>JARJLF010000525.1:0-175933 GCA_029378395.1 Mycena leptocephala | reverse complement strand
GTCAAGAAATAACGCTCAGTGTTGTCGCATTGGATCTAACCACGCATATGTACCATAATCACCTCACGAATTTGAAAGAGTTTTTTCCAACATCAAGAAATTGTAATTGTGGGGAAGACCAAATGTATTTTCGATTTATTTCAACGCTCCTCGTGGTTTTCATCCAATGACTGCCCATGGCGATCGCCATTTTGGTCCAACGATTGCCCATTGCGATTCTGCCTCTGCCCCACTGGATACTTCGGGCAATAATCTTATTTTGACGGAATTTCTTGGAATTCCATCACGATTAACGGATGTCATTCCAGGGTACTTCCATCCCAAACCCGTCCATTGCAAACCAACTATTCTTCGTGCACGTGCAGTCTGAGCACCGGCGATCTGAGCACAATTTCAGATAATTAATTTAATGACCTTCGGATGCGCAACTAAATATTCAGGAGTACGCACTTCTTTCAGCGATTCTAAGCTTCGCCGCTAACACAAAATTAGCATCAGCAAACGGACGACTTTTGCAAAACACGAGTTTTGACCTTCTACGAGATGTAAGATTTCCTGGTTCGGAACTCGAAATAGATAACGCACTGTTAGTGGGCTTGATGGAATGAGTTTCTCCTAAGAAGTGTAAATATTCAGAGTCATAAGAACAACATTTGGGTTCCATGAACCCACCAAGATTTCTTCAACACAGAAGAATTCGATGCGGCGAAAATGTTCGATACCGTCATTATCAGTATCTCGTTTCGGCCCTATCCTTCGTGATCCTGAATGTGAAGGGTTCTAGTTGAAATGAATCACTGAAAACACTGAGTAAATTCTGCACAATATGACGTACGGATGGATCGGGCACTGGCAGTTGGTTATTCGTTTTTGAGTCCGGCTGTCATCGGGAATGACTTGGAAGAACTTGGAGCATCGCAGGCTGAACGCACTGTTAACACGTACGACGTACGGTTGAGGTGCTATACACACCATTTCCTCCAGCCCGTCTGTGAAATCGCTTCAGAATTACTTTGTTTACAGCGAGGGCAAATCCTCCGCTGTTCGAGAAATTTGGCTCGTTTTCGCAACAGCATACTCATTTCGAGGATTATTCCCGGGTAAAGTTTGAAGCTTGATTGCGAGGGTCGAGAGACGAAACCGTCAGCGGAATACAGCAGACGATAGTCCCCCGCTGATATATGTCGGCTTCCGGCCCTGTCTTTGGGGTAGTAGGCCTGGATGATGCGGTGCAAATCCTGGTAGAAAATTAAAATGTGGATTGTAGGAAGGGAAATTTCTGGCTTAACATACCTGGTACTTGAGGCCGTATATCATGGATATTCGAATGATATCACCCAGCGGATCCACGATAAACACCATATCTTCCACAACATGATGGGGAACCGGGTTTAATGTCGTCGTTAATTCTTGGATGGTGTCCCGGCACGCACGTACTTCATCTCTCGTCGCGGTGGAAATAATTCTGGATTATTAATTAATGAAACCCCCTCAGAAAGCGGAGAAGCAGACAGGTTAGATGAGGCCATCAGAACGCTGAGGGCCGCCCTGTGGCGTGCCACTGAGTCCCTCAGCGCTCGCAGCTCCTTCTGCTCGGAGGCGGCCCACCAGACTTTGTTCAATATTCCCACCATTCCTGTCGCAGCGACGCCCTGGTTTTTGTCGAGGAACCGCTGCATATCGGCATGGCACCGTCCAACTTCCATTGCTACGTTGTGGCGGACGAGTTCGCCGGGACCAGAGGAGGTGTCGAGATGGATAGCATCGTTAATGAGGATAAGCTCGTGGTGCAGAGAGACCAACTCCGCCATGGCATCCTGGTAGTCTTCCGATGCTCTAGGACTGTAATACAGGACCTGAACAATTTTCATCGCCAGTCCCGCGGCCGTAACTATGTCCCCGAAAGAGACCATGGAGAATGACATGACAAGCAATGGCGAAGAGTCAAGGCATCGGACCGTGGCGGCGTTACTTCGAATCTGTTATAATTAGTACCCAGTTATAGAGCTGCCGAATATTCATGAGAGCACGGCTCAGAGTGATGAAGGAAGCTATTGCGAGTCTTCTTTGATAGTAGCTCCAGATCAGGTTCAAAATTACTGTTCGACTCCAGCTCAACCTGTAAAAGACTTCATTCGTAAATTTACCTCAGTTGAAGTTGATTGAATAATTAATGCGACGCCTTGGCAACGCTGGTAGTTCTAGTTCTTGAAATTGGCTGCTTTTCTTGGGCGGATGCAATGTTCGTTGAACAATCTGCTGGCTGGACAGGGAAAATGTCGCGTTGGGCGCGTCTCGGGCGCTTCCACTCCGAGGATGACAAGTTGGTGGCGAGCATTGTGAATGCCGAACTACCAAACCTGGAGTTTATTCATCCCTTGATTAAATTGGTACGCATATAACACATCGCCGCCGACTCGAGGTTCGGCGCTGCCATGGGTACAGCATGTCGACAAGGCAGCAGATGTACAATCCCCCTTGTCAAGACCACCAAAAAATGAGTCCAGTCCGAGGCAAGTCTGGAGGAAAACTAGACAGCTGGCGGTCGCGTCCGGGAGATGTTCAAATAGCTACATCTTCGGCTTGCGAGCCTAACAGAGCCTAACTTGGAATCCAAAGGAGTTCCATCAGTTTGTGGTCAAGAACCTGATTAAGCTCGGCGAAAAGAGCGCCCACGGGGAATCAGTGATGTTCGGGCCAAAATAGAACCGGCGTTTGACGAGCGCAAGTGGTGAGAATCGTGATCTTGGGTGGCTCACTGTCTCGCAAGGGGCCAGGAGTTGAGCCATTGGAATTTGGAGCTCTCTGGTTGGACGAAAGGTTTTCATTCCAAATATGGCACAAGGCGAGACAGGCGTTGTTGGTTCTTTGGTTACTGTTCCGATCTTTGCTGATCATTGATCGGCAGTCGTGCTTTCGAGGTCGCGTGCTGGGCTCCCAGAGGTTGCCCAGAGGCGCCAAAAAAGAAAAAAAAAGAGCCGTGTACCGGTTTCCCTCTAGCCAAGGCAACACAAACTCTATATGGCAGTCATTCAGAATATTACTGGAGTCAGACGCGTGTTTTCAATGCGGTGACGCCACATGTGCACCCGTATCCTTCGAGGAGCGCCCAATGTCAGATGCAATTGATCTCAGTTTCATATAAAAGGAGGCATGTATCATACCTTTTCAGTTCTCCCCTTTCTCCCGCATCTGTGGCTTGCGTCGTCGTTCGCTCTCAGAGCCTCCATCTAGCAGAGACTAGTTTGTTGGTGTTTTTACCATCTTCTCGAAGACTCCACGCCACGCAATCCTTGAACTTCTTACCGGCGCTTTTCTCACCAATTCTCCTCTCGACGTTCAAGCCCTTTTCTCCTCACAAAAAATCACAATGGTTGCTTCAAACCCCCTTTTCCGCGGTGGCTTTACGATGAGAAAGTTTAATGCGACTGTAATCAACGACATCTGGCCTCAAGTGGCGTTTTTCACGCTGGTATCTGCAGGTGCGTGTACCTTATCCTCGATTATATTGAGGGTATTAACTGTGTATTAGTGGTGGCCATCATCACAGAAAAGAAATCCATAACCTTGCAGTAAATTCGAGTCTCCTCACCGTTCTTGGTACTGTACTCGGTTTGGTCATCTCCTTCCGTACCAGCTCGGCCTATGAAAGGTGCGTGCTCTCTCGTACAGCGTCGAAGCTATTGTGACCATTGTGTAGATATCAGGAGGGAAGGAAGATGTGGACTAACATCTCCATCGCTTCAAGAAATCTTGCCCAGATCGTAAGTTGCACGTTCCTTGACCATTTTGCGGTTGATCATTAAGCCCATCTCAGATCTGGATTCATGTTGCCATTGAACGCACCGACAAAGACAAGAACAAAATGACCACTGTTCAGAGTATCATTGAAAAGAAGTCCATGATCAACCTCGTAAGCACTCTGCGCGAATCTATTATTCGCGCTCACCCAATTTTTAACCTCTAGGTGCAAGCTTTTTCTGTCGCTGTAAAGGTACATAAATCCCGCCGCAAGGCTATCACAATTCTAATCTCCTTGATAGCACTTTTTGCGCGGGGAGACCGGCGTCTACTATGAGGATCTCTACCCTCTTATCTGCTTCCTTCCCCGCTACGCCAACGCCGTTGGGCCCAAAACCGATGCCGACATGCTTCCCCTTTGGGCGGCTTCTGAGGACGCAGAACACCCCCTTCACACCGCCCGGCCGCCGCCGCCCTCGCGCTCTGGAACGTCCGACCCTCAGACCGCCGTCTCTTCTGTCATCGATAGGACAGCAAGTCCGAAAAGAGCTGGTTCCGTTCTATGACCGGCCGTCGCAACATGAGCCGCTCCAACTCAGTTGACCCGGAGAAGGCTCTCGCCGACATCCAGAGCCACCGTCCACTGAAGCCCGCGCAGAACCCACCCCCGACCACATTCTTGGATTACTTCCCTTTCCTCCGCCTCTTTGCGGTCTTCACCAAATGCTGCCGTAGACGCAAGGGTGGTGTGCAAAGGGACGCCATGGGCCGAAAGATCAAGCCTAGCTTCACCGAGAGCAATGTCCCATTGGAGATTACCATCTACCTTAACAGGTCAGCTCGCCTGTTGCCCACACAGACCATTGCTCACAGTTTATTCGTCCAGCTACCTTGCTTGTGCGTATTCTTAATGACCTGCTCGTTGTCCTTCTAATCTTCCCTTCTAGACTTGTTGCGCAATGGCTACCTCCAACCCGCTCTCGCGACTGGTCTCATGAACAACATCGCCAGTCTCCAGGACACGCTGTCGAACTTGGACCGGATCGGCAACACCCCCCTCCCTTTCGCTTATCAGGCCCACCTGCGGATGTCCTTGTGGTATGTCATTGTCTATTGGCGCGGTCATGATATGTACAGGCTAACCTGTGCGCAGGTTGTATCTCCTGCTCCTGCCTTTCCAAATCGTCAGCTTCTTGCACTACTTGATTATCCCTGGAACGGCCTTTGCCTCGTTCTTGCTTCTCGGATTCCTTGAGATCGGACAGGAAATGTAAGCACAATAAGTTTTTTCTTGACTTAACTGACAACTTTTTCAGCGAGAATCCCTTCAACTACGACGAGAACGATCTCGGTATGTTGCTATCCTTGAAACTCCGTTCCGCATGTCCTAAAACCAATTCTCTCAGACTTGGACCAGTTCTGCATGGCCATCCAACGCGAGCTCCACGAAGTCACCGCAGTTCGTAGCACTTGTTATCCTTCGACCTAGATATGCTAACCAGCTGTTTCCGCCCAGCACACTATGCCCGACCCGAGCGCGTTTGTCTTCACGTCGTGGAACCAGCCCTTGGCCCCTGCCGACCGCCGCAACGCCGAAGAGCTCACGCTCAGCGCCGACCAAGAGTACAAGTCCTCGGCCGACGCCGACGTCCAGCCGGGCATGGCGAGCATTCGCCGGACGCTCCTCAAGAACTGGCGCGATGTGGAGCGGATTACACGCCACCACTGAGCGTGTACTGGCGCCTTGCCAGTCGGATGTATATAATTTGGGAGGGTTATGGATCGTACACAGCTGCTTCCTTGTCATACTTGTATTTATACGCCCCGGCGGTATATATTCTACCTTGGTTATTCCTTGCTACCGCTTCAGCAGAAAAGAGGGACCCACAACATGTTGTCCCGATTAGGAAAACCCCTCTGCCTCTCGACACTGACTCGTCCTTGACTCTTCTGTCCTCCCGCGACACTGGCGGCAATCTTGCCGTATCCTGCTCGTCGAATGCGTTCACAATACTCCAGGCACTGTCTAACTTGAAGAAACCCGAACCAGTTTTCGCCTACTCTTGAGTGGCTCGCGACTTGCACCAGACCTCAAGTTACTCCTACCTGCTCAGCACTCATCCCGTAATATTGTCGCCAGATCCGAAATCCAAGTATCTAGACTTTTGAAACTCTTGGGATGCTTTTGAAAGTACAAGGAAACAGCCGACGCGTCATCCCTTTTGGTCATACAAATATTGATATATTCCTTTCTGCTTTGATTCTATTCATACATTGGATGAGGGGGTATAGGTAAGTACATGCTTGAAAAGCTAGGCGAACGCCGTTAACGATGCTCAAACCAAGGCAAAAGTATAGTGTCACTCACTCCCGAAATTACGCAAAAACGCTCGACCCCGCCTTCTTCGATTCATTAGCTCGTTCCAAAAGATTGTTAAGATTTCTTGTGACTGTCCCTGCCGCCGCCTTCACCCGGTCCTTATCGCGCTCGTTGACCTTCGACAACACCTTCTGGTTAAAGTGGTCTTCGTGCCACCGCCGCAACTGTTGCCGGACGCGGTCCTTTGTCGACTTATCCTGGTCGGGATAGTGGGGCGACATGATATACGCGTCGACCGCACCCGAAGTGATTTCCTCCGCGCTGTTCGGCTTCTTGTACATCGGCCACGGCAACATATCCCACGTAACCTCGCTATGCGCAGACATCTTCGACCACTGCTGCTCATGCTGCTGGTAAATCCGGACAACATCCTCTTTGCTCAGCATCCTCCCCGCCTTCTGTTCCTTCGCCTGCCGCTCCCTCTCCAGCTGCTCCTGCATCTTCCGAAACTGCTCTTCCGCCTGCTCCCGTTGTCGACGCGCCCAGTCATCAGGATTGGCTGGTCCAGGATTGGGCGGGGACGTTGTGCTCGCCTTGGGAGCTGGCTTGCTGGGGGACGACGCTGAAGGACGAGCACCTGCCTGGTTCCCAGCGGTCGAGGAGTAGGGTGGGGATTGGGTGATGCCGACGATGCACTGGTCCACGTTGGCTTGCCGTTCGGAGCCGAGGTGTTGGATGCCCGCGCGCTACTTGAGGAAGTCTGGCTCGTGCTCGCTGAACTAGCTTTAGACCAGGATGCCGACGAGGGGCTGGATGGCGTCGTGTTACTGCGTGCAGAAGAGCTTGTAGTATTGGACGGCGCGGGACTCGCTGGTGAAGCGCGCGGAGCTGTGCCCCACGAGGAGCCACCCCAATTGCTCTCCGCGTCCATACTTCCCTGTCGTTTGCGCTCCTCCGCCCGGCGCTTTGCCTCCGCCGCCCGTTGCTCAAATGCAAACTGTTGCTCCGCTTCCACCTTTGCTTTTCGGCCTCCGCCCGCTGTCTCTCCTTCTCCTTCTTCCGCTTTTCTGCCTCCTCCTTTAGCCTCGCCGCTTCCTTCATCTTCGTCTCCTCCTCCCTCCGCCTCACCTCCTCTTCCCGTCGCCTGAGGCTGGCCTCCCGCTCAGCGATCTCGCGCAGCTTCTTCTCCGTCTCCTCCTGCTGCCGAAGTAGCTCCGCCTCCTTCTTTTGTGCAGCCTCTTCTTTGCGCCTGATCTCCTCCGCCTTGCGCTCAGCCTCTTCTGCTAGTTTCTTCGCTGCCCGTTCAGCTTCGAGAACTCGTTCTCGTTCTTCACGCCGTACCCGCTCCTGTTCTTCGCGCTCTCGTTCTCGTTCCCGTTCCCGCTCTCGATCTTCCCGTTCCCGTTCCCGCTCCCGCTCCCTCTCACGCGCAGCTGCAATAGCATCTTCACCACGAGACGAAAATGAGCTGGACGGCCCCCTGAACGAATCGGTGTAGCTGTTTCCAGGTCGAGCATGCTGAGGGGTCCCCCACCTGGAATACTCTCCAGCACTGTACGCCAGGTCCTCTTCCGGGGTACGCGGACGCTGCGGTACAGGGATTGGTACCGCAGTGGAATGCGAGGAATAGATAGTACGACTACCGCCACTCATGCTCGTCGATGATTGGCTTGAAGTGGCGACAAGAGGGGCGGGTTTCGACATCGACTCGGATGAGTAGGAGGAAGAATAGGAAGAGTAGGCGCTGTTCCCAGATGGATCGTCGTCGTCTTCTTCGGTGGTGGGCGAGTATCCGAATGACGAAGGCGAGACATTCGACAGATGGGCCGTCGATATTCCATTGTTGTGAACGAATGGTCCCGACGAATATGCGGCGCGAAACGAGGAAGGGCTTGTATTTTCAGGGGGGACGATATTCTTGGGCGGTGGATCGACAGATGCGGGGCCGGCAAAAGGTCTGGGAAAGTTATCTGCAGGCCGGGCGGAGGTCGATGAGCCTTCCGATTGCGAGGTGCTGCCGCCACTGACATGCTCATTCTGGCGGTGGAGCTGCTCGCTGGCCGTACTTAGCCGAGCACCCCCCGCGCGCCCCTGACTGTCTGCCTTCTCCTTCTCCCGACTCTTCTCGATGTTCATCCACGAACGCTCCGATGCCTGGCGCTCGGCTGCCTCCCGTTCAGCGTTCTTCTTGATGTCCAAGGAAGGGGGAGGGGGAGCCGATTCTTCCATGAACGAAGAAGGTATGGGCTTCCGGTTTCCCGAAGTCGGCCGCATGTTGGATCCGCTGCGAGCAGGTCCAAACCTGGGAGGCTGAGCGTCCTGTTCTGGTGTAATGGAAGGAGTCCAGACTTCGGGAGGTGGCCGTGACGCCGGTGGGGAGCTCGCTGTTTTGATTTCAGTTCCGGCTCGCCGAGCTTTGAGGAACAGACTTGCCTATTGGTTTCTCCATGACTGGATCCCTCGGTCGAGCTGAGGGCATAGGCATTGCGCGCCCGAATGCAGCAGCAGAGAAGTCCTCCTCAGGTTCGTCCGTCAACTCCGGCGCCACCCAAGCCTCCGGTTTCGTCCCAGAGTTGGACGAGACACTGTGGAAGCTGCTCTGAGAGCGTTTGGCGCTCAGTGAGGATACTGCCGGACGGTAGGACTCCTTCTGAATCGGGGACGCGGTGGCTTGCTTCCATGTTTGCGATGTCTGCCGGTGGAGCGATCCAGGAGTACGAGACGCCGTCGCGGGAGGGTGCGGATGAGAGGGCGATGGCCCAGATACGGGTGCCATCCTGTCTTGGACCGGTGGTGCTGTTGCTTGCCGAGACGGTTCATGACGGGCATTCGCGGAAGCCGGAGAGACAAGTGATGTCGGGACTCGGGAGGATGAACTAGACACGTTGGCAGCCGGTGCGGTGGGCATACGCCGGCCATCGATAGGTGCACCAGTGGGAGTTGGCGACGCCCCTGACCTCGGCATCCATCTCTCTTGCACCGGCGACGCCGTTGACCGCCCAGGTGATCCAAAGGGAGCCTCGGTCGCTGACACCGGAGGGACAGGCACAGAGGACGTGCGTGCTTCCGTCGGTGGTGGGGGCTTAAATTTCTCCGGCGACGAGCGCGTTGATGGAAGATCTCGGACGGGGACGTTACTGCTCGAAGAAGTCGATGCCGAGGCGATTGTCGTTCTGGGCGCTTCGTGCTGAGAGTTCCGCGAATCCGCCGCTCTCTGGACAGGCTCCTGCGAGGTGAAAACCGAACCTGTGAAGATGTCGAGGAATTATTGACCTGGGGACAGGCGCCGCCGTAGAATCCCTCCTCGACTTCTGTATCTGAGCGTAGATGGCTGCTTGTTCTTCCATTACGGACTGCCCCACTGTTGCATTCACTGAGCCCCCCGTAGCCATCCGTCTCATTACCCTCTCCTGCGCTACACTGTGAAGGAATTCATCCATTGCTAGAGCTCTGATTGACGTTCTTTCCGTTTGGTATTCCTCGAAAAAAGTGTCTCGTTGGCTGATCCATTCAGGCGAGTCCTTCTGGAACGGGAGCGCCTGCATGTTGGCCTCTAGACGATCCTTGGCATCTTGGATCAGAGACTGGAATCCGTCCTCGATTTCCCGTTTCTTGTTTTCTTTCCATGCCTCGTCCGGCTCGAGGTCCGGGACAACCGAAGAAACCGGGCTCGGGGCTGTGAAGTATGGATGGGTGCTGGTTGACGGAGATCGCTGAGCTGTGGTGGTCGACATCAACGTGACAGAAATCACGGAACGCGGGGTCGGATTGCAACGTCCAGGAGGCAGGCCGATGGCAGAAAGCAGTGGATTCGATGCGGTTTGTGGCGAACAGGAACTTGAGCAGCCAGGCGATATCACGTAAAGTTCATTCGAGTACCCTGAGCAAACAACTGACCGCAACGGGTTGAGTACGCGTGTTCTAGAATCGCCTCGAGTGGCACTTACGCACAAATGGACGACGATGTCTACCTCCTCTACCGATTCGCGCTGTGGTGGTCCGAGGCCACGATGCAACGACGCGTAAGACTGTTGTCACTTGTTGAAATCAGTGGCCTTCTATACAGAACCTTCTCTTGCGCGTTGCCCATCAGTCAATCTCGGTGAGGCTGCTGGTCTGGTCATCTGCCGATGCCGCTTGAGGTCGCTTTCGCGTACCAACAGCACTGTTGGGTGAGTCGGGAGTCGCGATTACAAGATTGGTCGAAACACCGAACCAAATATTATCTCTGCTGAGTTGCTCCGAGTTTCTCACGTCTTGATACGTTTATGTCCGATCTTGACCCTGGAGGGCAACCGCAGTCCGATGGTCTTGCGCTGGAAGAACATGAAATATTGGCAAAATATCTGCATACTGCGCACAATCTTGCTAGTGTTTAGTGAGCAAGTGCTAAGGCAAGCCGGTATGTGAGACCAGCGTTATTGAAGGTATTTAACAGTACTCTTTGATCCGAATGGACCCGTAATAGATGCGCGGAAGAGTGTAGCGTACCTCAGACGATAACACGCGTTATTATAGGACAAGAAACGCGTCTGCTTTCAACTTTGCGCAAGGATTGGGGAGGACCATGACACGACGAAAAAATGACTGAAAGGGACTCAGATGGTCGGGAAATTATACGGAGTCCCGCGAGGACTTTTTGTAGACAGCAGACGCGCCGTGTCGACCCGAATCAAACGAATTTGGGTGACGAGGTAGGGCAAAGGGCATACCGACGTCCTCGTGTTTCATCCCGGTCGAAGGTCACGTGACCCATAGGGCATCTTATCGCAGCACTTCAAGTACAGGCAACTTTTTGTTCCCTTACCCAACTCTCTCAGCACGCTACCATTAACTCGACCACCACTTTGCCCAAGATCAACCAGGATCGGTGCAAACGGGACCGACAATTTGGCCACTACCCACGCGACTGCCACGGATTTCACTCGGCTCGGCAACTAACACGAGGCCTCCTTGTTCCCATCTGCTGTGCTTTTCATTTCTCAAGGCTGTTAAAAAATAATCGTAAATTGTGTGGCACCGAGTCATCTTTATAAACCCTTTGCCCAACCGATTAGATGTTTTCTTCCTCCGCCTCTTTCTTCATGAAACCCTCCGAGCGTGTTCGACGGCAATGGCAGGCCTTTGAGCAGTGGGTCGAGACTGCGCCGCGTGTCGCAATGGATAAAGAAATACTTGAAACTTTTCACGACATGGACGCGAAATGGAATGCCACTCCAGCAAGGACTCGGCTGTCCAGGGAGGAGCACGAGAAGAGCAAGACTGCATTTCGCCGCGAGCTCGAGGACGGCCTGGTCACGCTCGCACGAGAAGAATGGCAACGAAGACTGGAGGAGGCGGGGCTGAAAGACGAGGACTGGGGTGAGATGAATTTCAAGGAAACTCTCGCTGTTGAAAGACTGCTGGGCGGGGACCTGGACGAGGAGGGTATGGCCATAATGGAGAGTGTGGCACGAGCAGAGGATGCCGAGGTCATCGGTTCGCATGTTACTGCGCCGCCAACGTTAACGAACGCGGCGCGTGCCTCTAATTTCTCGGGCTACTCCTTCGTGAGCCCCATGTCATTGGGCACCGGGGACGAACTGGATGACGAACCGGACGCCTATGAATCACTTTTTTCTTCTGAAATTGTGAGTCGTCGGAATATTTGTGGAGTATTTAAAGTGAACCTTGTTCGTAGCTGCCCAGCTCCGCTCCCGAAAGCATAGTGGACGAGATCTTTGACACGCCAACAACGATTCCCTGGGGATGGAGCGGGGATTCGTCATCATACGGCATTTGGTCCGCCAACACGAGTCAATCCTCGCGTCAAAGTTCACAAACGGGCTCACCAGAACGGCCACCACCAAAAACAATCTCAGCGGAACATACGTTCTTCCCCCGCGTCGCCGAACCACTAGCACGGTCCCAGCCAGAGTCTCACTCAGCTCCATCCCACAGACCCCGCGTCGCCGGCCCGCGCTACATCGGGCCGCACTTGACAGACGCCGACGACGTCCTCGACGAAGAGGCCGACTTCGAGCGCTTCAAGATGGAAACCCGCGTCACTAAAATTCGGGAATTCCACGAAGAGGCCGCGCGCGCCGACATTCAGCTCGCGCAGGATATCTACAATGCCAGAAAGACGAGCAGGAACTGGCGCGACGACGAGGAGCGCAGGATCTCGGAGCACGAGAAACGCATGGTCGAGCTGCGGCGCTCGAAGGAAGAGGAGAGGAAGGAGATTGTGAGGGCGGAACGCAATGTGCGGAGGGATGCGATTAGACTGCGCCAGCTGCGCAATCCCATGGGTTCGGGTTCGGGCGCCGCCGAGAGCCCGCGGCAGCGCCTTACCCAAGAAGTGCAGTCCAAGATCAACTTGGGGAGCGATTTCTTCGTAGCGTCGGAGCCTGTCGTCCCCTCTGCAGAGACTCGTCGCGACCGGCGGCACTCTCAAGCGACGATTGGGCGCAGTGCGCGGTCTGTAGTCGCTCCTGAGCCAGACGGGCTGGCTGTCAGCTTCCCTGAGCTGCTGGAGGCGTTGGCTTCCACGGCTTCGTCCACCCCGGTATCCTCGGCATCATCCTCTGCTTCCTCCTCTCAAAATGCAACTGCCCGATGGCTGCCGCCGCCGGAAATCGTCAAGGCCACTCCTCCCACGAAGCCAGCAAAGAAGAAGCCCTCGCCTCCGACTGTGGATCCCGTAGTTGTTAATGCAGCGCCGTCGGCTGGTACGACGAAGCAACAGCCCTCGCATTTGCAGGGACGAAAGTCTGTCTCGGAGACGCCAAGTAAATCGACCTCGTCTGCTACAGCACCGCAGCCACCCTCCATTGTTTCGCCCCTCGCTACTTCAACATTGTTCCCATCCCCTGCCGCAGTAAACAAACCTGTGATCTCCAGCGCCAGCTCATCCAAGTCGAAAGTGCCGTCGCCTCCAGCGCCTTCGAAAGGTCCATCTCCTCCGACCTCAAAGGGTCCATCTCCTCCAGCGCCAGCGAAGCGACAACCTCCCCCAGCACCATCGACTGCCCGATCTCCTCCGACATTAGTTAAAGCGTCATCCCCTCCATCGCCTCCAGCTGATACTCCCAAACCTACTGTGCCCGTTGTATCCGCCTCGACACTTCCGCAGAAAAAGCCACGAGCGCAGGTGGTCGAGATGCAAACACCGGGAGCAAGCTCGTCGCGGACTACCCTGGAACAGATGCAGCGCCCTTTCATGCACAAATCTCTTGGGTCCGACTCGTGGGTGGCGCCGCAGATGGGCTCTCGCCCACCGCCCGCAGCATCTGGCGGCCCGGTCTGGGTTTCGAGTAGCTCTGCCGCGAAGAAGGTTGTCGATTCAGCCAAGGTCCCCCTGCCGTCGTCCAACTCCCATTCCACGCAGATCGAGAAGTCGACATCCATGCCGCCGCCACGCCTCCCACTCCTCGCTGAGGCCATCCGTCCGCGGCGCATGTCTGATCCCGTTTCGCCGAGCCCCCGAAGCTTTGCCTTCCCGGATAACGTGCACGAGCCCAAGCCGGCCGCGGACACCGCTCCTTCCGGTATCCTCAGGAAAGCGAAGGCGAAACAGGGCAAGTCCAAGCGCGTTACGATCGAGGAGGTGTCGGACGAGGAGGACGCGGATACGCAGGAGCGCCTTCCCGTTGATTCCAAGGTCATCTTCGAGCCGAAGCCGAGCGTCCCGCCGACGATGTTTTCCCATATCATTGATTTCGCGCCCACGCCGCCTCCCGCCACGCCGTCGACGATCCAGTCCGATGGCCCATCGCGGGCTGGAAACCCGCCTGCGCTCGCGAAAGAGAGCGGTGGCGGTTTTCTGACTGGCGATGGGAAACTCGCCAAGGAGAAACACGTTCGATGGACGCCCAGTACGCTAGGCAATGGTGGTGGCTTGGCTCCGCGATCCTCTCTGGTAGAGAATGAAGAGCTGCGGGTCGCGCTAGAGGCTCTGGAGACCAACGTGCTCTCGCCTCCTCCTCCGAGTGGGGCGAAGAAGGGTCCGCGAAGTCGGGCAAGCAGTCTACTGCAGTCGGGGACGGTCGACCGTAAAGGCAAAGGCAAAGGCAAAGAACGGGCGGTGGAGCCAGAGCCGGACGATGATTTCACAGGTACTTGAAGGAGGCCACGCAAGACTTGGCGCAGATGCGAGGCTGAAATATGTATGATATCTGGAGTAGATGGACGAAGCTAAGGTGTATTAGTATGTAGTGATCCTACCGTAGAATCCACGAGCCATTTGGGCGAGTAGTTAATGACGCACTTCGTAGCATTATTTGAATGGATTTCTTTGTTCTTGGATTTCCCAAACTGGGTCGACGTCCAGAGATACTGGAGAGGAATAGCAAAGAGGATAATCGATGACGAGGAATTCGAAGAAGGTCGACGAAGCCGGCGACTGGCACAAGATCCGACCCCTCGACTCTGAAAATTTGGGGCGGTTATCGCAGGAGAAGGAGCCATACCTGTCAGTCTCTGGATAGGTTCTCAGACGAGTGAAAAGAAGTCAACGGTTCGACGAGGGTACAGAGACTTGAAAAACGTTCGACTTCCAGGCGAAGGCCTCGCTGAAGCCAGGTTTCAGTTGGGAAAGTATAGAGCGGATAAGAACACGCGGAGTGCGCAAGTCTGAGTGGTTACCATTTTGATTATAGCTTGTTTAAAGAAATTGTAGATTATCGCATCCATAGCCATTCGTTGTGCCACGCGACCGCGACACCATCACGTGGAAAATTACTGGTCGCGTCCCAGACATTGTCAACAAGATAGAGACGCGTTTTTCACCCACACACTTCAAATTCAGCCAGAGGACTAATGGACTGAATTTTAAGGACAGTTGTGATATCGTTGGTGTGGCCATTAAGTTCCGTTTCTTGAGCGTCTTTTGTTATCTCTTCTAGAAAGATGCCTCGAATAAAACACGATCGGTGACAAACTTGTGCAAGGGATAGTGCCAAGAAGTAAGTCGCTGATGCTGAAGAATGAGAACATCCCACTGGGTCAGCGATTGGGCTATAATACAACCGGCAGTTGGCAGTTGGCACAGTGAGAGCGAAAATATTGCGAGAAATGAAAAGCGAACTGAGAACCGATGAGGAGGGGCGGAAGAAAGAGAAGGGAGGCTAATAATGACTTAACCGCGATTGAACCCGTAGCACCTCAAGCTATCGATATCAACTTGGTACGTGGATGTTGGTGTGCCAACATCTTCAGGTAACCCATAAGAACTCGAATGACAATTAAGGCGACATTATTTGAATTGAGGACTGGGTAGGGACGGAAACTTGAAGCTTGAAGGGAAGTGAACGTTCGAGGCAAGTGACTCAAACGAGTTATCGGAGTTTGATTTTGGTTTTCCATCGGGGACTCAGACAAACAGTACGCAACACAACCTCACTTCTTTCGTGCTAATATGTCTGGCCCAAGTCTGGCCTTAAACTTTCGAACGACTGAATCCAATCGTCCCTTTCCTTGGCAATTGTGTCCGCCCTGCAGATAGGCCGGCGTCTTCCAAACCTTGAGGAATCTCACTTGACGCCTGTTCCGATTTCGTAAATTCAAAGACTATTTAATACACCTTTTAGCACTGATAGCAGACCTATCCTGCCGTCCTCTTCTCCCTCCTCAACCCGGAGGCAAAATTGTGCTTTGCCCTGCTTTGGCCTACGTTGCCACGCTGGGCAACGGGAATGTGAGGATGGTGATCTGATCAGGTTGCATCAGGACAACATGCGTTTTTTCGTGTGTTCACATGCATTCGATTGTGGCTCATCGTGCAATCTCATGCGTCTATGCGAGACCAGCCGGGGACGTCACTCGGGTCCCTACATACATAGCACACTGGTAGCTTCAGCACCACCACACTCCTTCCCTTTCGTCCAGAATGTCGCTCAATATCGGCATTCTCGCGTTTCTCCTGCTTCACGCTCGGGTCGCGGTCACCGCTACACCGACACCAACGATTGTCCTCGATAACGGGACCTTCACCGGAGTGGCGACGACGTCAGACACACAAAGCTTCCTCGGGATTCCGTTTGCCCAACCGCCGTGAGCTCCTTTGCCATCCTCTCCGTGGCTCAGACTAACACCAGTCCAGTGTTGGAGATCTCCGGTTCCGCCTGCCTACGAAGGTTGTACCATACACCGGCGTATACAATGCGACGGCAATGAGCCCCGCCTGCCCGCAACAGACAGCCGTAGTGCCCATCCTCAGTGGTGTGGTGCAAAAGATCGTCGGCGAGCTGTTCGAGGACTTTTACTCGAATGAATACCCCTCTGCCGAGGATTGTGAGTCCTACTTTAATAAATTTGATTCCTGCAATGTCGAATGCCCGTCCTAGGTCTTAATCTCAACATCATAAAGCCTGCGAACGCAACGGCGGATTCGAAACTGCCTGTTGTCCTTGTATGCCACACATTTCCGATCATGTGAATTGCCACTCATAGTACAGTAGTGGTTATTCGCGGGTGGATTTGAGTTCGGAACTCCTGCCAGGTAGGCGGACTGGATACCAGCATTTTAACGCACACCTCACGAGAAACCTAGATATGACGGTGTTCCCATCGTCCAGCGCTCTATTGCCATGGGCCAGCCTATAATCTACATCTCGATAAACTACCGCGTTTCCGGTGAGTCCTACTTGAGCCACTCTGCTTCCTCTTTCCACATGCTAATTGCCCCGCAGCCTTTGGATTCTTGGGCGGCAAAGAAGTACGCGAAGCCGGTGTCGGAAATTTGGGACTCCAAGATCGTGAGCTGCATCCTTTCTTCTATCCATGCCTGTTGTTCAATATCCTGCGACACCGTTAGAGCGCGAGGCTCTTCGATGGGTGCAAAAGTATATCGCCGCATTCGGCGGTGATCCCACGAAGGTTACCATGTACGAATCCTTTTCCTTTTCTGCAAAGGATATTCTGACGCGGTAGTAATCAGCTGGGGTGAATCTGCCGGCGCCATCTCCGTTTCCTACAGATGTTGGCGAACGGCGGCGACACCGAGGGCCTCTTCCGCGCCGGGTACATGCAGTCTGGGTCCCCGGTTCCCGTCGGGCCCATTGAGAACGGACAGAAATGTACGTTCATGGCTCATTAATCAATGATGAAGATGAGCTGAGTTTGTTTGCGTGCAGACTACGACGACCTCGTCGCGCAGACCGGATGCTCTGGTTCTGCCGACACGCTCGCGTGCCTCCGGACCGTACCGTACGCGAAACTCAAAGCCGCGCAGGACGCGTCGCCCTTCTTCTTGTCGTATCAGGTAGAGTTTGTTCTGGTGCTTTCACCAAAGGCTGACACTTCCTGCGTAGTCATTGGTTCTCGCCTGGCTGCCTCGAGAAGATGGCGTTTTCCTGACGGATAACCCGCAACGGCTCGTGCAGCAGGGTAAAGTCGCGAACGTTCCGTTCATCACTGGTGAATCTGTTTCCATATCCTCCTCACTTATGGCTCGACTGACTGGCATTTAGGCGACTGCGACGACGAGGGGACCATATTCTCGCTCTCGACATTGAATATCACGTCAGCGCTTCCATCCTGTTGTAACCTCATCATGGATCTAATCACAAACTCATACACAGAACAGACGCGGAATTCAAGGACTACATCGCCGGTGTCTGGGCACCGACGGCCGGCGCGGACACTGTGGACGCGCTAACCAGCGCGTATCCTAACGACATCACGCAAGGCTCCCCGTTCGGGACTGGCATCCTCCAGGCGCTGACACCGCAGTTTAAGCGTCTCGCGTCGTTCCAGGTGCGTCTGTCCTCTGTCTGTGCGTCGTTTTCCAGCAACTAATAAGTTGGGTCAAGGGCGACGCAGTGTTTCATGCCCCGCGGCGGTTCTTTCAGGCGCACGCTCGGGCAAACAGCCTCAATGGGCGTACCGTATGTCCTCATCCCATTCCCTCCCCTGTCCTTGCTGACTTTCCTTCCAACCTACTTTCAGTGAATAAACGCTATAAAGCTGTCCCTTTCCTCGGCGCCGTGCGTCTTTCCTCCCTTACCACTGCTTTACGAACGCTGACCCGCCGTCCAATGTAGTTCCACACCACCGACGTGTTCAACGTGTACAAAGACGGCGAGCTCACGGACTACCTCATCAACTTCGTCACCAACCTCGACCCGAACGGCCCAACGGTGCCCGCGTGGCCCGGGTACACCACGGAGGCGCCAAATTTGATGACGTTCTCCGACTTGATTGGCCAGCCCAAGACGCAGGTTACGCAGGATACGTTCCGGGAGGAGGCAATGAAGGTGTTGACGGACGTTTCGCTGCAGTTCCCGATATGATGATGGACGCGGGACGTTGGGGCTCGCGCGTTTTGTATAGATCACATTTGGGCCTGCTGTAGATTGGGCGCTTTCATGGCATAGAATTTTTCGTTTGGGACGGGTGAACATGCACATCGCTGAACCGATACGTTTATGGAACGGCACGGTGCTAAAAGTTACGATTTTGTCGCACCGAGTGTTTCCATCAGGGACTCAGACAAACAGTACGCAACACAACTTCTAAACCCTCTCGTTTTTGCTCCAGCCTTGCTTTGGACTGTCTTTAAGATATGGCTTGGGATACGGCCTCAAATTTTTGAACAATTGCTTATTTTCTTCTCTCTTGCCAATCGTGTCCGCCCTGCAGATACTATCGGCGTCTTCGGGAGCGTTTTCATCGGATCTGGAATCTCACTTTTTTGCTCTTTCTTGAATGTTCCGAGTGGTAAATTCAAGGCTACGACTATTTAATGCACCCTCAGCTACCTTCAGCCGACCTATCACAATTTCTCTCCGTCTCCTCCCCGGGAACGTTAGTTCTCCATTTGCCGGATACTTATTCCCACCTCGGACAACCTTACCTTTTTCCAGGCTTACGCTGCGAAATATTTCTCAGGTTCGACTTGTAAGCCTTCAATGTATTGTCAGTGAAAAATTCATGAAGAATGACCGGACAGTTACAGCATCCTCCGTGGATGTGAGAATTCGACTCTTTCTTTGGTATCAAAAACCTTTCCTGCGGCTATAAAGACGATGAGCAGAGTCCTTGTTGACGGTGGGAATGCTACGTCGGCTTTATCTTTAAGGCATTCAGATAGCGAATGCGTCTTCCATTGTCGTCTTTGTCGAGGCGAATGGTGCTAGTGCGGTCGAATGGTGGTACTTAGTACGGTCGGTACGTTCTTTCCTTGACGGCGCGGAACATTTTTTTACTAAATCAAACAGCTCTGGATGGTCATCTGATTCTTCGGAAAGCGCGCAGAAAACAGCTTGTAGGTCACATACTTACCACCACTGAGTCACATCGGGCTTCTCATGTGCATTAAACTGACGCCCACAGCCTTGTCCTTTGTCCCCCCATTCCTCTAACGCCATGACAACCTTTGAATCCGCATTGTACTACGCCAATCCCGGGCAGGAGCGTCTCCGCCTTTGGCAGAAGGAGAATAAGCACGAAATCGAGCTTGAATTCAAGGATATGCAGCGAGACATTGACGCCGAACTAGGACAGAGCATCAGAAAGATTATTCAGGCACCCCACGAGCACCAGGCCATCGTTAGGCTCTGCCAAGCGGCCGATAAGAAGGTGGCCGAGCTTGCGATGGTGCTGAACGAGGGCGTCGAAGCGGAAGCCGACCGCCTAAGGACGACTTTCATGCACGCTGCTCTCACTCATCCCGGTGAATCGGTTGGTCTATCTAAATACCATGGATTGTGCGTCTCATTGACGCCAACTTTTTCTTTTTTTGCGGCGATCAGGATCCAACCGAAGAAGTCCGGGAACGCATCAAGAGTAACCCACAAACTGAAGCACCGTATTGCAGTCCCATCCTGGTGGAGACATTACTTTGGGAAGGCACAAACGAGCTGCCGAACACTCACCGCAAAAAACTCGAGTTGGATTTTCCTGCTCGAGTCGAGGCGCTGCTCGAGTTTCACTGTATTGCTTTCCATTCCGATGTCGACGTCCTGAAGGAATTGTACGATGAGGACGTGTTGGGCAACAAGGAGAAGAAGCGGGAAATACTGGGCCGACATCGAGCGAAAATGGAGGCGCTCATGGCGAGCTTCGCTGGGGACATGACGAAACAATGGGACGAAGAAAAGGAGCGCTTGCGTCTGAGGGCCACTCAAAGCTCTGTTGCTGAGTCACCGGTATGGTGGGGAGCGAACGACTGGATGATCAATCAGCTTCCCGCACCAGACAGCAGAGTGGACGGTGGGCGCCGTCGTGCGCACATGACGGATTCTCCAACGATCCTTCGCGCGGCCGCAGAACGAAGGCCGAAAACGGCTCAGTCTCTGCCCCTGCGCGGAATCCTCAAAAAGACGTCTACTCCTGCTTCGGGCGTCCCGAATCGACCTCCATTATCCAACAAAACTGTCGCCGTGGAATCACTCACATTCGACGATGATGATGAAGAGGACGAAACAGAGATTCCCGGTTCATTTTTCCTGGGAGAACTTGAAACAATAGATGGAGGGAAAATAGGAGAGGAATCGAAGCCTAGCCGACAATACCTGGAACCCGAAATCGTCGTTGACTCTCCGAACCATCAACAACTTTATGCCTCAACTTCCCGATCCTACGAAATATATCGACCCCAGTCAACAAGCGACGACCTGGCAGGAAAGACGCCTCGGGCTGCAGGCAATGGTGAGCGGCTGACTCGAAGATTTGAGGAACGGACGGACAAAGGAAAGGGGAAAGCGAAATCTATGAACTGAACGCCGAACAGTGAAGGGGTCAAAGAAGGCCTAGGACGGGTTCAAATTCGTGTAACATTATGTATGTTGTGACTGTAAAGTCGTCCTGGACCCAAGTTCATATATTACTTCTGCACGTTGTTCCAACGTGTTTCTGGTCTGAGAATCCCCGAAATTGAGCCATTGCCGCCTTCGAAGAAGTTTGGACGGCAAACACACGCCAAGTGATGGCAGTCGGACCGATGTCCCGGATCTTCTCAGCTTTCTCTTTCCACCAATTGCCAGTGTACTGCGCATTTTGCTTATTTTAGAAAGGTTGGCGGTGCTGTGCGATGCACCTTTGGGAATCCGTGGCTTTCACTCCCATCTGCCAGTGCTGACTTCCCTTGCTTTAAAAATGCAGCAACGATTTTGGGCCCGTGCGTCAAGCCGCGCGTCGTTCACAGCAAGTCCCAGCGGTAACTTATGGGCGCCTGACGGAGCTTGTTTGCACCGCAGCAATCTTGACGTTTGCTGTGAACAAAGTTTGGCGGATTTAGCGCCAAAGGGTCATGCCACCGATATCGTTGTCAGATACACGAGGCAATGATCCACCGACACTAATTAGGAACATTGCCTGGATTCTCAGCGAACCCACGTACACGGACTTACCACCCATCTCTACGGGCTCACATCGTCTTCCATGCAAGCGGTCTACTCCACCGCGACGGACGTGAAGATCCACGAAGCCATTCGGCATGAGTGGGCTTCCTTCCAGGCCTGGCTTTTCGACCAACACAGGAGACTGGAACATCGCGAACACGAGATCCGGTCTGCAGCGCAGCGTAAATGGGGGAAATCCAAGAAGGCAGACAAGCAGCAAATTATTATTGGATTGCAGGAGGAGCTTCTTGTCGTGGCGAGAGGCGAGTGGCTCGCCCGCGTCCGGCACAGTCTGCTACATTTAGAGCATTGGGTCATGACGCCGGACGAGAAGCACATTCTGCACAGACGCTAGGCTGGACTCAGAAGGAGATGGTCGACGCCTATGTTCAAGAACAGGTGGAGCTGGGGCCGATGTACCAGCGGGTGGACCCGACTACTTTGGGGACAAGGACGCGGGTGATAAGCACATGAATTCTCCAAGCAGGTTCATGCATCCGGTTAGATTATCCGCTATTCATTTTCGAACCAACTAAGATTAACTACCAGATTGTCCGCGAAGACCGTGACGTCCCCGCATATGCGAACTGGGCATCCGAGCTTGCGAAAATGTCCGCCGCATCTCAACACACTGGCAGACCGCCAAAGTCCATCAAATCGGTGGAACTGCCTCACATGCCTCTTTATTTCGTCGGTGCTCTTCTGCAGGGTACAGATCTGGATGCAGTTGTGGCGTCCGATTTAGAAGCTTTCGCTCTCCACGCGAGCGAAGAGAAAATTCGCGAGTATTATGCCGAGGCGTGCGATGCTTCCGTGCACTTCCAAAGAATACTGGCGACGGTAGATCCCTCTCGGCGAGACGAGGCTCAGGAGGACTTCGAGCGCCGCATGCGAGAGCTTGCGAGCCTAAGGAACGAGAATGGAAATCGACAACGGTGAAGGAGCTTCGTAAACACCAGGCGGCTGAAATGGAGAAACGAGTTGCGCAACAACGAGCGCAAAAACGAGCAATGCGACCATCCCGTCGAAAGGAGGCGCGCCGTGATCGCGATTGGGATCATCTCGACGAGTATCGTAGCCCCCGCCGAGAACACACTCACCCTAACGCATATCAAAGTCCTCGACGGGACCATCCCGAAGCCTACCGGAGTCCTCGACCAGACTACCGGAGTCCTCGACCAGACCACCGGAGCCCTCGACCAGACCACCGGAGTCCTCGCCAGACTACCACAGTCCTCGACCAGACTACCTCGAAGACTACCAGAGTCCTCGACCAGACTACTTCGAAGTTTACCAGAGTCCTAGACGAGACAACCTCGAAGCGTACCACAGCCCTCGGCCGGACTTTGTGGAAGCGTACCACAGCCCTCGACCTCGACGCAAGCGGCGAGCCGTGGTTGAGGAGGATTATGCAGTGAGCCCAACAGTCGAAGAATTCCCTCAACTAAGACGAAGAAATGCACTGCACAGAAGCGAGAATTACGAGCTCTCGCCGACAACACCATTCGAAACGCTGGTCCAATATCAAGAAGTACCCCGAGAGACTGGTCTTCTGTCGTGGTTGACGAACTGGATCTCAAATCTGGGGTGAGATTTTAATGTGTACAGCAGCAATTCCACCCTCTAATTCCTCCTCGCAGAAACAATCACGACATGGACTCGATTTCATCCTTCGATTGGATGGAACCAGGAACCAGCCAAAATCAGGCAACGGACAAAAACTCAAAAACGAAAAACACAAAAAATCGACACCGAAAACCCGATTGCAAGAAACGGACCAAGGATGGGGGGACCTGGATCAGTATTCCGAAGAAGAGTTCCCGATGAGGAAGGGAAAATCGTGGTGGCGAGACAAGCTCACCTCCAGTTTCCGCAGACTCGGACGGACCAAGCGAAATCCCACCCCGACCAGCTCAGACATAGGCTGGGCCGATCCGGATTCGGATTAGAGCGGAATCTGGGTGATGAAGGAAACCGCTTCGGCATTGCTCGGAAAAAAGAGGAAGTGGTGGATCGGCCCCGGGCTCCATTTGAGTTCGGCCGCGTTCTGAAACGCGTGCGTTTCACACCGAGTGAGGGTTCTGCTGGTAACCTCAAGCGCCCGGCGTTCCGAGCATTAAATACCAACGAAAGCACGTCCAAATTTTACGAAAAATTCGATTCTAAGACGAATACGGCGGCGTCATGACCTGGGTTTCTTCGCATGTTATGAAACTTTTCTGTACTCGATAGTCTCGATTCCTCGATCACTATTACTTGCGATCACATTATTAAGGTTTATTGCCGAACAGCCACTCGATTGACAGTTGTGGATAAGATAAGAAAGATTTTGCATTGATCCGGCCGTAAGTATCCGCAATGACGTAGTTGCCCTCTTTGACGATATAAGAGGCAGCCGAAACTGGCACTTGCCCCACTCACGAATCATGTCCGACAATGTCTCATCGAATTGGAACGTCCTTCTCTACCTCCTAGCCATGTACGTGCCTTCAGGCCTCTTGTATAACTCCGCTGATTCCGCATAATAGCCTTGCCCCTCCCGTCTCCGTTTTCTTCAGTATGTCTTCTAAATGAATATATATATTTACAAGCGTATTAAGCGAAGGCATTCAGAACGAGGAATTCTAGCAGGTTCGAGATCTTGTCGATATGTCCTCTCAAGCTGACCCGCGTAGACTTTTGGATCAATCTCTGTTTAACAGTGCTGGCAAGTGTCAGAAACGCTTCAGCATACAGTAGCTCACTCTTACCTCGTCTAGGGATGGATCCCCGGCGTAATACACGCCTGGTATGAATTACCTGGTTCTCATGAAACGCCCTTTGACTTGGACGAATAGGTATATAATTTCGAGGCACGAGCACACCAAAGTCAAGACCAATTGAACCCTGTTTCTTGCCCACCATATCGCCTGCATATGTTCTCCTCTTCCGTGTAACATAATAATCAATAATCGAACTTTTGGAGCAACGTTTCGTGCGTAATTAACAGGATGCAACTAGCTACAGCATGTACTTCCCCAGCACCCGAAACGAATGATAGTAAGATGCAGCAAACCGAAAAAGACAGAAATCCAGAGTCCGTCGAACCAAGTATCAACCACTGCCAAACTGAAAAGCACAGCCGTGACAATCGCAGGTAGGCGACCAGTCGGGCATGCCGACAGGGCAGTGAGAATCTATGGTTAATATTTAGCACACGACTCCGTGGGAGCATGCCTGCCACCGACCTTGGTGATGACGATGCCCGACTTAAGGATCGGGTCAAGAGCACCGTGGATCTGGGCATCGGTGGGAGCTGTGCGGTGACCATGGTCCACGGGGTGAGTTTCTCCATCGGTGCAGGGAGACTAAGCAACAGGGACTTTGTTTCCTCTCCCAGTCGTCAATAGGGACTTGCCATCGCTGACATGACCTTCAGAACGCTGTTCGATGGTCGCTTCGACTGGCTCGTCGGGCACAACATCTGCGTTTGAGGGCCGACGGGGAGCTGGGATAGGGAATTGTCATTTCGCATCCTTATGGTCCCCGGCGGAACGGGATCGAGCTGAGAATAGTGTAAATGAAGCCCGATCATATTATTAAGACTTACTCTGCCCTCGCGAATAGCAGCAGATACTCGTCGCACGACGGCCGACCGGACGGGGTAACGTGCAAAGACCTTCCAAGAGAACGAGGAACGCTCTCGGTAGGCGCCGGGCTTCAAATTGAATGGCTAATGTTTGATTAGATTTGAAACTGCGAGACGTTAATATTCTGAAAAAGCAAAACGAATCGCACCAACCCAGGATAAGCCAACACCTCGCTTTCTAGCCGATCCATTTTGTCCCCTTCACCAACCTTGCTTCCGGCAGCCTCACCATCCGAGGCGTACTTGTAGGGTAATTTAAAAAATAAGAGCTTGTGCAATATCATTCCGAGAGACCACATGTCCGCCTTGGAATCTACTGGGTGAAGTTGACCGGTATGTGGCGACGGCAGCGATTCTGGGGAGGTGTATTCGAGCCTATACGTCGTGGACGATCAGCGCTCATTGTCAGCAAACTATACCAAGCACCATACGTTCCGGTATTTCCTGAACGAGAACGCGAAGAGTGTAGCATGTCCGCGAAGTTCCAAAATCAGATAACATCGCCCGTGGGCTAAGTCAAGTCAGAAGAAGTATATGACACAGAAAGCGACGAACATCAGTTTACCCTCATCCCACGTCAACAGCACATTTCCCGGCTTCAAGTCGAGGTGTAAGATCGACTTGTCATGCTGGTATTGCGAATGAATTTATGCCCTAATGGTGGGTACACGAAGCCTACCAGGAATCCCAGGCCTTCGACAACATCCCGGAACAGACTTTTCACCTCTTCGGCGCTCAGCAGGTGCACGGCGGTCCATGTAGCCGGATTCGTTCCGCTGCTTCGGCTCCGAGCCAACTCGGTACGAATTCGCTCACGCTGCTCTGGTGGTGATCGCTGGAACTCGCGGAATGCGCGAATACGGGCGGAGCGGGAGAGTTGATCTGGCCCAGGTGAATTGTCTACGTTAGAATGGATGTTTTCAGCCGGTGGCGTTTGCGGAAGGGAGGTATCGCTCAGGCGGGCTGCTGGATGGATGTGAATGTGTTGCGATCCCCGACCGAGGCGAACGTCGATGAAATCATCGAGGCTGTCGGGGTGCTCAGTAAATAAATCAGAGCGTAATGGAATTGAATACCTTCCGCCTTCTGCCCATTGCATCAAAACACTGTGGAAAGGGAAATCAGGTTTGAAGCTCAAACTGGCAGAGTGCGTGACTCGACTGCAAAGTTGGAACCTTGGGCCCAAACGAAGAAAATTGGCAAGACTCGAGCCACGCATGACTAACAAAGGTCAGCATAGGACCATCAGATATGTTATAATACGACTTACTGATAGGTCACAATGTTCGGATGATGTAGTCGTTCCAGTAGTCGAACCTATTATTACAGCATTAACCGACGGCTCAGAAAAATTACTGCAATTTTGCCTCTTTTAGGATGTTTAATAGATACGAATGTGATTCTCCAACTGCAATTTTTTTAACAGCAAAATGTCCTATGAGAGCATCAGATATTTCCGGAATGAATGAGATTGTTGCTGACCCAGAAGATTTCCGTCCAAGACGTGCTGCGAATCCTCAGCTTGTGATTCCAGAGAAATAAGGAGAGAAACGCAAACCTGGCATAAGTAAACGCTGCCATTTGCACCCATTCCAAGTCTAGATTCCTCCTGGAAGAACGCTTTGAAATATCCTTCCGCCATCGCCTCTGCAGGAAACGTGTTTCTCCTCGATCGCGATTCACTGGGGGTGGGCGGCGTGGACGGGCGAGAAGTGGTTTCATTGGCAATTGCCAAGAGATGGAAGTAATTCGAGTCACGAAAACTTGCCTCTGAATCCACCGCGTCATCCTCCATTCCGGGTCAGGTCGAAAGTCCGGAGGCAATGCTTGGTGGCAATACGGGCACGGACTCCGTCGTGGTATGGGAGGGAAGTTGGATGAATGTCGGATTGAAAGAGCATGCGATGTGGGGTTGTAAAGCACGACTTGGTTAGAAACATGGAATATAGGCTGCCAATCGTGCTCTGAGGGCACGAGGGCGACTAACGCGCCATGCGGCGATGAAGGCTGACTTTCGTCTAGCATCATCCAGTCGCGAATTGCTGCTCCGAATACGATCAAGAGTGCTCAGGTCTGGCGGTACCTGCTTTGGTCGTACAGACCGACTGGTCACAGCAGTGGTCAGTGCGGCGTGTGGGTGGCCAGGATGGTCGTGTTTACCCAATCTCGTGACTGGCCGCGGCACTGTAGTCACGAACCAATCACATAGCGACTCAAACCGACTTACGATGACCGATATCCAAACTCTGTTGTCCTTACATTCAGGGACTGAAGTACGACCATTTTCCCCTTGGATTTCCTCGCTTATAGTGCATAGGACATCACTGAATCGGAAGCCGTCGCGGCACTCATTTTGTCGGCGACTAGTGACGAGAATCCCCGTGTCTCACTGGACCAAATTTACTCTGTCCTTTGCCAATCCCGCCTTGAGTCCCATTTGGTATACTCGCGTTCGTTTATTCCGCTAGATTTATGACCAAACCGTTGTCGTAGGATCCCTTGAGCATCTTACCCTGTCTGTTACCATGTCCTCAACCGGCTGCAAAAAGTCTCATCTCGCTCATCGGCGAGTGTGGTAGCGCCAAAGAAGTCGTAATTGCTGCGCAAGAAATTCTAGAGCGTTTAGATGATGTCCTGAGTCTCGAGATGGAGGAAGATGAAAAGGAGGATATCGTCAGCGAATCTCCGTCTGGCCAACTGATTTCCTTAATCCATCTTTACAATTCAGGTAGGTTTTCGTTACATAACGTCCAGTTAGTGACGCATTCGCAGCAATTCCTCGTCTCAAATTACGCAAAAAGTCACCCTCTGAAACCATTCGACCCCTTCTCTCACAAATAGAATCGACTATACATCTTGCCGGCCCGCGTTTGGGTCGAGATCAGGGCCGTGAACTGATCGGTAGCGTCTCCCAGCTCTCATTGAATTGCTTTTCCTGGGCAACCGGGCTAAATAGTGAAGATTCGGATGCCTGCCAAGTCCGTTATTTAAACTCCTTCTACTGTACACGTCAGGTTGATCGCATTTCTAGGAGATTTTGGAGAGTCTTCTTGATACAGCAGTTTCGGTGTGCTCTCATTGCATACAATCGTCTCTCGCTCAGAGATCTTTCGAAACACTGTATCCACGTTTAACAATTCGATCTACCATTTCAGCTGATTGGGAAGGGGGAGAAAAGGCCATCAACGACGCTCTGGTATGCAAATTGCTCTCTTCTCCAATATATCTGACTCGCTTCAGACTGTATATTCCACATTTGGCCGAACCTTCGACCCCAACTCCTTGCCGCCAGTTCCTTCCACTGCCTACTTGATTCTCCTTTCTCATTCGGAAATCGTTCCTTCGGATATCTGTCGAGTGCTGTCGTTCATGCTTCCAATCCTAGTGGCTTCTATTCAAACCAACCATACCCTCGACGAGGCGTTGTCGCTTCTGCTACAATTTTTACATTCTTCACATTTTCCGGCCGGCCAGCAGCTGTCGCCCGATATTTCTGGACCTCTTTGCGCCCTACTTCCCACTCTCGCCAGTGCCCATCCGGACGGGGACATCCGGCACCAGACCTTTCGTATCCTCTCTCGGACTCTTACTTTGACGCCGCCAGAACTTCGTCTACAAATCCTAAAGGATCTGACTACTGATACGGAATTTCCCCAGATGCGGGTCGCAGCGGTTGGCCTCGTCAAAGAGGCTTCTTTGGAATCCTTGTCGCGTGAAGACAGGCCTAACGTCTTTTCTTCGCCGATTTTTTTACAAGTGTTTGGTCCAATCTTGCTCCGGCCCGATCCTGTTGACCTATTTCGTCCTGATCTCTCTTTGCGGGAGATTGAAGATTCATCGGAGCCGTCCAGGCTCGTTGAGTGTTTATCTCTGTATTATATTCTTCTATTACGCGACAACTTAAACCGAGTTAGCTATCCATTAATTCTCAATCTCACATTCTGACGCGTTCAATGCAGACTGGGATCCGTGATCCGGACCAAATATCAAATGTAGAAAGAGTATTACTGGCTCCCTTGCGCTCCACTCTTTCCCGATGGATGGACGATCCCACCCTGTCTGATGGTGCGTGAACTCCGAGTGGCATTTTCCATCTTTGACCTCCCCATAGAGCATCTGCATGCAATATGCCTCTGGTGTCGTTGAAGACAAGTTTGGAGCGCGTGGATGCCGCTATCGTAGATTTGCGATCGAGGCCAAAAATCTAAAAGAATTCGAGGAAATACGAAAAAATTGCTCGTCTCGAGAAGGACCATGACACTGACAGCAACTATCTCAACTGTTCCTCCAAGCTCCATGGTGATTGGGTTGAACTCCGTCACGTGAAGCTTCCCGAACTTCTCAATGTCAACTGATTCGTTGAGCCGCGGCTCTGGTCTCCTTGAGCCCGTTATAGACTGACAGCTGTGATTGGAAGCCACGGGTGTGGTGAATGTATAAACCCGCCGAAAGGCGACCTAATACTTTCATCACGGTTCCATCTCCTTTCCCTCGTTTCAGTGATGCAAATATCAAAGAAGGAGATGAATATCGTCATTAAATGAGGTCTGACCTCCCTCATTATCTTCTCCCTCCGTCTATCTTGAACTCGTCCAGGGCAAGTCTGGCGCCCTGCAATATTCCCCACTTTCTATGACTCACGAGCTTGTCTTCCGTAAGCTTACCTGTGCAAATACCCGACAAAGACTCACCTGGCCGTTGCCCAGGTCAATACGAGGATGACAGGACCATTCGCTATGTCCATGTCTTTTACGGGCTGGAATTGGCGGGGCTCGTCGGAGCAGTCATAATGCTTCTGACCGCCATGATTTGGCCCAAGGTGGCGCGGAGAAACGCTAGCTGGCTTAATTTCATGGTTACTTGGATAATATCTTGTTCTTCATATTTGTGAGTGAATAATGGCCCGTTCGCCTCCGAAAAGCTTATCATCGCCGAAGATTTCTCATAGGGGTGCCATTAGGTCAAAAGCCGAACCATACCCTCTGTCTTTTACAGGCCACGTTAATATATTCTGTCCCTACTTTGTAGGAAACCTGTCCTTTCCTAGTCACTTTTCTCACGACAATGCAGGACATCTGGGGCTACTTTTGCATTGGTCGTCCAGGTCGGGCCCCCGCTTTTTAAGCCCCTTTCCCCTCTTGACATTCGTCTTGTAGGTTTATATAACACTGCGCAGTCTGCTTACTGCACCGACGAATCGCGACCGATCACCGTGGACAACAGCTGTGCGGCAAAGAACGTCTGTAACTCGGAACACGAAGCTGACCTCGCTGTAGCTCGTCGTTGGCCCTACGTTCCGGCCTGGGCAATGTTTGTTTATACCTTAAAGGTGGGCTTGGACGATCCATCCTCGGTGTACCGCCACGAAGACGGGGCTTACTGCGGCTTGGCTACGAATATGCCGTACGCTTCCAGATCTGATGTACACTGACGGTGTTAATTTTGTATAATCAGGCAAAGAGTATCAGGGATTGTGGTGGCCATCATCATGATCCTTTGCCTGGGCGTAGAAGTGATTATATTCCGGCATTTGTGGCGGACTTGGGCGACTCTTAAGAGGGATAACCGGAGCTCCGTCTCGATCATGGTCAGAGTGCTGGCATTCACATTGGTCGGAATGTTATCAATAATGTACGTCCCACCCCGCCCCGACTCGCTCATTTGGCTAGCAATAACATTTCCTTAGTCTCAGTGTCATATTCTTGGCTCTCCCATATGATCAGGATACCGCGTTCAATATAGTTATTGCAATGGGTGAGATTAATCGCCTCTTTGTCCGACTATTATTGATTAGGATCTCCACAGTTCCTGTTTCTTCCGTTGTCATATTTGGCACGCAGAAAGTGGGAGTTGTGGTCTCACAAACGCACCTAGGCCTCCACGCTAAATACAATTTCAGGATATATTTGCCGCGTGGGGTTCTGGATTCCGAGAACCTAGAACTCATCCTATGGACACATGGGACACATTCACACCCAATGAAAGCCGGGCCAGCACCGATCCGCAAGTTTCGGAAGCGTGAAGGTTGCAGGCGATGACTGTATTACTTTATTACTGTATCAATATAGGCGTATATATATGGGGAATCATAGGCTATCTCTCGGGAAAATTCCCTTTCGCTGTCTGCCAAAACATTCTCAAGACCTGCGATAAAATGGGAGTAGGAGCTATAAGGCTTTGCAGGCGATTATATAATTTATATTGAGTTCCTGTTTCCGGAACCATAGGTTAAAGGTTAGAGTTCGGGTAAAATAAATGGTAGTGATACAATGGCCGACGCAAGAATAGAGGGTTCGATGGGTCTCATCAGAGATATAAACTGCAGAAATTGTTCGCAGACGCGCGGATGCTCGGCGGCCTCGAGGTTTGACGAAGCGCTAAAAAAGATGAACGAGGAGGAGGAGGAAAAAGCAGAGTTGACGGGGGCAGGGAAGCAGGAGAAGGATGAGGATAAAGATAAGGACGCCGGCAAGAGGGGTGAAACGGCAGTGGAGAGGTTCGGGCGGAGAGCGTGAGCAGCGGGGAGGTTGACGGTGCCTTGAAGCGCCTTGAAGCAGATGGAGGAACCAACGAAAGGTCAAGATAAAGATGAAAATAAAGCCTGATACGACACAGGCTACTACACAGATTATACCAAGGGATGCGGTACGATGGACACAGGGACATCTAATTTATTCAACCTATGTATAGCATGTATTGGTTGTAATGTTAATAGACCCTGTGGCCAGACGTACTACTTCTCCTCCTTCCGCGAGCTCAAGTAACGGCCCATCCGCTCCCAGCGTTCAGCAGCTTGGGGATGCTGCTCGGGATGCAACTTCCAAAACAACTCGTCAAAATTCACCGCCATTGGGTCAAATTCCTCGCTGTTCGCGGCGGCAGCAAGTGCCATTGCAAACGAAGTGAACTTGGGTTTCGAAGTCGGCATCGCGGGGTTGAACTCCCACTTCGCCACCCCAAGCGCTTCATCGGCCGAAACTTCCGCCTGCCGACAGTTCCGAACAAACGCATCGCGGTTGTCGAGCCCGCCGCCGCCCTTGGAAATCAGCGCTTGGATCTGCGCGCAGATGTGCTTGTGGGCGTGCGGGCCAGATTTCCACGCCCGCGTTTGGCAGGGCTTACCGCAATACGCCACCACTCGGCACGCTGAGCAGCGCTTGAACTGGGCGCCGGTGGACGCGAGGGAGTGGGGGCAGCCGGGCGCATGGCACCGCGTGCGGTTCTTTGCGGCGGTGAGCACCCGGTAAACCGTGTGCAGCGGGTCTTCGATCGCCCGCTGAGCAGCGACGATGTCCCGGTGCAGTTTGCCGATCTGGGGCTGCAGCTCGGGGTGATCGACGAGGATCTGGCGTGCCAAGGTCGAGAAGATCATCCAGTCGACGGATTCGAATCGGGTGTCTAGATCGGGGTCTAGCCTGACACTGTTGGCGTCGCGGAGCTCCAGGATCAGGGATAATAGCTGTACCATTTTTTCTTCTCGGCCTGCGAGTAGGACGGGGAATATTTCAGGCGCAAGGCTTGTCGCAGACTCGAGAAAGGCCGCCGCGAATGTCGCACGCTGGCGGAATTCGGCCGCGGCAGAGCGCCTCTCGAATATTCGCTGCCATCGTTGGGAGAGCACAAGGCTGTTGTCGCATCGCGGCACAACCGCAATCCCGTCGAGACAAAGAATTTGCCGACCTCTGGATTCGCTGTTATGTCGCCGATGATTAAGGACCCGCAGATTTTGATCATGTGTCCCAAGACACCGAAGGCGGTGAAGGACATGTCTTCCGCGTAGCACGCCAATTTAAGAAATGCCTCCGTGGTGTTTTTGCCGCCATGGGGCATGATGTCTTTCGTGCATGTAGGCCAACGGCTGTTTTGCAAATTCTGGGCGACTTTGACGGTGCTGGCCATGGCGAGGCAGTCGTTCAGCGTGGAGACCATCTTGTGGATGCATACCCCCGTAATATGTCCAACGAGCTTGTTGAGTTCGGGGTAAAGCACGTCAGGGATGCGGTGGAACTCGGCGAGATGCGGGTTCGGGGGACTCGCTGCGAAACATTTGCAGGCAGCAAAATCGAAGAGGAAGCGGATCCCCTGCTCATCGTCGCGGATGACGGTGAGGAACCGTGTGAGGGCGGGCCAGAACGGGTGGAAATGTTTCCGCTGCAACATATGCATGCGAACGGCCGGCTTCACAGAGTCGACGTTCTCGTCGGTAACATCGGGGTCTCTGGTAAAGTCGCTGGCAGCCTCGACGGTGTCTTTGGGATATATCATGTGCATGGCACCGTATAGGCATTGGGCACAATATCGAAGGCGAACGTCTGGGCCTGCATCTCCAAGTGCGCCCGCAACGAAATCGGCAGCTGCCTCGGGAGAAATAGACCTAAATTTTGAGAGAGAGCAATACGATCTCCGGTAGTACTGACTCGGAGGCGACGACATCGGGACTGAATCTAGACCATAAGTAAAGAAGCCGGAAGGCGACGGAAGGAGGATATTCACCGTCTGGCTGCTTTGGCAGGATATTATCTGATTCACTGTCGACGGTCGTGTTTTAGGCTGGAGAACAATTGCTGACAAACAGTTCAGGGTCGCTTGCCCGTGCGTGAATCCCCGTTACAAGGGTAACTTTGCGGAGCCTTTGCGGCCATGGAAATCCAGTTGATGATACACTGCGGCGATCAAAAATATTACCGGGGAAGAAAAGGGTGTTCTTGACTTAAGTAGAGTCTCGCTAGGTGTCCATTTCGGAGTCAATTCGGGCGTTAGTCCTGATTTGTTTCCAGAATGCAGATTTTGATTATAGGTTGTGAACATCGTGTCCATGCCAAAATCGAAAGGTCCATGTAACGCCCTTCCAAATCGAAAATGCGCGAAAACCTGAATTGTGCCTCAGCAAAACCATTTTATTTCTTCAAATCTTGTCCAGAGCGGACACCTGCAAGCACTTCATATTTCTTGCTGAGTGGTGCGCACTTGACGCGGCTATTTTACCGGTGTGTTACTATGTTCAAGTTCAACCTCTTCATCTTTGCGCTCTACTATGTCGATGTCTGAGTCTCCGACTTCCCAAGCGCGACTGTCACTGCTGGACTTGACTTACCACTACTCCATCGTCCATCGTCCTTTACGCGGTTGGGTTCCTTGCGGAAATTTCTCCGAGCGCCTTGTTCACCAGTATTGATTTATTCCTGTAAGGATATCTACGTCGGAACTTAAAACACATCATAGCTCTGCGAATTCCGTCCCATCATTGGGTGCATGAACGCCTCTAGTTCAGAGGCGAGATCCCCTACTAGCCATGATTTGTTTAGCGATGAGTTTCGCTCTGGTCCGCATAAATTCAGCGGCATCGTGATCCTCGAGGGCCATGCCCAGTGGTCCGGCCAAGTTGGAGAAAGCCTTCGACGCCGTGTTGGAAAATATCCAGTCCTTCCCGGGTCGCCCCCAAAATGTCGCATATCGACCTTGTTCGACCTGTCCGTCCGACACATAACGAAACGGTATCGGCGGTAAGCGATCGGGGTGAGGGAAATGTGCACGAATATCATCATGCAGCTGTAAAAGGCTTCTAGAAATATAGCTTTGCGATCCCGCATGGATGACTCCGCGGCTCCCATGCATGCATGGAGAAGAATGAGGTTGGCGACAAGATCCACGGGTATTTCGTCTACGATGTTGGAGCCCGCCGGAGTTCGAGAGGAAACGTGGAAACACCAGAGTCGGGGGCCTGCATATATGAACGTATATATGTGGACAAGGGAAGAGAGTCGATGGGACCATAATAGCGATATGGCTGCGATATGGCGGGTCCGATAGCGGTCGGACGAACAATGAGCAGCGGTAGGTCTGGGTTCCTCGCTACCAGAAGGCGCTCTGTGAGGTGTTTCCCGAACGCGTACGTCACGGGAAATGCGGCAGCGTCGTTCCGAGAGAGGGTGCCATTATCCAAAATTTCGCAAAGTTGCTTCTCCGCGTCGCCCAATTCGTAAATCTTTTCTTCGACAACACCGTCCGGCAAAAATGAGTTGACATATGCAGTGGAGATATGCACGAAGGCGGTAAGCCTCTTGAATTTCCCGGCCAATTGGGCAAGTTCGAGTGCTGGAATACAATTTTCCATGACAGTTTTTTTCAAGGTGCCTTCAAAGTGATGTTCGCAGCACCATGGACAATGACTGTAACGCATTCGACCATCTCGGCCAGAATCGCGGGGTCATGCCGAAATCCTTCTGCCCGATGTCTCCGACGACGAAATGCACCTTTTTCGTCGCTAGTATGTCGCCAATTTGCATCGGCATATTTTCAGTCCATCGTGTGATGGCTTTCGCCGCTGAACCACGAACAAGGACGTAAATCTTGTGTGTGTAACTTTTAATGCGAGCTTGAAAAGTAGACATCCGCCCAAGCTGCCGGTAGCTCCGGTGAGAAATACGACCTGGTTCCGGAAAAAAGCTATGGATTGTTGTGCATCCTGAAGACGGAAGCTGACAGGTTATTGGAGAGGATAGGGCCGATCGGTGGGATCACTCACTTGGAAATTGTAATATAGAGTGGAAACAGTGTCAAGAGTGAGCAAGGAGTGAGGCGTCGTTGTGGTGGTGTCTGTGTTAAGAGGTAGCGGCACTAGCAAAATCACGGACACTCACCTCTCCGACCAACTGGTCTCCGGGGTCTTTGCTTGGCGTTTCACCAGGTTTCGACGCGTTTTCAGAAAGGTTTTGAAAGTTTCGCTATACATTTGGTTCTAGCACCCTTTTCGATTGCTCGTTCCATGTGATCAGAAGGTGAAATGTCCTAGCTGCGCCCAAGATCATTAATGGACATTTCACCACTTGCCCTGATCGATCACGCCGGCTGTGATTTTTTTTTTTGGTCCAGACTGAGGTACGGACTTCGGCCCTGTTCATCCGAGTGACTATTTTGGGAATTTCTTATACACAGGTCAGAGTCTAGACGCCCATTGGGTGCTCGTACCTGAGCATTGTTACATGATTTCAGCCAGAATAAAGTTGAAGTGAATGGGGTTTTTCTTATGGATATCATACTTGGAGTGGCTTGAAGTTCAACTTGCGGCTACTGAATTCAGGACGACTTTCAGTAGATGCAAATTTGCATATTGCAGAGAATCCTAGTAAAACTCTAATTGCTATTGTTGCAAGTTCAAAATAAATCATTGAAGTAACAGTATGAATGTGATATTTGATTACCATTTCCAAACGTTCAACCCGAGTTCGTACAGTCAGAGTTTAGACACCAATGGGGACATAATGTCCTCAGCGATGAGTCTTGCTCGTTTGCTCATGAATCCGGCCACATCGTGGTTTTCTAGATCAATCTTCAATGGTCCCTCGTAACTTTCCAGCAACTGGACCGTGCATTGGAGAAATACCAATCCCTGCCCATCACGACCCAAAAGCTGCAAGACGACCTTGCTGATGCTCTTGTCGACCACATAACGAAACGGGATGGGAGACAAGTGCCGCGGGATATTCGCACGAATGTCGTCATGGAATTGCGACAGGCACCGGGGGATGTAGCTCTGAGAGCTCGCGTGTACGACACCGGTTGTGCCATGCATGGCGTGGAGTAAAATGAGGTTTGTAACCAAGTCGACAGGAATCTCGTCCACGATATTGGAACCCGACGAATTGTTGGGGGAAACATGGACGACACCAGAGTCTGGCGCCTCCATGTATGTGCGGATGTATGTCGAAACAGGACAAGAGCCCAGAGACTGATAATACGGGTATGGTTCGAATTGCTGGTCCGATGTTTGTCGGACGCACAATCAGTATGGGCATTCTAGGGTTTCGGGACAGTAGAAGGCGTTCGGTGAGGTGTTTGGAAAACGAGTAAGGCCACGGAAAATCGGTAAAGCCTTCAAGCGCAAGGGATCCTGTATCCAAAATCTCTGAAAGTTGACCCTCCGCGTCACCTATCTCGTAAATTTTCTCCTCGATGACACCATCCGGCAGAAATGAGTTGACGTATGCGGTGGATATGTGGACAAAGCTGGATAGATTTTTGAACGTCGACGCTAATTGAGCCAATTGAAGGGTCGGTATGCAATTGTCGCCCACACTTTTCATTAGCGGATCCGTTAAACTGATGCTTCCTGCGCTGTGGATAACGAGGGTTACGCTATCGGCCATCTCGGCGAGGAGGACGGGGTCAATTCCACAATCCTTCTTTATGACATCGCCGACCACGAACTGAATCTTTTTCGTGTCTAGGATGCGACCGATTTGCGTGGGCATAGTTTCAGCCCACCGAGCTCTTGCTTGTGCTGCGGATCCACGAACAAGGACGTATATCTTGAGCGTGTCAACTTTTAATGCAAGTTTGAAGAGAAGGCATCCGCCCAGGCCTCCAGTTCCCCCCGTAAGAAATACCGTCTGCTGTTGAAAGAACGCAGAGGGAGCGATTTGCATGGCGTCAACTACGGAGGAAATCTCGCGGAATAAGTGGATAGAATGAGGTCGACAGTGTCCAGAACACCTACGGAATCGGGGAATGCAGCGAAGCTGTTTGTGGTGACTTAGTAAGGCTCCCGGCGTATAAATAATGAGCTGTAACGGCCAAATTGCGGGAAACTAAACCATTGGCGGTATACCCTATAGTGAAGGTGAACCTCGGAAGGCCGATCAAGGGATTGTGGCTTTGAGTCGGAATGCAGATTGAGATGGCGCTACGCGAAACCTCACGGTTCACATAGTCTGGTTTATAATAAGCTCAGAATCCGTTGCTGGCTGTTCACAGTTTTGACGACGGCCACGCGTGACGGGCACGGCGAATCACATAACCGCGGACTCGGAGTCCCGCTTGTCAGCAGTACCTCAAAACGGCATTAGAAAATCTCCGCTAAGGGAAACCCCCAAAAACGAGGAACCTGAATGCCCATAAGTATATGTATTCACGGTTCTAGATCATTGAACTGCAATCATTGGCACACGCTGGAAAGCAAGAATTTGAATGGGCCCGCAAATTCCTTGGACGACTGCCGCATGCTCGTGTGCCCGTGGAATCCCGCCCGTGATATGTACCTAGGACGACGGTGAAATTTCAGTATGGAAATGAGACGAGAAATCAGGGAATTAGGTGACAAAGCCGGACCAAATTGATTGACGATCACAGACGCAGGTCCGAGCTCTGACGGGTTTCAGCGGAGAAGATGGAAGTAAGTGCATTTGTATACAAATCTGAGTGGGTACTGAGTTTTATTGAAAAAGACCAAACAATGAAATTCTTTCAAGCTCTGCGATGGAGTCAGACTTCGCACACAAAGGTCAAAGAGTAACGTACATCATCAACCAACAGTCTCGACCCTCGAGTTTAACTGATGGAGACACAGTACGACGGTGTGGATTCCTTCTCGAACCGCCTCCAAGTCCGTCTCTATAATTCGCGCAAGCACAGCAGTCATCTTGTCGGGATGCCACCGCAGAAGGGAGCTTCGAACGCGTTCCTTCTTCGTCACTGAGCATCCTCGGACCTTCAGACCTTCCAGTAAAATTCTTCGACGCGGTCCACAGTGAGATCGGCAAGCTTCAGGGACTTCCCATCTGCAGGACAGACGGGCCACGGGACGTCCTCAACCGCACGTCCCTGGACTTGTTACGATCCCGGCCGGCCTTCCCTGCGAGATCTGCCCATCGACTTTCGTATTTTTTCCACCGCTCGACGAGGACCGCCTCCATCGCACTTAGCCGAAGCTCCTCGCGTATGGCTTCCGTCCTCGCGTAGTCGCGGTTTCCCTGCGCGTCCCGCAAAATGCCACCGCTTCGCACCCAGTCGATCTCGCCCTTCAGACCCTCAGCCGCCTCAGCTTCGAGTCGCGCCTTCCGTGCAGCTTCATCGCGTATGCGACGCGCGGCCCAGGCCTCATCCAGCGCAGCCTGCCTCTGACGTTCCACCTCTTCTTCCCGCTTCGCAGCGAGGTCATCAGAGGGAATCTGAGGCACAATAGGAGCGGGTGAGTAGTTCGGCGGAAATGCAAAGTATCCCGCGGCTCGTGGAGGCGTAGATTGGGGTATCCGATTGCTGGTGGCAATTGCGCCAAACTTGCTGGCCGGCATTGGTTTCATAGCTTGAGGTGGAGAGAAGAGCATAGTAGGATCGTTTAGATTGTTTGTTTGCGGAGGAACCCACTGAGGACGAGTGGCAGCCTGCATGGCGTTGTGGTGGTCGTGGTCAAAGTCCAAGTTGAAGATTCTGTTGTGTCGTGTTATGACGTCACGTGTGATCAGGACGCCGCGGCCTAATCTGAATCATCTTTGTCACCGCTCTCTAGTACACCTCGTCCAACATCTGCTGGCTCCTCTTCACGCGTCCTCTAGGAAGACAAGTAGGAAGAGATTTTATCTCTTTTTGCTATGGACTTCGCCGGGTTCAACGTCAAATACTTTTCAAAGCTCCTAACAACCCTTGGTGTCCCGTTGTTATCTGGCTGGAACCATGGAGAACAGTACACCAAATGTATCTCGCTGAAATCCAGTCTAAATCTTGAAAACACCTCCATTTTGGACGTCTCCTACGTTCCCGCGGGCTCGACGGTGAAGCCACATGGGAAGTGCGTTCCAACGGCGTTTGTGCCAGTGAACGCGTCCCTGTGCCGTGTGCAATTTTCCACCAGTACCACTACGACGTCGTCAATACGCGCGGAGGCCTGGCTCCCGGATGAGTGGTATGGTCGATTTTTGGCCGTCGGGAATGGCGGTCTGGGTGGATGTACGTCTCCTGTCAGAGCTCGGCGTGATAATAATTTATGCTGACTGGCAATATCACAACGACAGGTATAAAATATAGAGACCTTGACTACGGCTCTGCTCTCCACTTCGCGACAGTTGGCTCCAATAACGGGCACGACGGCGACACAGGTCGTCCGTTCACGAACCCCGAAGTCCTCAATGACTATGCCTTCCGCTCGATCCATGTCGAGGCGGTTATCGGAAAGCAAATTGTCGAGGTTTATTATGGACGGCCCCACGACAAGGCTTACTTTCTTGGATGCTCGACCGGCGGGCGCCAAGGCACGCAGACCGCACTGAAATATCCAGAGACCTTCGACGGTATAATAGCGGGTGCGCCTGCGATAGACTTTAATCACCTTTTGCATTGGAGCGCGATGGTGGCACGCTACATCGGTGCGCCGAACCCCTCGTCGCCCGCATTTATCCCTCCAGAATTGTGGAAACTCGTGGCCAGCGAAATCTTGAACCAGTGCGACGGTATCGATGGTGTCCGCGACGGAATTATTACCGAGCCTGATGTATGCGATTTCCGACCTGAAGCGCTTTTGTGCACGGGAGCCGATAGCGTAAAGTGTCTTTCCCTCCCGCAGGTCGAGGCTCTTCGAAAAATATACTCCCCGCTATACGACAACGGGGAGCTAATTTACCCTCGATACGATCCTGGTGCGGAAAGCATCAATGTCGGCGGTGGCCTGCTTAGTGGACGATTTCCGGGCTATCCTGAAGTACTGCTTGCTTTTGTCCATTCAGGTTGGTTCCTGACATTTCCCTAGGACTGGATCAAATACGCCGTCCTCAACGTCACAGAATTCGACTTCAGCAACTACGGGCCAGAGCACGGCCGCCTCTCCGAGGCCGTCAATGCGGGCGGAATCGCGACTTTTGACGGTGACCTTTCCGCATTCCGCGACCGCGGGGGGAAATTCCTCGCGTACCACGGCCGTGCCGACTATGCGCGTATCCCTTCTGCTATTCGTTCCGCCTCCCACTGATATATATATATTGCTCATTTCTAGCTCATCCCATCGGGCAATTCCAAGCGCATGTACGATCTGATCTCGCGAACGCTCGCAATGCCATCGCTAGACGCGTTCTACCGCCTCTTTCTCGTGCCCGGGATGGAGCACTGCTCGCAGGGGCCCGGCGCGTGGGCTTTCGGGCAGCATGGGGAGACGCAAGGGCCGCGCAACGAAAGCTCGCATAATCTGCTGCTGGCGCTGGTGGACTGGGTCGAAGGCGGCATCGCGCCAGACACGGTTACGGGGATGGCGGCGGACGGCGCGACGCGCGTGCATTGCAGGTACCCAATGCGGAGTGTGTGGGATGGGAGCGCGTTTGGGTGCGAGGGATAGCTTGGAATTAGCTATGTAAGTTGAATACCACCTCGGCGCCGAATTTAGGGAAGCAATTGAGATCCTCTTCCGGCGCGTATGTCAGTCAATTGACATCAGATGCATCGCTCTTGGTTCTTTGTTCTGTCCATTCTGCGATACAAGACTGCGATATCTGCAACTCCGGACCCGTCCTTTGGTCACTTGCCCTGGTTGGGATCTCTAGCCGTTGACCTCGCAGTGACGGTGAAATGATATCAACAGCTGTGCTTTTAAACTGTTCATTACCGCTGTGCTCCGCGAGCTTTCGCGACGTCAGAGATCTCGCACTCTTTGAGAAAATGCGACGATATCGACACCAAGATTTGTGTATATTCCCAGAACAACTTAAGTGATATTCCGAGATACGCACTGAGCGATCATCGCCACGGACATCTGATATCCTGATTTCTTGAGAACCGACTACGCTTTGGCCAAATGCCGACACAATAGTCGCAAAATTCTGCAGATTCTTCAACTTGAAGTACATACACCGGCCCAACAAGTTAAACCGTATCAGCCACTGCTGAATCGAAATGACTCAAGTTATATCAAGGTTTCTCTCGCAAAGTTAGGTTGCGTAGGAGCTATCAAAGTCATTCAATGGCTTTGAACCATAGACAAAAATCGCAGGTGAATAGCTCCACCGAGTCTTGCGCTTACTAGATTCAACGGCTTCCGCCTTATAAAGTATCATTCTCATCTAGGCGATATCTGAGCTGTATCTGGTTCTCCACCGTCTGCACGACCCTCCGATTCCAGTCTCAGCCAAAAATCCAGTTGGCCGATACAGTGTACCCGATACCAACTTTCCTGAACTTTGCCGCTTTGCATAATACCCGTCGCGCTTCAACACGAATTTCAACTAACATGTGACGTGCCCAACCGTTTTGTGAGCTCTGAGGACTAGCCTCATAGTTCCACGAATGGTCCGAGTATGGACTTTTCTGTCTCCGAGGAACCATCGCCGGACATCACCGGATCGTGCAGCCGGCCGAAACCCGCCGAATAGTTAAAGGAGATGCTTAGTCAGGAACCCAAGTCAAAGACAGTCGACTCTCTTTCTTTCTAACTTTCTTCTGCTCTCAAATCGAAGATCAACTTCGACTTCGCATTTGCCTCCGACATGGCGCCCGCGCCTGCGCAGAGTCTTCCTCCCGAAGTTGTCGATTTCATAATTGATGGCAATCGCCGCGACAGAAGAACTCTTTCTTCGTGCAGTCTTGTTTGCAAGGCATGGCTCCAGTCCAGTCGTTATTGCATGTTCTCCGAGTTTGACGTTTACGTGGGCCCCGCCGTTGGTGCTTCGTTTTTGAAGCTTTTGATTCACCCGCTCTGCACGATCATATACTGCATCCGTAGTATCTCTATTTATCCCGGGCTCCCTGATCAGGATGGGGTAGCGAGTCTGGGAGATAAGACCGTTACTGGACTCGCCAAGCTAAAAAACGTCGCGTCGCTTCGTATCTACAACCACCGCGGTCGTGTCCCGAAAGCCACCCTGGACCTGCTGGCCTCCACCTTCAACGAAGTCACAACCCTCCGCATGTCCAATCAGTTCCCGTCCTTCAGCGATGCGGTAGAGTTCGTCTCCATGTTCCCTCTACTCGTCAACTTGGTTTTCCATCCGTGGTGCCTCAACGCCGCTCCCACCACGGCGCCAGAAACCTGCCTCCCGTCGACTCTACGCAGCCTATACCTCCACTCTCCATTCACACATGGTCTCTGGTTCTCAGAGCACCGCAATGGCTTGCAATCCTTAACTTTATCCACCATTCAACCCATCGATATCGACCGAGTCAAGGAAATGCTAATCGCTTTCGGTTCCCATCTCCGCCACCTCTCTATCGCTTTTCCATGTGGCCCAGATTGGCCTGTCGATTCTTACCGACACCAGTGCGCCCGTACGTACGCCTTCAGCGGGTCTCCAAATATTCGTTGACCTACCACCAGGTGACTTTTGCGCCAAAGTCGACTATCTGTGTAACCCCCAACTGACCTCGCTCGAAATCAAAATCCCCGGCGACTCAGGTCAAATCCTACTCGAAATTCTACAGAGTTTGTGCACTCCCAATCTGGAACGTTTAACATGGGAAACCGGGCCATTCAAGGATATGCCTCAGTGGGAGAAGGTCGACGCGAGAGTCGCAGATCTCACAGTGTTTAAACGTTTGAAGCAGCTGCACTTTCTCATCGACGAGCGTCTCTCTGGGTCGCCAACTTACCCTCAAATTCCTGCAACGCTGTCCCCCATCCGAAATAGATTTCCGAAAGCCGATGCTCGGGGTATCCAAGTAACGGGTAATAGGTTCTGTTCTAACCATGATTAATGAACTCAATGGATCCTCTTAGAACACAAGTGTTAAAAAAGCACGGTCCTCGTTTCGCTTGTTAAACTTACAGTAGCTAGGTTGCCCCTTTTGATTCAAGAGTTGGCACTGCACTTGATACCATTCAATTATTCCTCACGTCTCCCTCCTTTCTTACTGAGCACTCCTGTGCGCGCGGATTTTCCGCCATTCCGCCACCATCTAGGAATTTAACAATAAACAACACAAGGCCGTTTGGTCGCGCTTTTCTTATGTCCCTTAATCGTTGGTCTGTGATCACTCAGACCATGAGAATTTCTTGGCATCCGCGGCGTCGGCAATGGACCGCATGGACACGCAAGTCAGTGCGGAGCGTATGTCGGTGTTTCCTCTTTGGAGTCATCCCACGTCGGCGGGATGGATCCACATGTATGCACAGGTCTGTTGCATGACAGTGACTGCGTGGTTGCCTGTTGGCCAACAGATTCCCGATGGTTCGCGGACGCTATATGTCGTGAATGTCATAGCCTTCCTGACACTCGTGTGCGTGAAGACAGAGAATGAGGGCCCAGCGGACTAAAAGAATTAATTGGGTTCCGTGACCGGGGAGCCTATATTCAGTGTCTCCGGACTGTTAACTTTCCCGAAATTCAATTGAGGCGGCTTTTCAACCATGCGGACGGATGTACTACGCCTTTCGCTTTTCGAAGTCCAGAGGCATCTAGATCAAAATTTAGTGCGGTTTCAGTTACCGGGGTGTCGGGGACAGGATCGGTGTTAATTCTGGCGCGAGACCGACGTGGACATCGTACATGCACTGTACCATAAATGTGGTACCAGTGCACGGACTACAGTAACGCCGACTCGGTCTAAGCTAACTTGCCCGAAGGTCCGAAGCCTGTCAGCGAAAAAATTGTCAGGGAGTTGGTTGACTGAAGTCTGGCTGAAATGCCCTTGGCGCATGGTGCGTCAACAAATTCAACTTTCCTCCAAACAGATAAGATAAGATAAAGATACGTTAAATCTAATCTAATCTATTCCTTCAACCAATGTATCGGAAATGAACCACTCGAATTGAACCATTGTTTACCTAGGGAAGCGAAATGCGGCGAGCTGCCTCGATGGATATACGACGGATGGAAGTACCCAATGCGTTAACCGGATACCGCCGGCGGTAGTCGACTCGGTACGCCAACCCCAATCAGCTAATGTTCGCTACCTCAATGAAGGTAATAGTTTCCTGCAGTCCTAGTCCCAAAATTTCTGTGATGTCGATAAATTTTCGATGGTATGAGGTTCATCGAAACATTGTATGTTCCAAATGAAAGAGAGCATGGCGACGTTAGCAGCCGCAGAATCCGCACGTGCGACGTGCGTTCGGATAAAACTCAGGATAATATAGGTGAAAGCGGGAAACTCGCAAAATAATTATATACTGCCACGGCATCCTTTTGGGTCAAGGAGGAGAAAAGGGGCCCGGGAAGCGGGACGATGAAAGGAGGCCTGGAAGGAACGGAAGAAGAACGTGCGTAAGATAGAAGCCCAGCCCTTGCGCGTCCCGGCGGCGGAGACCGCGTATACACCCGCCGCTATCAGCACAGTCAAGTACCACATTGAGTGTCCTCCCGGGGAGAATTGAGTGAGAAATGATGTCGAACGCAGAAAACGAAGCCGCGGAGAAAAGTCAACGTTTTCTCCAGTTGAGTTAACGCGGAGAAGCCGGGGATCCGATTCGTCTCAGATCACGAAGCCAAGTAGCCTACTTAGCGCTACTTGGCGCCTGAGTCTCACCGTCCACTATTTACCATTGAACAAGATCGCCGTTTCCATTGACAAGCGCGAAGCTGTTGTCTATGCCAAGTTCAAAGTTTCAAGTCGTGTCGCAGTGTGTCGCGTGTTGAATAATATATTCCCGAGCTGTTGTTTCGCGTTTATTGGTTCAGATTGGCGAGGCAGGTTGGTCGCGTCGCACTTGCGAATGATTGGCGACGCGGAGGCGGGCGGCGCTGATCGGTATGCGGCTGGTGCCGCGACGCGTCATTCTCGCCGACGATAGGCAGTGAGTTATTTAGAGAGATTCAGAGCGACCTGAGAGGGATGGAGGCGCGTGAAATTGGATTAATGCAGGGACCGGAAAGTCAACGGGATTTCAGGACATATCTATGGACCCTGGGTCAGGAACAGCCAGGAACGCATTATTGTGGGCGACTGTGCTTAGACGGCTTGGTTATCCTATGCCCCAAAGGTACTAGTCTGTGCTAATGTCGTCTACAATCTAGGTGTTTAATTATGACGACGGTAAATTAAACCCCTGTTCAAGCTCAACAAACGAGGAAAGTTAGGAGTGAGTTACGACCTTCAATTGATGGAGCAGCTGTCTATGTTGAAGCTGTACCCCACCTACAATGTTCCGGGTGAACCTGCCCTGGGGTAGGCGGGTGTTCCAAATACACCTTCTCCTTCGTCTCTTCCTCCAATATTAATGGACGTCGATTCAGGGTCGAGGTTGAATTTGTGTTGCACTCGAAGCGATTGAGTGAGAACAGCAACGTTAACGTGAGAATGAAGTGGTGCCGGAATATTTCAAACAGCGCCCGTATTATGATACCACCGTACGCGTACACGTACTCTATAGCGATGTTGGCGAATGCTTCCTCGATATGATTATCACTGGCAGAGCGCATCACGAACGCGAGATGCTTAATAGGCGAGTGGACAGACCGGTGCGTGGGATACTATTGATTTGCGGTAGCTGAGCAAAGGGGCAACCGGCGAGTGCACAGCGCAGGCCCGAGGTAAAGTGGATCAATCCGAATTCGGAGGAGGATACATATGTAACCGGAGTTGGAAAAACTGCGAGAGGAGAATAAGTTACTTGAAGGAGAAAGAGATTACTGTACTGTATCCAAGCGCCGAGCAGACCGGGGTGACTCGGTGTTTGATTCTATGATGCAATTTCCGTGATGAGGACACGGATACCTGCTCATTCTCAACATGTAGCCGAATCTCAAGAAAACCCAGAAGGAGATTAGTATGGGGCAGTGTTCCAGTTGGGTTCGCGCACTAACGACGACTTCCGACTCCGACGAGGCATAAAGAGGAAACCCAGAAATACGACATCTTCCCACAGGCACGCTGCAGCGATGCGGAGATATCTTTTTCGAGATGATGATCACAAATAGGCAGCAAGCGACAGAGAAGCTCGAGTGCTTCTGGCTTCGGGGCGATCATGATCGGGAGATTGGAGGTGCTAAAGTGGAGGATGTGCGCGCGCTGCGAAGGCGGAATAATTATGCCGGGATGACTCGGAGAGGAACATATTTAAAATTGCTGGGGTTTGATTCGTTGAAGTATTGTAGGAAACGCGGGGTCAACGGCCATGTAATTCTACCTACCACCAGAAAAAATCCTGTGGCGTCAGACCCGCTTGCCGCATTTTAATAACGATGGGAATTATCAGAGAGAGATGCTTGTCTATGGCTAGCGAAGCGCTCCAACGCTAGTCAATAATACTTAATTCAGAGAGTTGTGAAACGTAGAGAACCCGTCAAGCAGACGGTGGGGATCCGGATTGCGGAAGGATGAGGTGATTGCACAGACCTGAACCGGCCCGGCAATGCCCCACACGGACATGCCCTTTTTAGGAACGCACCACGCTGCAGCGATGGAGATATCTTGCTTCCTGTGATGATCTGATCATGACTGCAGGAAGCAGGAAGTGATTAAAAATGGAGGACTGTGCCTGGGTGCGCGTGCTGCAGCCTGCTCGCTTGAAGTTGTAGGTCGGAGAGAGATTGCTGACTGACCGAGTAAATATCCGCGATCGGGCAGGAGGATCCGAGTCCGCGTGCTACTTTTTATTTATTAATAAGAAGCAGAAACACGGGAAGAGGACGGGGAAGGAGAGACGCGGGACGGGAAGGAGATCGTGATCATCCCAAAGGATTCGCGGTCCGAGTCAGCCCGCATATTACAGGTGAGTACAGTTTCAACCCTTCCCGCTGCCGCGCAATTGTTTCAAACTTGAATTCGAACAGCTTGAATGCGGGAAGAAAAATCAAAGGGCGATGCTGCGCGACTCAGGTGAAAAAATTAAATAAACTAATGTGTGGCAAATAAAGTTAAACCGCGAACGCCACGGCCAAGTAGTTCCCGAATTATTATACCCTTATTAGGAACGAACCACGCTGCAGCCTCTCTGTGCTTCGGGGAGATGTGATCATCACAACATCATGATGGGGTTAAAATAGTAAACACTCATTTGGGGGCGCGCGCGTGCTGTTTTGCAAGAAATTGAATTTAAATTGAAACGATTAGGATTTGGGGGGGTTGGAGATGCATGTCCGCACTCGCGGAGAATTGGGTAGATCGAAGGGCTAGAAATCGGACGGAGAAAATAAAATCGGGAAATGAACTTGTACATACTACTACTTGAGGCTTTTAAAATTTTGTTCTCTTCTCTGTCCACCTCGAGTAAACGAAACGCTCTACAGCCTCGTTTATTAATAATAATATGTCGCACGCGATACATATGCCTTGGCTTCCGGGAGATGGAGATATGATTATCATGGCTGCAGGAAGTCGGAAATCAGAAGTCAGTGTGATCAGTATTGAAAATAGATATGAGGATGTGCCCGTGCCTGGGCCTGGGTGTGTGCGCGTGGGATGCATGTAGTAAAATGTGAACGGAATGCCTATAAAGACAAGAAAGTAATCATTTAGGAAGAGGAGAGATATCATTAATACCACGTACAGCGGGTTGAAACGAATTTATCCGCTGATAAGATTATGGCCAACGCGGTTGATCTGACACACATATTTTAAATATGTCCTTCGGCTTCCTCGATCATGAATCCTGGAGTAACTCGGAGTTCCACCGCGTGCGGCCCTTTGAATTCTTCGTGCTTCGTGCTTCGTGTTCTCGAGGACACACACATATTATCACGAAATCGAACCTTCACCCACGCTGACCACGCTGATCCACGCATCGCGAGTCCCGTTCGACGTTAACCCGTACCTGATCAACGTTGACTTAACTGTACTACCTGATCAACCAGTGTCAACCTACGAGCGTCTCAGTCTGTCATGATCTGTGATGTCTATTTTACGCTGTCAATGATCACCGCGGCAGCGGCATCGCAGCAGCGCTAGCGTGATACACACCCGTTAAGGAAAGCTGTATGTATGCATGTATGTAACTTCGCAGAGATGTGATCATCATATGCCTCATCCTGTGAAGAAATAAATACCCAACTCGGCTGTGGGCGTCGTGATGATCACGGCCGCGAGAAGGACCGAGGTGGGTGGGAAGTACTTACGATTACGATTGGTTGCATTTGTGCATTTATACATGGGTCATGGGAGGAGGAGGAGAGGAGGAGATGGGATGAGCGGAAATCAACGCGTAAATCTGCTACAGCATGTACTTAAAACGGACTGGGCATGGCAGGCGCACCTCTGTGTATATGCGCAGGACGGAGCAAGGGCAGGAGTTGGAGGAAGTTGAAGTTACGGCACCCGCAGCTGGATTTGAGTGTGATAAATAAATGTTCAGCGACTCGGATCATGATCAGGCAGGGTGCGTTCAAGATTTGATAATCTTGAGCTCAAGTAAGTGTTCAGCGCTAGCGCTGGCGGTGTCGAGGCCTAGGTTGTAAGGAAAGCTGTAAGTAGTAAGTAAGAACTTCGCAGAGATGTGATCATCAGAGAAATATCCAGTGTTGTGATTATCACAGCTGCGGAAGACGTGAAGTAAATCGGGACTAGGATTAGCTATAATGTAAGATTGATATTCGTTCGGGATAATGCACAGCCTGAGGGAACTACGAGGAAACCAAACCGACACGCATCTCACTGATATTCCGACTTCAACTTCAACTTCGCCTTGTCCTCTTCCGCGATCGCGAGTGAAGTTCAACTTGGACTCTGACCTTCAACTCGACTTATCGACCACCCTAACCCAGAATGCCGCGGCGTACGCCGTACGCTAACCCCACAACGAGTCCCTGATCACCGCGCCGCCATCGCAGCAGCGTACCCTTCCCTTCCAATACAGCCAATACAGTCCCAGTTCGCACCAAAGAGCTTCGCGGAGACGTGATCATCACAGAAATACTGGACTCGGTTGGGGGTATCACGGCTGCAGCTGGGTGGGAAGTGGTGGGAAGTATGATTACGATTGGGTGCATTTGTGCATTTCGTAGGTGGGTCATGGGTGGGTCATGGTGGGCCATGGGAGGAGGGAAGGAGGAGGGGAAGGAGGAGGAGATGGGAAGGAGCGGAAATCAATCAACGACGCGGAACAGAAATTCCTACAGTGCGATAATTGGCGTGGGCAGGCCGGGGCAGAAGGAGGAATTAGTATTCGGAATAATGGCCAGAGACACTACGAGAAAGAGGAACCAACACGCACCACGCACCTCATTGATATTCCGGATCCGACTTGAACTTGAACTTGCCTTGTCTTGTCCGCGATCGCGAGTGACCTTCAACTTGGACTCACCCCACACGATCCTCTGAGTCCCTGTCCCTGATCACCGCGCCATCGCCATCGCAGCAGCGTGGTACCCTCCCCTCCCTCGGTACTCACCCTCCCAATAAGGAGAACCCACATATAGATTCGAGGTTCGCAGAGATGTGATGATCATGATCACCGTGCGAAGCAAGAAGATCCCGCGATTGGATGGGTGTAATGCGTAAATCTGGGAACGAGGTCGAAAATGGAAGGGAGGTCGAGAATGGAAGGGAGATCGACAAGGGAAAGCGAAGGGAAGGGAGAGGGAGAGGGAAATGGTTGAGAAAGGGAGGACCTAGCCTCACCTACAGTACGCGTTCAAGTTTGAATTTTTCAAATTTATCGAACCATGGCCACCTACGGCTGCAACACGAGGAGAACGAGAGGAAGGGGGAGAAGAAGGCGATGGGGAGAGAACGGGATTACATACATACTGTAATAAACATATTCAGACCACGCTCGCGGCTCGAGAAGTTTAATCTTCTCGAGTGTCGAAAGTCGAACCCCGCAACCGCAACCTGAAGATCATCTTCAGCGGGTGCTGCATCTGATCCACGCTTGCAGTTCCTCCTCCTCCTCCTCCTCGGCTTAAATTCCAAAAAAACAAAGCCTAAGTACTCGAATCTCGAGGTCACTCGCGCGTATTGCGGAGTGATGCACGTTATGCAGAATTGAAAGCCCCCGAAAAATGAAATCAAGCCACATTACATTACGGGTTCCGAGCTCGCTAGCGAGCAAGCGGTGTCAGATTTAATTTTAATTTGAACCGACGCGTATGTACTTACGCGAGACCCTGCAAACTTGAACGCTTACTGTAAGGCCAAGCAACGCCGAGCGTGAATGTGGCGGATCGACGAACGTTCGTTGAGTTTGAGTTCGAGGAGGTTCGTTGGGGCAGTGGCGGGGTGAAATAAGATATGGTCGATAGGTTGACACTTTTTATACCGTAGGTTGAGCAATGCGCATGCCAACGAAATCGAAAAAGAAGCTTGAAAGGAAGGATTTTCGCCGTTCAGGGTTCGCATCAAACTTCAGTCTTCTTTCATTGACAGCGTTAGCGGGAGTAGCCTCCAACATAAACATAAACGTTAACATAACCCGTCAAGACGGGCCCGGTTCGTCATACCTCCCTCGTCAGCCTCGTCAGACTAGCGATGACTTTGAAGGGTTTTACTTGCAGTACCCTATTTCACCTACCGTAACTAAAACGAGAAAGAGATGTCAATCACATTCGCGGTTTTTGAGTTGCCGGCGCCACTGCGAGTTGGTCCGATTTTTCGCGGATAGCACTGGCTGGTGGCGGATAGCATTACTTAGCTAAGTTAGCAGCACAGGCAGCGGAATATCTTAATCCCTGCACTGCAGCTGTGGTGTGGGGCTCGAGATGCGTACCAGCACGGATACAAAATTCTGATATATCGCGGATACTGTATTATTATAGCGGATAGCATTAGCATTACTTAGCAGCACAGGCAGCGGAATAAGCATTAGCAGAACTGGTCGCGGAATATCTTAATCCCTGCACCTCGAGGGAGAGATGCGTACCACTACCAGACCAGGGAGTAGTGCGTGCGACGGCGTCGGACGCAGGTCGGGGGCGATGGGGGCGAGGGAAATAATTAAATGAGGGTGCATGTGCGCCAATGTGCCACACATGCGAGGACGCGGAGGGAAGTGACGGAAGTGGGTACCGTACCGGTGAGGGGGAGGGTCAAACGGCTTGGCATCCAAAAAAAAAAAAGGTGACTTTGAAGTTTGAAGTTTGAAAGAATCAAGGAGAAGTGAAGTGTGTGTCAGCGGGATTACTGAACACTAGACAGGACAGTGTGCCTTGCTTGAGTCGCGGAGAGGAGGTTTGTCAGCGGCCTGAATTAGTGACGAGGAGGTGGTGACGAGGATTGAATGTTCAATGCAGTCGCTTGTCAATGGGTGGGTGGGGGCGTAAGTAATGCGAAACGAAGAGAAAAGAAGTGTGTAAGGGGATAACGAAATGGGAAAAACGAAGCATGGGTATGTAATTTGCAGCGCACGGAATGCGGGATTTGCCTGCGGCGACGAAGATCAGTGATAGAGAGCGTCGCATCAGTATAGGCATCATTGTCATCTTGGAGGGCGGGATGGGGTTAACCGGGGGAAGAAGTGATTTTGCGGAGGTCGCGCTGATAGTCGCGAGGCTCGAACATCGGTGATGCGATTTTCGCTGGACTAGACAGGGGTGCAAAGAGCAGAAGCAAGTTGAGCGTTGACACGATAGATTGCGCCAACGGCGACATAGCGTAGGCGAGAGGTTGGAGAGCACGACGCATTAAGGGGGGGCCGGTTTTGGCCTGAAACGCGTCGGCGACATAGCGCGGGGTGTGACGTGACTTGAGGATGTCACGATCAGACGTTTGATGTGTGAATGGGATGGGGCGAGATAGAAATTGATGGCGTCAGAGATTGAAATCAATTGAAGCGGCGTATATGCTGCACGCTGATTCAATTTCTCTCTCTTTCTGCGACGACGGACATGGCAATGTCTGTGTCTGCCTTCCCTGCAAAGGACGTCCCCGACAACCCGCCACTCATCCCCCCACGCCCGTCGCTAAGGGATGTCTACGCAAAGTCGTCTTCCTCGCTGGGACACCCCGCGCTCAGCGCCTACCCCGTCTCCCGCGCCTCCTCCTCCGCACACACGAGCTACTCCTCAAACACCCCGCACCCGGAGAGCCTCTCCCTCCCCGCGACCCCCGCCGTGTACCCCACCACCTCCGTCGGCGGGTGGACCGTCGTGCACCACGGCACCCTCGGCCCGCCCACCTCCCACCACCTCGTAGAGCCGTACCACCCCCCGCCCCCGCCCCAGCAGCGCCGCTCACACTCGAGCCACGCTGCCCCCCGCCTACCTATCAGCAGCGCCGCCCCGTGGCGCCCCGCTGCATCTACCTCTGCGTCTGCGTCTACGAGCACATCCCCGAAAGACCCCCGCCCGCTCCCCGTGCCCCCGCCGCTCGACGCCGTCACAGTGGGGAGCACGACGTTTACGCGGCCCGAGGCCAGTGCAAGCGGAGTGGGAGCGCAAGTGCAAGTGGAAGTGGGAGTAGGCGGCGCGGCGCGAGCGTCAGCCTCGCACTGCCCGTCCCCGTCCCCGTGCCCGGCCCCGACTCTGCGGTGTCGCCTGGGAGTGCGTCGGCTTCGCGGCCTCTGCCACCGCTGCCGCCGCCTGGGGCGGGGCCTTCAAGCTCTTCATCAAGTTATGCGTCGACGAGTTATGCGGCGGGGTCTTCATCGAGTTACGCTGCGGGCTCTTCGTCCTCTGCAAGCGGGAGCAGCTCCTCGCGCCAAAGCCCGTCCAAACCAAAATCGCGAAGTAGGACGCCCGATCGGAGGACGGGGAATGGGAATGGGTGCGTTCTGTTTCTTTCTTTTGCTTTCTGTCTTTGCTTGCGTTTTTTGGCGTTCGCCTTTGCTTGCTTTGCGTTTGCTTTCTTTTTGCCTTGCTTTGCTTTTGCTTTTACTTTCTTTTGCCTTGTCTTTGCGTTCTACTATTTTTTCTCTTCTTTTTGGTTTCTCATCCCTCCCTTCCCTTCCATCCCTTCCATCCCTACCTCCGCCCACCGCGGCATTGCATTGCACCCCACCTCTCGGCTCGGGTCCGAGTGGCTGTCCTCTTTTTTTCGTGGTGGGCGTGCGTTGGGGTGCGTCCGTTGGGGTGCGTGGGCGCGCCGCGGGACGTGTGTGGGTCACCCGGATGGGTGGGTGATCTGTTCGTTTGTTCGGTCCGCCGGACGCCGGACGCCGATGTGGGGGCACCTCCCCTCCCGTCTGGCATGCAGCGGAGGGGGCAGGAATACGCGTATGACGCTGCCCGTCGTTTTTCCAAAAAAATTCCGTCCACGTCCAGTGCCATTTCATCCTTACTTTTATATTTTATTCATTCGACATTACACTTGCCTCCCTTTTTTTTTCTTTTTCTTTTTAACCGCAAAATGGATGGAGAAAGGACGGAGTCTGCGTATGCGCTCTGCTCTCTGATGTTATTTTTTCGTCCACTCTACCTTTGTTCTTCGTTCTTCGTTCTTCGTTCTTCGTTCTTCCCCTTCTTCCTGTCTTGTATCTTCGTACCTACGAGCTAACCTCTTTCGTTTAGCTCGTCCTCACAACAACCCCAGTCGTCTACATCCTCTTCTTCGACTGCCTCACCTTCGCTCGGATCAAGTGGAATCGGAATTGGAATTGGAGGAACCTCGAGCACCGGCACGGGGACGCGCACCCCGCGGAGCATGACGGTGCCGTCGCCGACGCTGCCGTTTGAGGTGTGGGCGATGAGTGTGAGGCCGGCGGCGGAGATGCCTGGGAGGGGAGGTGTGTTTTGTCTTCTTGAATTCTTTTTTTGGATTTGGATTTGGATTTGGGACTTGCTTTTCTTCGACTTGCGTTTCGAAACGGAAAAAGCACTACTTTCAAAACGAATACACCCCACCCCCGTGTTATTCTACCCATCATCCACTCTCGTCTCCCTCTTCCTCCCTTCTTTCTTTCCCGATGCTGCTGTTCTCCCCCTCCCTCCCTTGCCTTGCCTTCTCTTCCCTTCCTTCTTTTCCTCCCCCTCCTCCCTCTTCCATTCATTCCATCTTCGCCTTTTCCCTCCCTCTTTCTCTTTCTCTCCTTCTAAAAATAAACAAATACTCACCCGCATCGCATCACAGACCGCCCCCCCGAGCGCATCGGCGCAGACGGGTACCGCATCGCTGCCGCCTCTGACCGGGAGCGCGAGAGGGAGAGGGAGCGCCGGCGCGGGGCTTCGGCCGATCGGGATCGGGATCGGGAGCGCGACCCAAACCGGGAGAGGAAGACGAGTGGGGGGATGTCGCGCAAATCGAGTGGGGAGAGGATGAGGGTGGGGTTGGGCGCGGGGGAGAGGGAGAGGGAGAGGAAGACGAGTGGGGGTGGGGGTGGGGTGGAGAGGCCGGGGTTGCAGCGTAAGACGAGCAGTGGGGGCGGGGGTGCGAGTGCGAGCGGGGTGCAGAGGGGGGGGAGTCTGCAGCGGAAGACGGGTGGACAGGTACAAGAACGGGGGATGGGGATGGGGGTGGGGTTGGGCGCGAGTGCGAGTTTGGGGGCGATTCCTGGTGAGTTTTCTTTTTTTTTTTTGTTCTTTCGTTCCCCGTCCCCGGTTCCCCGATTAAACGAAACGACGCTAATCCTCTCTCTTACCACGCAGGCACAGGCACAAACGCGCTCCGCCACCAGACCTCCGGCGGGAACCTCACCACCCCTGCTTCTGGTGTAGGGACGACGATAACGACAACGCGCATCCCGAGGAAGGCGAGTCTGGGGGCGTTCCCTGGGCCGCCGCCGCCGTTGAGTCCGAGTGCGGGTGCGGGTGTGGGTGCGGGTGTGTGGGGCGTAGAGAGAGCTGGAATGGGAGGGGTAGGGATGGCGGGGGTAGGCCCGTTGACGGTGCGGAGGAAGTCGAGTGCGAGTACGCATGGGGGTGCGTGTTTTTGGCTTTTTTTTTCCATCTTTCATTCCACCTTCCTCCATCCTTTTCTTACATGGCAAACACTAACTAACCCCCCTCTCTCCCCCCACAGGCCCCTCCCCCACCGCCTCCACGACGCACGTCAACCATCCTCACCCTTCCTACACCCCAAGCCACTCGCGCGCCCCCTCGACGAGCACGTCCTCCGTCCCTCCGACACCGCCGCCGCCGCCGTCGTCTTCGTCCGCTTCGTCTGCGTTCGGCTCGAGCACGTCGTCGTTGCAGTTGCAGTCGGGGATACATGCGCCGTTGCATGCCCCCAATATGTCTGGCGTCCCGCTGCCGCCTTCACATATATCGCGCGGGCCCCCGCCGCCGCTCGTCACCGTGCGCACGCGCGCGCCGGCGAATCGGCACGGGCATGCGAGGAGCGTGTCGGCGTCGGGGCCTTTGTCTGCGACTGGGACTGGGTCGCTGCTGCCGGTGAGGAAGGGGAGCGAGGGGGAGACGACGAATGTGGGTGTGTCCGCGAATACACCTTTAGGAGGAGGAGCAACAGGAACAGGAATAAGAACCTTCGTCCCCCCACCCCCGCCCCCACCGCTCGTCACCGTGCGCGCGCACTCGTCGCACCAGAATCTGCATTCCGCTGCCAGTGCTGGGAGTAGCCCCTCGAGAGGGCACACGAGCACGGGGAGCGGGAGCACGGCAAGGGGGAGCCCTGCGAGCCCGTCGCGGACGACGCCGCCGGGGAGCGCGGGTTTTTTCATGCATGGGCATACGTCGCCCACGGTGCGGACGCCGCCGCCGCCTACGGTGCCCCCGCCTACGCCCCCTGCATCGCAGTCACAGCCCGGGATGCACGCAGTGCCCATAGGAGGTGGTCTCGCGCGCTCGACGTCACCCCCGCCGCCGCCCCCGCCGCCGCTCAGCATGTCGGCCGTGCTCCTCGCGCGGGGTGCGGGTGGACAGAACTCTGCGTACCCGTCGAGCGTGGCGAGCGCGGGTGGGTATCCCTCTGCGTATCCGAGCTCGGCGGGCAGTGGCCTCGGCTCGGGGTATGGCCCGCCGTCGGCGTACCCCTCCACCAACTCTGCGTCGACGCCGTCGTCTACGCGCTCGGCGCCGCCTGGGTTCGCGTGGCGGTATAGCGAGGACAGTGGTGGGGGGGAGAGCCCCGGGACGGCGGCGACGTCGCCGGCGTCGCGGGAGGTGTCGTGGGGGGAGCGCGGGTATTCGGGCTCAGAGGGGGAGAGGGAGAGGGGGGATAAGAAGTGGGCGGGGTCGCCGTTGACGCAGAGTGTCTACTCGCCCGCGCAGTACGAGGCCGCCTCGGGGCTCTCGCCCAACGCGCTCGCCTCGCCGGTGTCGCCGCAGGGCAAACGCGAACGGAGGAGGCTGAGGCTGCATTCGCCCATCGACGTGGAGTTCGAGCGCGAGGCGGTGGATGAGCATCAGAAGAGCGCGCCGTTGACGCCGCCGATTCATTCCCACCCGCTCGAGGACGAGTGCGAGGAGGGCGCGGGGCCGGACAGCGCAGTGGCGGACGACGACGGGCGCGGGTGGCTCGCGGCGCTCGAGGGCGAGGTGCGCGAGCAGGAGATGGACGGCGTCTTGCTGTCCCCACCAACCTTCGCCGCTGCGGACCCCGAGGGCTTCGATCCCGACGACGACACGCTTGACTTGTACGACGACGGGTACCTGGATGACCCGGACGACGGCCATGCGCCGTCCGGTAGGCGCTCGCGCGTCGAGCGCTCGCCCAGCCCCATACGCTACGCGCGCCGTACCTCCGTCGACGCGGACCTCATATTCTCCGACTCGGAAGACGAGGAGGACGACGACGACCTCGATGCCACGAGCGCCGCTGCGGACGCCGTCAGCGTCGAGTCGCCCACGCCATCCGTGTTCAACGACGCACGCAGCACGTTCTCGCGCGCAAGGTCCACGCGCTCCAGGCGGAAGACACGCAACATGAACCCGGCGCCGCCGCCCGTGCCGCTGCGCTCCGCGGCGGGGCTGCACCGCCCGCGCGCGCGCTCGGCGGACAGCAGCATTATGGGCTTTGGCGACGTGGGGCTCGCGCCGAGCGAGATGTGGCGCATGGAGCAGGCGGCGCGGGCGGCGACGGCTGCAACAACAGTGCAAGCGCAGGCACCGGTGCAGGAGATGCGGTATGTGTATGCGGCGGCGGCGACACGGTTGCCCGCGTCGATACCACCGCCGCCCGTGTTGCTCATGGGACGGGGCTCGGACTCGGCGGCGTCGTTGTCGCAGTACGACTCGGCGTCGGGGCACGGGCATGGGTCGTCGGAGAGTGGGCCGCACGGCGGGTACTACGCATCACCGAGCACGAGCAAGAGCTCGCTGCCTGAGATGCCGACGCGCAGGGAGACTGTGAAGCGGCTGAAGAAGGAGAAGAAGGAGAAGGAAAGGGAGAAGACGAGGGAAAAGGAGAGGGAAAAGGCGCTGAGGAAGAGCAGTCTCTCGCAGCGGACCTCGTTCAGTTTGCTGCGCGGCGGGGGCGGTGGGACGGCGAACTCGAGCGCGGAGGCGCTGATGATGCGCGTCGGGATGGAGCGCGCGAGCTCGTCAAGTGGCGGTTCCGACGAGGTCGGTCGCTCACAGCGCACCAACAAGCCCACGCTCTTCAAGTCCCTGTATGACCCCGCCCGCGGGCGATAAACCCCGACTCCCCCCGCCCACCCACCGGCCCGCTCGCGAAATAAATCCCTGTATCTGTACGTAGAGCTAGAGCTGTCTTTCGTTTTTTTTTAGTTTATTTTGCTTTTGTTTTTTTGGTGTCTTTGGTCATTTCTTTTTCTTGCATTACACACCTCTCTAACTTTCTGCGTACATCCCTTGCATTGCATTCAAATTCTGGTACATATTGCACTCGTCCTGCGCGCATCATTGGCACATATGGATTATTTAAACAACTGCATCTCATTCAAGGCTTTCAAGGCATCATGTCGAATCGCAAGCTCGAGACACTCGTTCGATTCTAATTCGTCCGCCTTGACTCTTTGTCCGATCTCTTGTGGAATGGTACGTATATTCCGACGTGGTCGGAATCGACATCAAGGTCAGGTCAGTTTCATCTTTTTCTTGGGTGGTTTGAAACTGACTCATTTGATTGTACTCCGGCAGCCTGCACGCACGAGCCCTTGCTTCAAGTTGACTGACGTCTGAACATCCCGACGCCTGCTTGACCTGGATACCGATGGCTGGCTGGCATCCGGCAACTGTGCGCGCCGGAGTCCGCAGACCGCGCAAGGTTAGGCGAGACCATTGCGGAGGTTACCTATCGATCCGCGGTCGCCTGAGCCTGAGTATGCCTGTATGCGCACGGGGCTAAGAATGGGATTAGAATGATTAGGGCGCAGGCAGAGCTGAAACGCGGTGAAGCGTCGCGATATCGCCATTGGACGACCCCGACTCGGATCTATGCTTCGTTAATTTCTTTCTTTCTTTTTCGCTACTTACCTCGTCCGTCAGACTGATCCCAGACTCCTTAAAAGCAGGGTAAGCTCTTTTATCCCGCTCGGCGGTCGTCACCCAGCATTGTTTGGCGATTAATCAAGAACGCTTCTGGTTGAAACCGCCGGCCCGAAGGAACAAACGCTCTTGGCCAGACTGAACAGAATTTGAATCAGGCCCTGACAGCTACCTTTGGCCTGGTACTTCTCGACAGTAACCAAGTGATGCTGACCATGATGTTTTGCCGACTGCGCCGTGAGGATGTAAATCTTTTGATGCGCTTTTTTGCGCTATCAGATCCAAATGCGTTAGAAATTTCGAACCTTGACAACGGCGCTGCCCGAGATCGGGTCACATATGGCGTGTGAGTTCCCTTCCACTTACAGTTTAACTTCTAAGGCGGTTTAGTAGGAGTGGAGGCGTACCAAGCCGGCTACATTATTCATAGTGACTACTACGTTCCTCAGGCTGGCTGTTCCTGACCCAGGATACGCAAATATTCTGAAATCTCAGTTGACTTTCCCGCCCTGGATTAATTTAATTTGATGCGCCTCCATCCTCTCAGCTCGCTCTAAGTCTCTCTAAATACCTGAAGGCCTATCGCCGAGAATGACGCGTCGCGGCACTGGGCCGCCAATCAACGACACCCGTGCCTCCGCGATGCCAGTCGCTAACCAATCCAGCTAACTAATTTAAAGCCCAGCTCGCCAATCTGAACCAATAAACGCCAAACAACGCGACGCGCCCGCTCGAAATACTCGAACAGACAACAGGTTCGTGCTTGGAAACGGCGATCTTGTCCAAGTATGCTCTAGTAGGCTACTAGGCTTTGTGATTTGAGGAGACGAGTTCAAGTTGGATCCCCGGCTTCCCCGCGTCAACTCAACTGGAGACGTAGACGTTTCTCCGCGGGCTTTTCTTTTCTGCGTTCAACGTCACTCAGTTCTCCCGGGGAGAACATTAAATGTGGAACTTGCCTGTGTTGAAAGCGGCGGGTGTATACGCTAACTCCGTCGCCGGGACGCGCAAGGGCTTCCATCTTACGCACGTCCTTGTTCCATTCCGTCCTTGCCTCCTTTCATCGTCCCGCTTCCGACTGTTTCTCCTTCTTCATCCAAAAGAATGCCGTGGGGCAGTATATAATAATTCTGCGAGCTCTCCTCTTTCACAGAACGCACGTCGCGCATGCGCATTCTGAGGTTATGTAACATCGCCGTACGCGTGATCCTTTCAGTTGGAACTTCGTGCCTGTCCAGAATATTTTCATGAAATTGATACCACAAAAATTTATGGGCTTCAAAATTTTAGTGAGTCGGACTGCAGGAAACTATGAGCTTCATTATGTAAGTTCCTTCGGCCAAATCCACAAAATGTTGAACACGTCACGTGTTGGTTGAAATTGGTGCCGCCAAGCGCAAGAGGACACAAAGTTGAGCTTGCAAATTGGGAGAATTAAACTGTGTCTGCTACGAGAGATCACGCATAAAATGGTGGCGCGCTTTTTATATTCAAGAATCAGGAGATCGCGGAAGGGAGAGAAGGATCCAGGATAACGGATGTCATCATGTCCATCCGAATTCAAGCTCGGCTGGTGGACTTCCAAACCCAGAGATTTGGAGGGGCTCGCTCTGACGCGTTTAACCAGAGATGGGGCGCTTTTACGCAGATAGAAATTAAATTTGATGTAGATATTGCACGAATTCTTCAACTCATACTCAGATCCCATTACAGCCGGTCAGTAAATATCTATCAGACATCCCCGGGCGCAAATTTGTCACACTGGATAGGGGACGGCTCATCGTAGCTGACATGCGTCACTTTCGTCATCTGCACGCCGTTGGAAGGGAACCCATTCTGTACTTCATTAACAGGTGCTCAAAAGACAGAAATATGAAACCCACCGCCCGTCCTGAGGATCGCAGGGAAATATCCCTCATTGCGCGGAGCGTCGCCCTAGAGTTCAAACTGACAGGCCTCATGTTAGCTTCCAGTTTTCACTATCAGACATCGCTGACCTTGCGAGAAGGGAGTTCGCATACACTTTGTATCCGGATACGATGTTAAGTCAGACTCCATCTGCGCAAAAGACGGGCTTACGTCTTGAGACGACAGTAAACACCGCGAGCCAGATGACTGGAAGTTATATCATTCATATGGTCAGTACAGTTTTAATGCCTGTGAAAACGCACAGTTCGACTTCATTTTAAGAAACTGAAAGAAAGAAAGAAAGAAAAAATCCGGTCAACCGGGTGAATTCAACACGCAGGATGATACATACACAGACTAGCATCACGATTGCTGCAGCACTGGAAGAAATCAAATATCAGATACGGCACCGAGCGTCAGCGCAGACCCAACCTTGTCAACATCCCCGTCTCTGCCACACACCGAATTAAGGGCGGAAATAAGATTTCATGTCACCACAGACCTATGGTCCACACGATGAGTTTATCCACAAGAGCCACGGTGCTGCATAAATAGGGTGTGAGACCGGTCGTCTCCGGAGAGATCCAAAAGCATACCTCTGTTGTGCATGGGTACGCCGGCTGTAGAGGATAAACACCAACGTCGCGGTGATTGTTAAATCATTGGCAGCGCTGACGCTCCACACGGCCGTCAAAAGCCATTCCCACTGCACTTCGTAGCCTCCCACCGAAGTCATCGGTAGCAAGGTGACGAAGATCACGAAGTTCCCTAGCAGGTCTAGGAACGCCATAATCCAACAGAGGATGGGGATGAACAGTTTCTTGGAAAGGGTGTAGATTCGGAAAGCGAAGAACCCTTGCACTGGCGCGTGAGTCAGCCCTCTACTACATGTAGGAGCAAAAGCATCGTAGAGAGAGCATACCGCAGGCTGCGACGACGCCAGAGAGGAGGGCGGCCGTGTCGAAGGACTTCGGGGTGGGTCCAAAGATACGCTCCGGGTGCCCGTAGTCAGATATCGTGGCAGTGTATAGTGTGTGTCCGATGCACAGCGCGTGCGCGGCCTCACAGCTCCTGTTACAGGTGTTCCAAGTCCCTGGATATGATCATCGGCAAAGGCAGCGTACCAGATAAAGGCAACCTAAACATGGTAGTCAGTCATGGCCCTTGAGCTTTGTTGGTTCATACCAAAGCCTTGTGTTTGGATGAATCGTCTGGAAAGCGGCCGTAGTAGATGTATGTTTGGGTGGTCGTCACCCCGAAGAGCAGATAAGAGACCAAGACACCGATTTGAAGGGCACCTGAGACAAGGGATTATTCGAAAACATAGACGTCATTTTTTGTGCGCACCGATAGTGGTGTTAGGATTGAAGGAGTCCATACCGTAGGAGGGGCAAAAGAAGAAGGCTGTTCACAGAATATATATACAGCTTTGGGATAGTTGATCTTCTCTAACAGCAATCTGGTTGATGGACATACCTGAGAGCGTGTAGCCACAAATAGGTGTTTCTGAGGACTCGCCAGCAGAGTTCCATTGAATAGACGGATACCAATACTCGTATACGGGAACCTGTGGCAGGAACGTTACCGATAAAAGGCGACACTGGAACCTAAAATCAACGGCAAATCGAGGGGAAAAGCTGTTGCATCCAAATTAGACCAATGACCGCTGTCTATGAAACTGTCGTCAGCGACAGAATTGCTCATGAGAAGAGAAGGCACCCTTGAGGCTAATTGAGTAACTTTCGATTCAGCAGTGGTAGCTCATACTTACGAATCAGACCGACTTACGGTCATTCAGCCCATAGACCAAGTCAGTGTATGTACTTCAACGGATGCTCCTCGGGAAATCAAGGCACCTGAGGTGTTTGCGGCGACAACGACAAGATAGAAGTCCATCGTTTGGCAGGAGTATGATGTTCCTCAGTTGACTCGGAAGTAATTGTCAAATGCTTGGTAGGACCGATCTCGTCGCATTTTTTACAGCTTCTGCAGAGATTAGTAGGAAAAATTCTGGTTAGAATGCTTGCGAAACGTCGCAGTGGAGAATAGTACAAGTTATTGAATCGTCCTGTCAGTGCCGCCAGGTCAAGGTCCACCATCAAAGCAAGAATAGAACGAGGACGTGGGCGGTGATGCCAACCCACCATCGAATCCAGAGGAAGATACATTGACTTTGAAGGGCGCCGAAAGATCAAAAGAAAGGTATCGGGCCGAGACGAGCGACGGAAGAGGATCTCAAAGCTTTCCGCACCAGGATTGCGTCAAGAATAAATCAATAGTGAAGTACCGTCGAACTTCGAAGAAAGTTCAGAATGGTGCCAATGTTTTCGACCCGAGTCCTAACTTCTCCGTGGCCCGTGGGTGAAGTTCCAGCCGGATGATCCTAACACTTGTCAGGAACTTTGAGAGAAACTCGATGTTAGACCCGGTGAAGTCCATGGCAGAAAAAAGCTGAAGCTCGTCCTAAAAAACCCGTGAGAGGGCCGTTCATTTTTAATCTCCAACCGGTCCGCCGCTGATCCGGCGGATCATGGATTAGCTTTCTTGGCCTCTTTCTTGCCTCTTTCCATCTCCGGTTTGACGCACCACGGACTGGACTTCAGGGCTCCAATCCGGGCTGGACTAATGATCAATAGCAGCTCTATCTCTGGTTCCTATCAAGTTCTTATCCCAAAAAAGACTGACGAGTCGTCGACGAACGTTCGTTCTCGTACGACGTCGACTGCATCCGGTTGACGTCAAGTTGTGATTTGCAGATGAATGCAAGGCTATGGCCTCGATTGAAGTTGAGTCTGAATTCCCACTTCGTACTCTGTGATGTACTACTGCGAATATTAGTGAGTAGCCGTTGACCAAGAACTCACTCTGCTGGCCACTCTAATTTTTGTGAGACTTCCGTGGTCATCTTGACAGACATCATTCGGAACGTAGCAAAGATCAAAAGAAAGGTGCTGAGACGTGCGACGGAAGCGGATCCTAGAGGATCAATGCTTTTCGCACCAGGATCATGTCAAAAATAAATCCATAGCGAGGGGCAGAAATCCCGTGTGGCTCTGTCATCGAGCCGGCGGTAACGAGTAAGAAAGTTCAAAAAGGCGATGTGTTCGACTTTGAGACTGCCCGAGACATTCGATTTGTGTTGTCCTAACTAACAAAACACTCCTGTATGAGTCCTAATTGCTGTCCTCGACAATGGAGGCTTATTGCAGTGCAGACAGCTGAAGTAATATTGAAAGATCCATTTATTTGATCAGGATTCGCGTCCGAGCAGCTCAAGAGCAGGCCCCAGCTCTGTGTGCTTCGGGCATCTTGGGCACTCCAATATATCACTGCGGAAACCCAAGAATGTCGGGGCCTGGACAGGTCCAATTATCCTGGAGTCTGTCTGGATTTCGAGCAGATAACCTTCATGGCTCCAGATATGCACTGATCACTTCATCTTCTCATGTTCAAATCCGGATCCGGACAGGCCGTTTTTTAGCTGCTAAAATTCTCAGACTCCGACAAGCCTGAGACAGATCCTCTATTCTGTCCCTGCCCGGATGCACCTCTCAGGAAGTTCAGACATGCTGGAAGTAATCTGACTTGGATCAAATCCGGAGACATTTTGTTTTTTAGTTGCTAAAATTCTCAGACTCCGACAAGCTCGAGACAGATCCTCTGTTCTGTCCCTGCCTGGATCCCGACAGATGCACCTCTCATGAAGTTCAGACAGGTTGGAAAGTAGCCCGACTTGGATCAAATCCGGACCCTGACATTTTTGTTCTTTTAGTTACTAAATTCTCAGACTCCGACGAGCCCGAGACAGATCCTCTGTTCTGTCCCTGCCTGGATCCCGACAGATGCACCTCTCAGGAAGTTCAGACAGGTTGGAAAGTAGCCCGACTGGGATCAAATCTGGACCCTGACATTTTTGTTCTTTTAGTTACTAAAATTCTAAAACTCCGACAAGCCCGAGACAGATCCTCTATTCTGTCCCTGCCCGGATCCCGACAGATGCACCTCAGGAAATTCAGACAGGTCGGAAAGTAGCCCGACGTGGATCAAATCCAAACCCTGCGTCTTGATGCAGCAGACTCCGAAGGCCTCGAGGGACCTTCCCCGAGCCTAAAGTGGGAATTTCGGATTGGGCCGGTTTGGCCATGGATCAGCGGACTGGTTGGAGATTAAAAATAAACGGTTATTCAGGGACTCTGACGCGTTTTCTAGGAGGACGAGAATCAACTTTTTTTCCGAGCCTTGCTCGGATTATCTGGCTGGAACTTTACCCACGGACCATGCAGAAGTTTAACATCCTGCTATGAATCTCTCAAATCAATGTCAAAACTGCAAAAATGCATCAGATTCACTGCGCTATCTACCACCATCTCTACACCGCCGGTCGCTTTAAACGACGACGACGTATCTGATCTCATCTCCCCGGCTTCTCGCCAATGCCAAAAGGGTTGCGCTTAACCTTTCGTATCTCAAAAGATTGTCGATCATCCCTTGATAACTCAGCCGCAAAGGCTTCTCTTATTTAAATACAGCCATGAAAGCACAAAATCCCATTAAAAATTAATATTGCATTACGAATGAATCATGAATCTGTGCCCAAATCAAGCAATGAGCAACACATCCGAGTGCCGAAGACAGAATAACTCACCATCAGTTCCCAGCCGCCGTCTTTGCCAAAAAGACGTTCAAAGTCTGCTCATAAATCGCCTGCCGCTCTGGCGTGACCGTCGTGAAGACGCAGTTGGTGATGTATTGCTCCCAGCCTGGAAGTGTCGCGAGGCGGAGGCCGTCCACCATCCCCGGGGTCGCCGTGCACCCCGTCTTCGCGGCGCCGCTCTGCGTATAGAACCACATAGCGCTGGCGAAGCTGAGGGGATCAGAGAGGACCAACGCACGGATGGCGTTTTCCGTGTCCGCGGGCACAGCAGCAGGGTTACCGACATTGGCGCCGGCGAGCGCTTGCGCCTGGGCGGCCACGCTGGGGGTGTCCAGCGCGTACTGGAGGACGAAGGGGAATGTCATGAGATTCCGTGTCCCCTGTCCGGGAGTATTGAGAGAGCTGGGTTGTCAAATCAGTTGGGATTAAGGAGTAGGATGGGGTATGGGCACGAACTGGTTAATGTCGAACTTGAATCCACCGGACTCGAAGAGCATCAGGCTGAGCAGTGCGGCTTTCTCGCCGTCAGTGACGAGACCGAAATCACGGAACGCCTGATTGACGAAGGGGGCGGCTTGCTCGGCGGTACGACACTCGGCTGGGAACTGCGTGGCGGACGAGCAGTCGGCCAGCGCGCCCATTTGGATGAGCTCGGCGGGTGTGATGTCGCCGGCGGGAGACGCGTCGGCTTGCGGAAGGGGGGCAGCATTCACCAAGCGATGAGACGCCAAAAGAATGGACACGATGGATGCGGCTTTAGAGAAGAACATGGCGTCGGAAAAAAAAAAGATTAAGAGGCTAGCTCGAAATTAAAGTGAAAAAGAAAACGACCGGCGCCAGAATAGGGAAAAGTGGAATGGATGTGCGGATGCCATGAAACTTGTTATATAGCGCGTGGAAAGGCACAGAAGCGGAGAGGAAAATGCACAATGATCCGAAGCAGCCGCGATTCGCGAATCGGCTAACACACGGAACTAGACCGCATCGCTTGGTATTTGCTGGGACGGGGTTTCGGAAAACGGGAGATGATGGTGGTGAATTGGCATGGCCAGCTGGGGTTGGCTGTTCAAGGTTCGCTGCAGGCTGACGACGTTTGCCTTGGTGGCGACCTAGGCGCATTGGCACGCAAAACATGCCGCCAAGTTCTGCGGCGACGAGCGGAGACCAACGCACATCAACACCATCGTGATCCAGGTGTTTTTGACGCCGCCAGAAACGGAGTCTTGTGCTCGTTATGGACTCAAGCAATGGCTGTCCAGAATTTCGTGGCGATCTACAGTCGTAATGTCGTTAAACCTGCGCAAGTTGCCGCTTCATTGCAGAAATCTTCGCGTGGATGAACGTGAAAGTAAAAGTAAGAAACCAAACAACGCTCGGCTAACTTTCGCGTTTGATCCCCTTTGATCCCCGACGAAGTCCGGGAGCTGCCGTAAAATTCAACCATTCATCGAGTTGATTTTTTTCACCGTTAAAATAATTATGAAATTATTACAGGGTCATTAAAAGGTAGTAAATACAATGGGAGACGTTCGAATACAGTATTTGAGCTCGTTATCTTCATATTACCATTCGTATCATTCAGCTCGCGTACCACCAACCGTGACCAACGTCCCTCCCCCAAATCACCGAACACGACGGGGTACTCGTTCGAGAACCAGTCCGCCAGGAACAAGCCCAAGGGTAGGGGGCATCCTTTCCGCCATGTCATCCGCCATACTCATGGCCATCTCTACATCAAACTCGAGTCCGGTCAATGGCCCGACGGGGCACTGGAGGGAAGCCGAGGATGGAGTGGGCTTGCGCTCCGTTGCGCTCGTAAGTAGGGTTAACGCGTCGCGCAACGATGGGTACGAGGGCTGCGGCGCGTGGAGCCGCAGCGCGGGGGTGAGTGACTCCGACACCACCCGCTTAGCTCGAGCTAAGTAGTCTCTCATAGACAGACATTATTGTGCTCGTAACTCGAAATTGTAAGCTCGAGCACGCGTCGATGAGGATCTCGCGCGCGTCGACGGGCGGGGCGTGCCGTCCGAGCTAGACCTTGAGCCGAAAAAGTTGGGGCGGTGGGGTTGGTCCGCGCGCGGACGGGCTCTGCTTGCTTTGTTGCGGATGCGCGCGTGAGCACCATGCGAGGCGAGCATGTGAAAAGGGTGAGAGAGAGCAGACAAAGGAGGAGACTACTCACTTTGGACTCCCCGTAGTTCGCGGCCGTCAAAACACTGAACGGCGCCGAGTAGATGGACATGTGAGCTTGAGGCACCCGGTGCAGCAACATCCCACGCGGCGTCAGTAGTATAGTGTTATACAAAGGCCATACTCACGGCCCAGGAGCGACAGCGTAAACCCGAGGCGAAACTCTCCGATCGCGCGCACAGCAAGGTCAGGGAACGCGAAATAGAGCGTCGTTTTTTTGCTCTCGGGGTCGGTGATTGGGAAGACTCGGTGACAGGAAAATGCCCCGCAGCGCGCAAGTCGTGCCGTTCTGCGACCAAGTACGCGTGAGAATGAGAAAAGAGAGACTTCGAAAGGCGAGGGACACACCTCCAGGAACTCGACCTCTTCCTGAGTCTTCGCATTGAAAAGCGCGGCCCAGAGCGTGTAGCCCGTGAGAGGCCCCGTGAAGCTCCTGCCAAGGGTTGTCCCCAAATTAAGCTTTTTCAGAGCGAAATTTTGCGTTTTCCTTGTCCCAAGGTAAGCTTTTTAAGGCCAAAAATCCGGGAGCCTTGTCCGAAGTTAAGCTTTTTGAGCCGAAAGTTGGCGGAAATTTCTGCCACAGCCGAGTTTGAGTACAATCGGCATCGTGGGCAGCAATATATTTCAGTCCCTGTCAAATTCAACGTATATCACACGTACATATTAAAATTCTGGTTCCTCGCACAGAACTGGCTGGACAGAATTTTTTTTAAATTTTCGACCATTTCTTGCCAAATTTGGGTGCGCGCGACGACCGCTGTCCGATTTAAGCCTTTTTAGGCCTCGAATCTACTCCAACGTAAGCTTTTTTAGGCCAAATTTGGGGAATTTTTGGGACAACCCTTTGCAGGAGCTTCACGGGGCCTCCCGTGAGTTGTTGGTGCAATGGGACTTCCACCTTGCTTCCACCCTGCAATCCGTGCGTATGAGCGCCGTTAGACAGAAAAAAACCATTACACGAAGAAAGCTTACCGCCGGTCGGTGGCGCCTTCGGTCTTAGTGCGCTCCGTGAACAGCAGTCACTGGGGGCAACCAGCGAGGCATGCGGACATCAAGTGCGTAACCCGCATGTGGTCGCACATGCGAACGGCTTCATGACAAAGCTCACAAAGCCCCCATTCACATACAAACAGGGGCTTTGTTGCATGCTTTGTTCCCCCCCACCAAGGAACAAAGCATGCAACAAAGCTAGCCTTTGTCTGTCAATGTCAGCTTTGTTGGCTTTGTTCCCATAGTTGATCTAGTGCCAACTACATGCGGGTTACGCACTTGGCATCCGCATGCCTGGCTCTTTGCCCCCAGTGAGTGATCGTGAGTCTTGAGTGGCTGTTCATTTTTTGATCTCCGACTGGTCCGCTGATCCGGACCATGGATGACTAAACCGTCCAGCATCAACCATACACTCTGGTCTGAGCTTTTCTGGGCCTTTCCGAGTCACGCACCACGGACTCAATCCAGGTTGATCAATAACAGCTCTGTTTCTGGTTCTTATCCCAAAATGAATCCGACGACTCGCGCTGACATCGCCCATTGCTCTGGTACGACTGCTTCCGGCCAGTTGGCGGGCCTCTGGGCCTCTTTACTTCCTCTTGTTCCAGTTTCACGAATCACGGGCGCCAAGCCAGGTTGGCCTAATGATCAATACCAAATCTTCTGGTTCTTATCCCAAAAATAATTACGATGACTCGCGCTGACTCGGACGTCGTCCATTTACTGTGGTACGACTGCATCCGGCCAGTTGGCAGTGCATAGGGCGTTCCGGCTGGCTCGCAGAGTCGCTGATGCAGATGAATGCAAGGTTGTCGCCTCGATTGAAGTTGCGTCTGAATTCCCACTTCGTACTCTGTACTGATATACTACTGCGAATATTGGTAGCTGTTGACCAAGTACCCACTCTGCTGGTCAATCTAGCTTCTGTGAGACTTCCATGGTCATCTTGACAAACATCGTTCGGAAAGATTCGTTCCGCTGTTGGATAATGGAGGCTAATTATGGCCCTTGAGCTGTGTATATTCCGTGACCATGCAGTATGCTGGCCTCCTCCTCTCCCTCACCACCGTATGGAGTCTGCCTTGTCTTTCAATCCAAATAACACTCTCGGTACAGATCATGCCTTTTGTTCGTCCCCCAACTAATTCCTTCAGGTGCATATCAAATCGGAGTCCTCGCTTCCTATGCCCTCTTCGGGGTGCTGACAACCCAAACGTACATCTACTACACCCGCTTCCCAGACGACTCCTCCAGGCTCAAGGCTCTAGTGTGTAAACCAACAAAATATAGACCATACATGCCTGATTACTGTATCTTCCTAGGTTGCGTTTGTCTGGTACGCCGCCCTCAGTTGGCCGTATCTGCGCTGATGTGCAAAAAAAAAACAGGGTCTGTGAGGTCGCACACGCAATATGTGTCGGACACACACTGTACGTCTATACGATCTCCGACTATGGGCACCCTGAACGTATCGGTGGCCCTGCCCCGAAGTCCTTCGATGTGGCCATCCTGTTCTCCGGCGCCATCGCAGCATCCGGTTTGTACACATTCACCGATGTGTATGCGGCCCTCATTTACACACTCCAGTACAAGGCTTTTTTTCGTTTAGAATCTATGCATTTTCCAGGAAGCTGTGGATTCCCACCGTAATCTGGGGCATGTCATTTCTGCGCTTGCTGGGGTCCCTCGTGGTCTGCATTACTACCCTGAGGATGTCGTCGTTGGCACGCTTCGTAGCGCAATGGGAGTGGTTCATCACAACCGTCTGGAGTATCAGCGCTGCCAATGATCTGGCGATCACGGCAACACTGGTGGTCCTCCTTCGCCACCGGCGTAGTACTGTGATCGATTTAAAGAGGCATGCTTTCTAGATGCTTCACGTAGAGCATCACCACTCATGCTTCGTAGAACTGCGGCACTTGTGGATAAACTTATTTTATGGACCGTAGGTCTGTGAGAGGCAGTCGTGCGTGCATAGCATTTATACTCACAATTTGTATGGCAGAGACCGGACTATTGACCAGGTTGGTTGTCCCGTCAAGCCGCATGCCGCACCTCATTCTCCCCTAGTGCATTTAGCCTCATTATGCTGGCATGCGTAAGCTCTATTCTTGCTTTTGAATTGCTCCCGAATATTAATTCAGTTTTGCAGTTTGTCACAATGAGAGAGAACTGTACGAACTGCGAGAGCCAGGCGAACACACTGACTGAATTTTATCTACAGTCATTTACCTTGGGCTTTTTACCGTCGAGGCGCGAGGTGAGTGCGTCACCTTTAATATCGCTCTAATTCTCACTACATCAATAAATTCCGTAAAGTTTTTTCGAACTCACTGTTGGCTAGGTAGGTTGAATATAAAGTCTAACAGTGACACTATAAGCTCAGAGCTGATTCATTGTTATCCTTGCAGTCTGAACTCCAGGGCGACGCTACGCGCCATGGACGAGGTTTCCGTGCCATTTTCGGTAGTCACGGTGAGATTTTTAATTTCTGGATTTCGCATATTTTGTGTTGAATGATTCACAGATTGGGCTACCTGCCAACAGCAGACAGACGACCAAAGAGAGGGAGATCACGACGACAGCCCGTGACGATGTGATCTAACTGGCAAATTGGATACAATCCTGCGTGTATTTCTGTAGTGGTCGGCAACACCCTGTGCCGATCTGTACCGACTGGTGTCAGCATAGGTTGGGATACTCGAGGCGAGTCCGCATAAGTTAGGTTACTTAACACTGCGTTCAAGGCCCTCCTAGACTCAGTCTGTCAAGGTGCGTGTAGGTCTGCATAGCTAAGTGTAGGAGGGTAGACAAATGAGCTCGGCGGGCGTGATGTCCCCAGTGGGAGGTGCGTCGGCTTGCGGAAGGGGAGCAGCATTCACAAAACGATGAGACGCCAAAAGAATGGATGCGGCTTTAGAGAAGAACATGGCGTCGGAAAAAAAAAAGATTAAGAGGCTAGCTCAAAATTAAAGCGAAAAAGAAAACGGCCGGCGCCAGGACTGGAAAAAATAGGATGGAGGTGCGGATGCCATGAAACCTGTTATATAGTGCGTGGAGAGGCGTAAAAGCGGAGAGGAAAATGCACAATGATCCGAAGCAGCCATTCGCAAATCGGCTACCATACGGAACTGGACCGCATCGCTTGGTATTTGCTTGGGACGGGGTTTCGGAAAACGGGAGATGATGGTGGTGAATTGGCATGGTCGGCTGGGGTGGCTGTTCAAGGTTCGCTGCAGGCTGACGACGTTTGCCTTGGTGGCGACCTAGGCACACGCATTGGCACACAGAACATGCCGCCAAGTTCTGCCGCGACGAGCGGAGACCAACGCACATCACCGTCATGATCCAGGTGTTTTTGACGCCGCCAGAAACGGAGTCTTGTGCTCGTTATGGACTCAAGCGATGGCTGTCCAGAATTTCGTGGCGATCTACAGTCGTAACGTCGTTAAACCTGTGCAAATTGCCGCTTCATTGAAGAAAATCTTTGCCCTCCAAGTAGCCTCCGAGTGTTGATGAAAGTAAAAGTAAGAAACAAAGCAACGCTCGGCTAACTTTGATCCCCTTTGATCCCCGAACGATTCCGGGAGCTGCCGTAAATTCAACCACTCATCGAGCTGATTTTTGTCACCGTTAAAATAATTATGAAATAATTACAGGGTCATTAAAAGGTAGTAAGTACAATGGGAGACGTTCGAGTACAGTAGTCGAGCTCGTTATCTTCGTATCATTCGTATCATTCACCTGGCGTACGACCACCAACGTCCCTCCCCCACATCACCGAACACGACGGGGTACTCGTTCGAGAACCAGTCCGCCAGGAACAAGCCCAAGGGTACGGGGCATCCTTTCCGCCATGTCATCTGCCATACCCATGGCCATCTCTACATTTTTTCCTCAAGTTGGGGACTTATGCCCTCCTCCTTTAAGTGTTCTCCTTGTTCAATCAAATTCGAGCCCGGTCAATGGCCTGACAGGGCACTGGAGGGAAGCCGAGGATGGAGTGGGCCCACGCTCCGTTGCGCTCGTAAGTAGGATTAACGCGTCGCGCGAAGATGGTACGGCGGCTCCGGCGCGTGGAGCAGCAGCGCGGAGGTGAGTGACTCGACGCCACGCGCTTAGCTCGAGCTAAGTAGTCTCTCAGAGAGACATTACAACAATTATAGTGCTCGCACCTCGCAATTGCAAGCTCGAGCACGCGTCGATAAGGATCGCGCGCGCGTCGACGGGCGGGGCGTGCCGTCCGAGCTGGATCTTGGGCTGAAAAAGTTGGGGCGGTGGGGTTGGTCCGCGCGCGACGGGCTCTGCTTGCTTTGTTGCGGATACGCGCGTGAGCACCATGCGAGGCGAGCGCCGGCGTCGAGTATGTGAAGGGTGAGAGAGCAGACAGAGGAGGAGACTACCTACTTTGGACTCCCCGTAGTTCGCGGCTGTCAAAACGCTGAACGGCGCCGAGTAGATGGACATGTGAGCTTAAGGCACCCGGTGCAGCAACATCCCACGAGTATGGTGTTATACAACGGCCATACTCACGGCCCAGGAACGACAGCGTGAACCGGAGGCGAAACTCTCCGATCGCGCGCACAACAAGGTCGGGGAACGCGAAATAGAGCGTCGGTTTTTTGCTCTCGGGGTCGGTGATTGGAAATACCCGGAAGAGCGATGACAGGAAAACGCCGCGCAACGCGCAAGTCGTGCCGTTCTGCGACCAAATACGCGCGAGGATGAGAAAAGAGAGACTTCGAAGGGCGAGGGACACCTCCAGGAGCTCAACCTCTTCCTGAGTAAAAGCGCGGCCCAGAGCGTGTAGCCCGTGAGTTGTTGGTGCAATGGACTTCCACCTTGCTTCCACCCTGCAATCCGTGCGTACGAGCGCCGTTAGACAGAAAAAATCCCTTTACACGAAGGAAACTTGCCGGTCGGCGTTTTTGATCTCCGACTGGTCCGCTGATCCGGACCATGGATGACTAAACCGTTATGGCACCCTCTTCCTCTTGTTCCAGTTTCACGCACCACGGACTCGACTTGTCGGCGCCAATCCAGGTTGGCCTACTGATCAATAACAACTCTGTTTCTGGTTCTTATCCCAAAAATGATTACGACGACTCCGGAGTCCCGCTGACGTCGCCCATTTACTCGACTGCATCCGGCCAGTTGGCAGTGCATAGGGCGTTCCGCCTGGCTCGCAATCGTGATTTGATGCAGATGAATGCAAGGTTACTGCGAATATTGGTAACGTTGACCAAGTACCCACTCTGCTGGCCAATCCAGCTTCTGTGAGCCTTCCACGGTCATCTTGACAGACATCGTTCGGAAAGATTCGTTCCGCTGTTGGATGCTATATATAATGGATGGCCCTTGAGCTGTGTATATATTTCTCCTCTCCCTCACCACCGTATGGAGTCTGCCTTGTCTTTCAATCCAAATAACACTCTCGGTACAGATCATGCCTTTTGTTCGTCCTTCAACTAATTCCTTCAGGTGCATATCAAATCGGAGTCCTCGCTTCCTATGCTCTCTTCGGGGTGCTGACAACCCAAACCTACATCTACTACACCCGCTTTCCAGACGACTCCTCCAGGCTCAAGGCTCTAGTGTGTAAGCCAACAAAATACAGACCATACATGCCTGATTACTGTATCTTCCTAGGTTGCGTTTGTCTGGTACACCGCCCTCAGTTGGCCGTATCTGCGCTGATGTGTAAAAAAAACAGGGTCTGTGAGGTCGCGCACGCAATATGTGTCGGACACACGCTGTACGTTTATACGATCTCCGACTACGGGCACCCCGAACGTATCGGCGGCCCCGCCCCGAAGTCCTTCGACGTGGCCATCCTGTTCTCCGGCGCCATCGCGGCATCCGGTTTGTACATTTATCGATGTGTATGCGGCCCTCATTTACACGCTCCAGTACAAGGGTTCTTTTCATTCAGAATCTACGCATTTTCCAGGAAGCTGTGGATCCCCACCCTAATCTGGGCCATGTCATTTTTGCGCTTGCTGGGATGCATCGTGGTTTTAATCACCGCGTTCAAGATGTCCTCGTTCGCGCGCTATGTTGTGCAATGGGAGTGGTTCGTCACGACCGTCTGGAGCGTCAGCGCTGCGAATGATCTGGCGATCACGGCGACGCTGGTGGTCCTCCTTCGCTACCGGCGTAGTACTGTGATCGATTTAAAGAGGCATGCTTTCTAGATGCTCCACTTAGAGCATCACCACTCATGCTTCGTAGAACTGCGGCACTCATGGATAAACTTATTTTATGGACCCTAGGTCTGTCAGAGGCAGTCGTGGGTGCATATTATTTCTACTCACAATCTGTATGACAGAGACCGGACTGTTGACCAGGTTGGTTGTCCCGTCAAGCCGCATGCCGCACCTCATTCTCCCCTAGTGCATTTAGCCTTGTTATGCTGGCCTGTGTAAGCTCCATTCTGTGTGTTGATTTTTCACTCCCGAATATTGATTCATTTTTGCAGCTTGTCACAATGAGGGAGAACTGTACGAACTGCGAGAGCCAGGCGAACACACTGACTGAATTTTATCTACAGTCATTTACCTTGGGCTTTTTACCGTCGAGGCGCGGGGTGAGTGCGTCACCTTTAATACCGCTCTAATTCTCACTACATCAATAAAGTTTTTTCGAACTCGCTGTTGGCTAGGTAGGTTGAACAGAGAGTCTAACAGTGACATTATGAGCTCAGAGCTGATTTATTGTTATCCTTGCAGCCTGAACTCCAGGGCGACGCTACGCGCCATGGACAAGGTTTCCGTGCCATTTTCGGTAGGCACGGTGAGATTTTTAATTTCTGGATTTCGCATATTTTATGTTGAATGATTCACAGATTGGGCTACCTGCCAACAGCAGACAGACGACGAAAGAGAGGGAGATCACGACGACGGCCCGTGACAATGTCATCTAACTGGCAAATTGGATAAAATCCTGTGTGTATTTCTGTAGTGGTTGGCACACCCTGTGCCGATCTGTACCGACTGGTGTCAGCATAGGTTGGGATACTCGAGGCGAGTCCGCATAAGTTAAGGTACTTAACCTAGGCGCCTACGGGCCGATAGAAGGCCTGGCACAGGTTCTCAAAACTGCGCGACAATCGCGAGACTCACAGCACAATATTTGGAAACTCCGTCGATCGGTATCAGATCCCATGTTCTTCCCACTTCGTCGCCTTTCATCTCTGTAGAGGTGGAGTTGACCATCCTTTCATTTGGATGGTACGGAATCCCAACATCCTGTGATTCAGGTTTAGACCAGTGACTGGTCTGTCTATGGAGGCGAGCCTGTCGATAGACCAAGCATGCTTTCATAGACAGGCTGGATTCGAGCCTATGATTCAGGCCATGAGGTTTTACCACTCCGTGGACATTTATGCCGCCATTATTTTCTGCTCACACGAACTGATAGGATCTGCGAGTGTTCAAGCTGAAACATTTAACGGCGACGGTCAGAATGCTGCCATTGATAATTTTGGTCTTACATTGCAGTGATCTTTCCTTCTGGAAACCTGGCCTCATCACGAGGAGATTCTTCTCTTGCCGCCAGGGATTCATTCGGCATCTTGATTTACGGAAGGAGCGATGTGATCTGGCCGAAAAGAATGTAGAAAAAGATCGGCGAAGAATTTGAACCACCCTACCCCGAATGATCCTCACAATTATTGACAGCCTTCAGGACTGACTGGACCTGCTTCTGCGAAAGTCACCGGTCTGCCGCCATGGCCGGTCGCCTAACCAAAATTAGCCCAACTATTATCGTCGTCTCATCTCGTCATGCTCATGATTCTGATACAGACACGGGAGCTCAGATTAACGGAATACCGGGGGGCTGTGTTCACCGGCGGCAACGCGGCACATGGATCGGAGTTTGAATTCCTTGTTCCTCTCCTCCCAATAGTATTCTCGTATTCTTTTGTGCGACATGTTTTCCACTAGGATGTTTTATTAATTGATTTGAGTTGACTATGGCTATGTACCTCACTCATCATGCACATTGATGTTTTCTCACATAGGGGCTAATATGTCTATGGATGTCAAGAGATAGGGCGGAACTAAAACTGATTGATAAATAATTAAATGAGCACCTGCCATTGTTGCCTGGATGTAGATACTCATGTTCGAGCCTAACCCCCGCCATCACTCGCAGCTATTGACAGGGGCATTCGGTGATTATGCATGTCAGACGACATAAGATGGCTCTAAAACAAATCGCATTCAATTGGGCACTCTTATAGTATTCTAAATCAATAATTGCCCAAGATTCAGGCAATGTCCGCAAGGGAGCACCTTCGGCGGTGTAGACATGTGTTTGCCCATGTCGTGCCATGGATCGGCATCTTCCAAATTGTGATCTCGATCACACCGCCGGTGTACCAGTGTCCCGTTAATCTGAACTCCCAAATGCAGATTGAAAAGCTTTCGCCTCTGAGTCCTGAATTTCCAGCTCATCCTTGGTGGTGAGTCTTCCATTGGTTCTTGTACTCCGAACATTGCCAGCAGTCATTGAAGGCCAAACTCTGAACTCTGCAGGGCGATCTTAGGAACCATCTATTTGCGGCTGTACTCGCCGGTGTTATACACATGATCATCTCAACATTAACCAGATCTTCCCGCTGTTGAAAATCAGTATCGCTTCAGAGCCGTATATAATCTGTCCACCATCATTTAGATCTTGCTCCACCTGTAGAAGAAGCCCCTCCCCACAGCATGGACTCTAGCGCTTTCAATCCCAACATCACTATCGGTGCGCACAAAAAATGGTGTCCGTGCTTCTCGACTAATGGCTTGTTCCAGGTGCCTATCAAATCGGAGTCCTGATTTCCTATGTTCTCTTCGGGGTCATGACAACTCAAACGTACATCTACTACAGCCGCTTCCCAGACGACTCCCCCAAGCTCAAGGCTTTTGTGAGTGAACCAACGAAACATAGAAGCCATGACTGACTATCGTGCATAGGTCGCGTTTTTCTGGTATTTGCCCACGCAGCTGACTATTATGTATCTGAGCGTATATGTAATACTAATAGGGTCTGCGAGGTCACACACGCGCTTTGTATCGGACACACGCTATACACGTACACGATATCCGACTATGGGCACCCGGAACGTCTTGACAATCCCGAGACGTTCCTTGTAACGGCCGCTTTCTTCGCGGGCATTATCGGAGCCTGCGGTACGTCCATGTTTATGAACTCTTCCAAAATGCTCGCTCACATATTGCAGCTCAAGGATTCTTCGCTTTTCGTATCTACCGCCTTTCTGAGAAGCTGCTCATCCCCATCCTCTGCTGGTTTATGGCGTTCCTGCGCATGCTGGGGGCTATCGTTCTCCTAGCTACCGCAGGGCGGAAGATCCCTGTGAAAATTTACGAGATGCATTGGACGTGGCTCATCACAGCTTTGTGGAGCGTCAGCACTGCGAATGACTTGGTGATCACCATGGCCCTAGTGACCATCCTCGTCCGCCAACGTACCTATGCACAAAGGAGGTATACTATTCAATTCAGTGCATAATCCGGCGTGACCATGTTCTCGCACAGAACCGTGGCTCTTGTGGATAAACTCATCGTGTGGACCATAGGTCTGTCATGAGATTTATGCGTAAATACTTTTAATCCCCCCCGTAATTCGGTGTGACAGAGACCGGGATGTTGACAAGGTTGGGTCTGCGTCGAAATACAGTGCTGCATCTGATATTTCACCCAGCTCGGCAGCAATCGCAATGCTCGCCTGTGTATGTATCGTCCTGCGTGTTGAATTCAACCTTTTGACCGGATTTTACTTTTCTCTTCCTTTCAGTTTGTTGCAATGAAGACGAACTGTGTGTTTTCACAGGCATTCAAACCTTGCTGATCATGTGAATGATATAACTTCCAGTCATCTGGCTTGGGATATTTGCCATCCTCTCAAGATGTAAGCACATTTCCTGCCTAGATGAGGTCTGCATTAACCTCATGTCCGGATACAAAGTGTATTCGAACTCCCTCCTCGCAAGGTAAGCTGTGTGGTTGAGAAACCGGAAAGTCTCAGCTAAGCGTTACATAGTCTCAACTCCAGGACGACGCTCCGCGCATTGAACGAGGTTTCCCAGCCATATTCCATACCCGTGGGTTTGCAGTCCTGGCTCTCGAGCTCAATTGTTAACGAGGCGCAGATTGGGTTGGCTTCCAGCGAAATCCAGATGACGAAAGTGACACAGATCACGTACGACACCGAGCCAACCGGCGACCAGAGCAATAAATCAACATCGGAGGAGGTATAATAATAATTCTCGCGACCGACTATAGACCTCTTGTCTACATACATAGACGGCAAGAGTTCGCTCTTTGAATTCAACTGTCACGTGCGCTGTGTTGAACTTCATAATGATAGTGACACTGATAGTTCGCGTTAAATTCACTTGTTTTTATAGCATCATATCGTTTTTAATTGTCATGGGCGACTTTTAGGCAGCGCTGTGTCCAGTAACATAGTCGGGAAAACAATTCCAGTGTATTTTCCGAATCCCTCAGTTCAAACTTGCGAATTGTTCAGAATTTAATCCAATGGTATTGTACACTTAGCTCTGGGGTATGGTAAAATGAATGTGGCGGTATTATACAGAGGTCCATTATGGCCGGGAATAAAATCACATCACCAACCGGCACACAGTGCGTCGTCCGGGATCTCCTCCTCCTTTACCGTCGGCAAGATCGTGAACTTGCGCACCTTGCGCGAAGGTCGGATGGCGGGGGCAGGCCCTTTCGACAGCGGGAGCGAAATGGGGGACGAGTAGACCACGAGCGGGATGTCGGCTGCGAGAGTCTTGGGATCGACGGGCACCGGAGTCTTGGCGCGCACGCGTTTCGGGGTAGGTGCGAAGAGCGCCGCGAGCGCCTCGTGGGGTGTGTTTGCGCGCTGCGCGCGGGAGGCACGGCGGAGGGTGCGGCGGTACGCCTTTGTCAGGCGGCGCGAGATTCGGGAGGAGAATGTGGATGGGGGAGGGAGTCGAGGGGGGTTGCGCTCTGTAAAAGTAAGATATAAATTAGCACACTGATTTTGCGGGACGGGAAGGGAGAAGATTCGTACCTTGTTCCTCGGTGAGAACAATATCCCGCTCGTAGGGCCGCGGCGCGGGCTTTGACTTCGGTTTGTCGGCGGCCATTGCGGGAAGGAGAAGGATCAGCAACACGGCGAGGATGCTCTGCCAAAACATTGAGCATGCGAGGAGGGATACAAAAAAGAGACACGTACCGTGAGTAAACCCCTAATAGTGGATGGCAATGCGCGCATGCGCAATCCCAGCGTGACCCGATCCTCCGTCGAGCTGAAGGATTCGACGCTGGAGACGGATGAGGACCGCCGACGCCGGGTGGATGTGGATGTGGATGTGGATGTGGACGCGATGGAGGTTTGGAGAGAGGCGGTGGAGGCGTCAGAAGCGACTGATTCCTTGCGCTCGCACATTCTCTTGAGCGCCGGCATCTTGGCGATGGACTGCATCGCGCGGACCGGGTTCGGCATCGTCAATGCACGCTTCAACGAAGGGCGTGTCAAGGGCGACACGGAAACAGACGCTGGCAATGCGGCTGGTTTTGTGTAGTCCGGGATCGTGAAGACGGGATGGACTCCGTTGACGGGGACGCAAGAGAAGGGGATGTGGATTGTTTCCGAAGGCTGGACATCCGTCGGAGGCGCTTGCTCGACGATGCGCGAAGGGAGGCGAGCGACTTGTCGACAGACGGCAATGAAAGAGCGCGCCGGAAGGCGGGCATAGTCTTTGAACGGCTGAAGGAAGGCCGCGAGGACGAGGAGGTAATGGTGTTGTTGGTAGAAGACATTGGAAGTGGATGTTTTCTAAAGTCCTAAGTATTAGTGGAATGTCGGTAGGCATGAAGCGAAGACGCACCTTATATCTTCTGAGGTAGGGATTTCTTTTTGGCATTCAACCCAGAAAAGGCGCACCTTTTATATCTCGAAAATTATGTCGCACACGATCGAGGTCTCAGAGAGGAAGTCTCACCCCGCAAACTTGAAGAAATCAATGGCTCACCGCTCTACGGTGTTGGGCCGCTCGCTGGAAGGGGTGTCATTGTGTTCATGAGCACAAGACGCGCATGAGGATGGGCGAGAATGTGGAGAATGTGTCGTTGCTTGACAGAGAATAGAAGAAAAAATGCGGACCGAATAGGGGAACAGATTAGCTCCCGCGGCTCCTATCTCGGTCCAGACCCTTTTGAATTTACACAGATTTACTTCCGCGGGTGAGACTTGAGTGACATTGGTTGGTCTAGAGCGCTCTGGACGTAGCTGAACAGAGTCTGGAGCGCGGGGACTGCGGCGTTGGGTTTAGGAGAAAAGATGCGCGAGGTTTGATCGTGAAGCGGCGATTTGAGGCCACGACTCGGGAACACAAACTCAAAGCATGTGAAAACAAGCGATACGGGAGCTATGAGATCTTTTTTCGCTCTTTAATATCAGTCTTTTTCTCTAGTCCTCAGATTCAGGGTACTCACAGGTCCTCAGTCCGTAGTTTCAACGTAGTCACTAGTCACAATGTCCAAGTTTTCGAGTAGTCCGAAGTCCGAAGTCCGAACTCGCAATACGTAAGACACGTGTTTGTAGTCCAAAAACGGCAAGTCGTAATTCACAGTCGCAAGTCCTAGGTCTCAAAAGAACAAAATCAAGTCTCGACTCCAAGCCGGCCAACGCCAGCTCACAACTCAATTTAGACCATGGGCGAACCATTTTAGGACCATGGGCACTGTGGGAACCACGGTCGCCCACAGTGATGGCATGAGTAAAATCATATTAGAAAGAAGATTTTGGGCTAGAAATTGGACGATATATCGAACAGAACATGTAGCCTGTTTTTAAAACAATATTTTAAACCAATGATCAACAGAAACCGGTAGATTGTTGCTTTTTAAATCCTCGCAGGGATCTTTACCGTAATTTTGAACCATTCAATGCAATGTACACTCCATTATGCTCACGCACTCAGTTCATTTCAAATATATATAATTAAAACAAGTCATTATGAAGCCGTCGAGCAGCTATAAGTGCCTCTGTCCACAAATTTGGAACCGTTACATCCTCATGTGCTCCGGCCAAGTGGCCCACTGCGTTCTCCAGTGATTGCAGCTCTGAAGGGGTGAAGGGTCCGGCAGGGGGCTCAACAGACACTTCGTTAAGGCTCTCAGGTGGACCCTGGCAACCTATCCACGAAGTAGCACCTTCATTCGTGGGGTTGTTGTCTTGCCGTGATTCCAGCAGAGTGTCATCGTGAAGCGCCTCCCAGTCCACGCCAAACACCTCCAACTCGTCATTGCTCATGGGGGTCGGATCTGTTCCTCGGACACCGTTAACATGCATATCGAACCCAAACATGTCTGCGGGGCTGCGGTTTGGTCCACCATGGATGCGGATCTGGTGCTGGTTCCATGACTCCATGAAAAATCGGAGCTGCTGGTTGATCTGGTTCAAGAAGAGATAGTGCAACAGCCATATGTGGCACGGATTGTTAATGTCGAGCCCATGGCGGACCTCGAGGAGGGTGAAGAAGTCGGCCCAGGTAGCACCAATTTGTGCCGTTACATCGGCCCACAGGCGCTCGATCCGCACATTGTGTACGCTCCTGTGATATTATGAATACAAAGAATGATGTCAAGAGAAATAATCTAACTGTCCCCAAATATACGATCCACGCCCTTCTCCATGGACAGCCTCCATGTACGCCGCAACCATGAGATTCTCAACACCATGATCACCACGAAGGCGAGACGGAATACCGTAGAGCAACGTTGCCGCCAGAAAAAGGTCAAGGACGGTTTGACCCCGGTTGTTGTTGCTGGCTAAAATTCCGGTGATGAGCCTCGAATATCCATCAATAAACCCATGGATCACGATTCCCCAGCGGATGAGTCCTGGCGAGGAACTTGTGAGCAAAGATCAACTTAAAGTTTCGCAAATAGCAAACCATGTTGCCCGTCATGATGCCAAAGGGAATTAGGCCCTGGAACATGGTATGTGCGGCGCCGGATGGTGATCCGCTGGAACACTCTTTGAACGGGGTCTACCCGGATTAATGCCTGCCGAATTCGCTCTCTTGGTACATGGTGACCGAGACGACGTAACATTCCATCAAACATGGTTATACCCGCTCTGCGATAGTGGGAGCGAAGACGAATGAGGAGGTCATCGAGGTCGTCATTTGATATTTCAGACAGTGGGCCGGTGAATGAAGCTACAGGCATCTGTTCTTGTTCCGGATTGATCAAATATTCTGCGCCATCCTCGGGAGCGGTAGCTGCAGGCTCATCAACGAAGGCAAGTGTGGATGGTTGTTGGCCATCAGGAAAACCCGAAATGCTATGAAGTGCAGGCGGTGGTTATCTTGGTCTATGATTGTCTTTCATGATCTTTGGATCGTTTGGTCCCGTTATGTCGGGCTATACCAGTCTATGGTTGGCTATACAGGTTCGAGGACTACATTCCATAGTCTATGGTGAACTATGCAAGTTCGAGGACTACATTCCATAGTCTATAGATGTCTTTCAGGTTAGCTACTCTACCAGATTGATTGTCAGAATAAAATATTTTACTTGCACTGAGCGTAGAATACCAGCTTGAGGCGGTTTGAATTGCGGCAGGACTTATTAATTCAAACTCTGACCTGTTCAGAGCTCTTTTGAAGTTAAAGGAACTTCCCCCCTAGGAGGTTTCCAAAAGCCTTTGCTAGGCCGAGACCCAGAGCAGAACCTCGTACAGTAAATTGACAGTTTGCGGGACTTGGGAGAAAAACTAGGCTGTGCCAAGTGCTTGGCAAGCGCCGTTTACCGATCGGCAATCTCGGAACTGTCAAAAAGCACCGCCCAACGTCAATATAGCCAAATGTTGATCCTGCCACGTCTCATTCCTTCCTTCCTTTCCCCCACCACCTCCTCTGCTTTTGCCCATTGAACCCTCCTCAAAGGGACAGCAAGCATCTCCAAGGTCCGAAAAACCAGACCGCAGCCCCTCCCTGCCCAAGCTGTCAATCCGCATTCACAGGATGGCGGACTCTTGACGTCTCCAGCTCAAGGCCCATTCTGCACTAATGTTTGCTCCACCTCTGTGGACAACCCCTCAAGGCTTCAAATACATCAACCTCATCAAGGCCTCACATCCATCAAAACACCGCAACATCTGGCAAAACTGCAAAACCCCATACCGCAAAATCAATGCCGCAAACCCTCCAATTTCGTTACCTTGTCATCAACCTCTTCTTCCGCATCGTCCCCAAGGCAAGCCACTCAAATTCAAGCCTTAAACGTCTGAGCATTGCGGGCATCTGTAAGCTGGGTTTAGCTTCTCATTCACGATCCTTATGTACTTGTCGTTTTCTGTACTCGATATTATTATAAATAAATGGTTTCTTTTCAAAATCTTGTGTCTTCCGTTGATCATTATGAGAACTATCAAGGTATATGTCAACTATCTGTCTACGTAGCTCTCATAGACGTTGTGGGCTCTATGGTGGTCTATGCAGCAAAATCCACCCCTCCCACCTTTCTATATAGACGACAGTCTACTATGGCATCTTTCATGTCTTTCTTGGTCTTTCTTGGTCTCTGGGGCAGTTTCTGATTTTCCTGATGGCGTGGGACGGCGATGCCGTACTCGAGAAGAGCCCGCCTCACCACAGCCCGACCAAGCCCAAGAAAGCGAGCAATGCTGGCCGTGGATCGTAAGGAATATGCCCATCTCAAAAAATCCGGATTGATGACAGCTGCGGGTCGACCGGGGCCACCTGTATGTACAATTTCGACCACAGTGGGACGGCCGTGGTGAGACTGGTCAACAGCTTGCTGGTAGGCCAATCGAACGTCGTTTTGCATGGCCTCCACATTTTGTAAAATTATTTCTCGTTCGCTATCGGAGAATATTGTCGAGTACTGTTTTATCTCGTAAGTTTAGTTGAAATACCCAGTGCTGCACTAACCTCATTGACCAAACCGAGGTACTGATCCAGATCATCTCCGAGCCTCCACAACACTACCGCATCCGTGGAATTCGCGATAGCTTCATGCACGGCATTCTCATATCGGCGATAATGTGCTCGGAAAGCATTTAAAAGCTCGTCTGCAGCTGGACCAGTGAGCGACATGGAGGCTTGTGCGTGAGACACGAGCACGGGTTCAGACAACAGCCGCAAACAAAATAAACTTCTCAACTTTCTTTCATTTGAGGTTGCCAGTATGGCAGCTTCCGAGGCTTGGGAAGCCGTGTCGTGCACAGTGGTGGCCCTTTCGAGCACAGGGTCCTTCACCCAGGTCGATTCCCATACATTTTTGAACCTTTCTGTGCCGTCTTTGGCCCTTTCAGTTTGTCCTTTGACAGCAGTCCAGAGGATAGATACAGGAGCGCTGCTGTACTCTTTCATATTCTCCAGGTGCCAGGAAGAGCGCAACACGATCCCTGCGCCTTTATTCGCGCTTTTAACTGACACAGATATGCGCACACAAATCTGCCTTCGCACCACACGTATCCCCATTTTCGATGAGCGGAGGGGTAATCCAGCTTTTGGCAACCAAGGATTGGGCCTTCTCTCCAGTTTTCTCCCCCCAAATATTCCTCCTCATTTGCCGATCAACGCGATTGACCATCAGAGCGAATGGGCCTTGCCCGAGGTCATGGCATCAAAGGGGGTGTGGATTATGCTCGGTGTACGACTGCCCTATCACTTTCTTCTTATTCTATCCCGCGAAACCACCCCCTCCCTCCCAGGATCTCATTCACCGTCGCCGGATAATTTTTTAACCTCATCCACATCTCTTGCGATGGCCACTCATAATCAACAGTCCGACCCACTCAATACAGATTTATTTCAGATTGCCGACTTCGAACACTCATTTGGTTTGCTGGGTGAGCCTTGTTTTCTTTGAGTTTCTTGCCTTCCGAGCCGATCTGACCTGAATCCTTTAGACCCAGACCTGGGGCCCAATATTCCAGACCTCCACCTTATCCCATCCCCAGAACCGATCTCTTCTCCCATTCATACCGAATCTCCCACTTCTGACCATAACAACTTCCTTTTCACCATCCTGGATGCTCACGACGACTTCCGCTTGCACCTGATTCCCGACATGCAGCTCTCCGATGTGCTACTTGTTGCGGGCATCACGCTCGCTGAGCAGCATCGGGCGTGGCACAACTCCGCCACAACTCTCTGGAGATGTTTCAGAACCATCGAGCCATGAGCGGGATCCTTGGGGTGCTCGGGTTGGCAAGCGACCAAGAGGCATTCTGTTTTCACTACAAAGGCGGTCTTACCCTCACAACACAGCAGGTGGTGTCTCACCTTGGCTGGAACTCACGCACCTTTGTCCGGAAGACAAAATCCTTCTCGCGAGCACGCCTCCATCGTGGCACAATACACTTGGCAAAGCCGTGTCCCGTGCCTTAATCCACCCGAGGCTCAGCTCGCCGTTCGAAAGGACTTTGAGGCCTGGAACGGGCTCGTCATGATGTTTGGTGAAGGGGGATTTTGTGAACGTCCAGATCCACCACAGAAAACACATCCCGCCGGCGAATCCGAAAGGCATGCTGCCAAATTATCCCAAAACTGGGTCTACGACATCAACAAGCACTTCGCCCGGCTGCACCCCGCTCACATCCGTCCCGCGTTCCACGTTCCAGAAGCCCAGTACCATTTAACTCGCATTCCGTCTCTGCTTTTTAACCCCTTTTTCTATTGCTCTGGTTTCTAACTTGCTTTCCATATTGCTCTGCTTCTTCAATCCACTTTCTTCTCTTTTCCGTGTCTGTTGCTCCCATTTTCACTCACTGTACACCACCATATTCAGAATTACGTGTATTTCCGGTCTCTGTATGCTATCGCAGTGTGCACTACATTACGGCTATTGTATTTTTTCAATATTTACATTATATCTACAGCTACCGTAAAAGAATCGCTTCAGTACCACGAAACAGGATTCCCGTTGATTAAAATATTTTTTTTATGTACCCCCCATCGATTCACGACGACGTTGGCACCTGTTCCATGAAGTGGAGGCCACAGATTCTTCGTCGTCCGAGTCCGAGTCCTTTGCCTTCCACCGACTCGGCAACTCGACGCTGACCTCCCTGTTATTCCATGCAACACACCATCCCCGCCCCGCTGTACTTGCCAACTCACCGCACAAGATCAGTACAAGCGCCGTTCCATGTGCACGCTCCGATCCGCGCACCCAACGTGGCGAGTTGGCACTGGGAGCACGTGCGATGCGGCCTGACTTGCGCGTGGCGCCTATATCTCATTGCTCGCTGCCCAAGATCAGCCCACACGTCGGGCGGACTTGTTGCGAGTGCAGCAACGGCTCTGGCTCCCAAACGCGCCACGTCGAGGGCGGGCAGCGGGAACCCATGCACCGCGCTCACTGCGCTTGCGCGCCCAGGGGATCTGGAAAAGGAGCGCGTTAGCAGGTCAAAGAAAATGGGGATATATCGGAGAGTGATCTGATGAGTCGGACTATCAGTCTCATCGGCGGCGGCATGCAGTGCAGTTGGGGCTCCGTACCAAAGGAGTCGAGGCGGGATGCGCAGAGCGAATGCAGTCGGAGGATCTGGACAGGACCCGGGAAGCGGGTCAAGGAAGAGAAGGTGCATACATACGCACCTTATTTGTATCACCGGTGTGCGCCGATGCACCGTCTGCAGCCCACGAGGTCGACGTAAGGAGACGCGACGGGAACACCATAGACAGGGTGAGGATCTGGAAAGACCTGGGTTGCGGATCAGAGGAATGGGGAAGATCAGGTGCGTATATACGCACCCTGTTCATATCATCCACGCATGCAGAGGCAGGGGTTGGCAGGTACGGGCCAAGGCGGGGCGGGTGGAGGTGGATACAGGCAAGCGCACAGCGGCGTCGGTGCTATGTACCCACGTCGTCGTTGTTCGGCGCTTGCATCGATTTTGCGGGGTCGAATTTCGAGCGCGCGAGCAGGGATGGTGTAAGAAGCTGAAGAAAGGTAGGAGAATCAGTAAGTAAGTAGCAGTACCTGAGTCGGGCGAGCGACGTACCTGCGCTGCAACATCTCGCACACGTCCTCGCAATGTAGTCATTAAGCGCGAGGACTAGGACTGAGAGTCATCGCCGTTGTCGTGCTCGTTGGCGTGAACACGCCGCGTGGGAGTGACGTCGGGTTCGGGGTTTCTAAGGTGGAACACGAGCTGCACAAGAGAGAAAGGAAAACAGGAGGGAGCTGAAGCCACGCAGGGTGAACAAGGTGCGTGCGTACTGCGGATTGCCAATGCGATTGTTCAATAGGCCTGGGTGAATGTCAAGGAAGAGAAATACGATGAGGGATTGGTACTCGCACTTTTAGTTAGCACCTGTGTCTGATTCTTGAATTTCGCATTTTGGCATATATTCTCGAAAAACTCGACAGTGAGCTGCAGTGCGGGCCCGGATCACCGATGCAATTATTTCTGAACCTGAGGAAAATGTTAAGGAGAGGAATACGACGAGGGATGGGCACCGGCACCCGTAATTAGCATCCGTGCCTTGGATCTTGAATTTCGCATTTCTGGCCATATGTCCCATAAAAGATCTCGACGGTGAGCTCCAGTGCGAGTCCAGATTGCTGATTCAATTGCTCAATAGGTCTAGGGGATGTCAAGGAAGAGGAACACGACAAGGAATGGGCACCCGCACCTTTAGTTAGCACCTGTACCTTGATTCTTGAATTTCGCATTTTTGGCCATATATTCCTTGAAAATCTTGATGATGAAGCCTAGTGAGGGTCAGGATGGTCCATGCGAGTGTTCCTGGGGCTAGGGTAGACCATAAAGCACAAATTTGAGCACAGGCAATTGTATATAACAGGTGGCTTCGCACCTAGTATCCATAACATGCAAAATAAGGAATTGCTCTGTTCCATCCGGTCAGTTCCATTTCAACAGATTTGACTTCATAGAAGGTACCTGAAGGTATTAAAGATTCCATTTGTCTGCATTCTTGGGTTGCCGAGAGCATGGGGGAGCGGGATTAATTCGTGCTGAAATCGCCCGTGTCAGGCTCTACGAGTGGCTGTGTGATGGTAGAGCCTAACATGGGCGATGTATGCCAATCAGTGGCAGTGCCCACCGTCGTCCTTCTTGCTATACAAGACCTGCCGCCGCTTCGCTCTGGCAACCCCCCGGACCGGAAGATGATGTCAGACCAAATATTATTCCAAGCATAGGCGAAATACAAATACACAATGATACAGAGAAGAAATGGGTTGCTGAGCCTTCATCGACGGAGAAGTTGCTTTGCAACCATGGAGACTACAGGAGTGAGTGAAACACCTTGAGGAACAGTCGGAGCCATTGAATTGAGATGGGAATCGTAATGTGTTGCACAATCTCGTCGACAGGAGATCTCAGCAGAAAAAAGAAATGTACTGTCGGGTAGCTCGTTGCGGTTCTTGAATCCCCTAGATCACCATTTATATTTCCAGATGTTCAAAGGAACCTCAAATAGCCAAGAAGACAGATGAGATTGCTTGGATTTTGTGCCCAAATTGAAGGAACAGGCAGCAGAGACCGAAAGAGTGATCAGTGTAGCAACCGGCGCAGTCCAGACGGCATCATAGAATCACAGAAGAAGCCGAACAGTAGCAGACCAAGATATTTGAGGACCAAAGACGACCAGAGAAGTGAGCGAACACCGATTGTAAGGGCAAGCGATGCAGTCCAGTTATGTGTGGAGAATCCGCAGGAGCGTACGTAGCCGCAGGCTCATTAATAAGCTGAAAGTTTGCGCCGCGGGGCAAATTAGGCTGCGTATGCTTGTGGATGGCAGTAGGGATGGGCCAGATGAAAGATTTTGGTTCCGTTCCGGCGACGTTAGGCAGGCCGCAGTGATAGAAGGAGACAATTGATGAGGTCCGCCAGTGCGAATGGGGCAGTGAAGGCTGCCTTCAAATGAAAGTACTGCGGCGAAGTTTCCGCAGTGGGATAATTTTGAATGAGAAAGAATTTATGATCTTGAGGACGACAGAAGAGAGCGAAAGAATGGAGATAACCTACATGGGGCAATTGCACTGCCGACGAGGCATTTGCTTAAAGAACGGTTAATCCAGAGGCCGAAGCCTTTGGATTTCTGCCTTTGTTCATTATCCAGCACGACTTGGCACTCTGGGGTTGCATTCGAGCTGAGACATGGATTAGCTAAGGTATGTCCACATTCCTATTCTTTTTTTTTTGGCTGGCAAGCACGTCCTAACTTGTGTACAAGTCATATTCAATTCAGGCAGTCGATCCTCGGTCTGCGTTGAACCCAACTAGCAGTATTTTTATCAAAGTATTTTTATTAAAGTATTTTTGAACTCAATTGAACCATTCCATTCAGTGCATTGTCGTGTTAGCAAGATGTTAGCCATCTGCACTCGGGCCACAATTTCAAAGTGCCAACTTCACACAGTAAGGCCCCCATGCCCTTTCGCTCTATTTCCTCATCTAATGGCGCCTTTCAATGTACAGGTTCTATTTTGTGCCCTCCCTCATGTCCTCGTTGTCCGTAGTTGTGTACATTTTCCACTTTTCCCCCCCCCCAATTTATTGGCCATTTAACATCTAGCGGTATTCCTTTATCATTATAAGTCCCACTGACGCCGGACCTGTACGAGACGGTCATTATAAGCATACAAAGGCACGTGAATGCCCCCCCTTGTCGCACACTTTCCTGAGACTTGGGCTAGTTGTGAGATCATCCTTTGAATCTTGATGCACACACACACTTGCCTTCGCCCGGGCTCGGATCGGTTTGCACTCGGTATATGTTTTTAATTTTACACCCTATTAACTCCTACCAGCTCATTTCATTTCCAGCATCGCCTATGGGCCCGTTGATCCCGCCGCTCTCCAGGAATTTCATCAATCGCGCCCAAGTGCCAAATTACAAAGTATGTAACTTATCTGTCTGTCATAATCTCGTTTGAACATCTGCTTTCTCGCAGCAGCAGATCTAGAAGTGTCTTTGAGCAGCCCCCAACTCTCTTTGAAGACCTGGACGTAATGCTATCGCATTTCGAGTCCCGAGCTTTGAGAGCAAGGTATGTAGGCTTTAAAAATGTCTTCGCACTGACTTAGTAGATTTCTATTCAAATTTTGTTCAGCTCATCCCGTTGCGCAAATTAAGGGCTCGAATCAATCGCGCCATGCGTGGGCTTGGCACGGGTGTTGTCTTCTTTCACTTTGTGCCCGCATAGTTCTGATTTCTTTTTGGCTTTATAATGGATAGTTGCAGCACATGCAGGCCGCTGTCGAAACAGATACCCTTATTTTCTAACATCGGACTTGGCTCGGACACAGGTAAGGAGGATTTAAAAGAATGTATATTTCGGCTAATCTATAAATCACAGGACGTGACGCATGCAGGTGACGAGCTCGGGCAGCAACACAGTGGGCGGGATGCGGGGTGAACGCGTGAGATTGGATCAGGGCAGTAATGGTCATTGTTGCTGCTTAATAGGCGGGTTTTCTCGCCGTTTATACTGTACCTTTTCTTTTTTTGAGTCCTGTAGAATAATGGCCAAACCTCTGTTGTAGCCTCATAATGAATAAAAGAGCTCAATCCACCGAAGTTGGGCTGTAACATTTGAGACCAAGTGCATCAATGATTGAATGTTGGGCTCATACCTGGCCACCCACTCGTCAAAATGTCTTGAAATTTTGTATTTGAGGTCCCTGGTTTGTCTAGAGGCAGATTAGAAAGAATCAAGAGAGGTTTTTGGCAAAGCTGTATTTCAAGCTTTGCGGTCGACATTTGATCTGAAATTTCCTGAAAATATTTGGGGACCTGCGGGTGATACACATATGTGTTCACTCAAAGAATCGTAATTTTTGGTTGGGAAGCAATCAAGGTATGATTTAAATAATGTGTTTTTATCGCGAACTCGCTGTTTTGGAGCATAGTTTGGCTATGTTTCAAGATACGGCTTGTGTTCTTTCCTCCTCCACCACTTTCTTGACACATACATGGCCCGACCAAAAACTATATTCGATCCCGAAGCTAAGCGTGCACGTCGGCAAGCTGCTCTCGCGCGTTATGCAGCTAAGTAGGCAGGGCAACCTCCATACGTTCGGTGTGAAGCAATTGTACGCTGCAGACACAAAGGCAAGTTGCGAGCCTCTGCGAAGGAGCGCATGCGCCGGTGCGCCGCATTTGCGTTGCTGCCTATACTGGGGACCTCACGGATGTCGTAGAATTCGTGCTCGCCCCCAACCACGACACAGAAAGAAGGCCAGTTAAGATCGGCAGCTAAATACCGCGAGACGTCGGTGAAAGCTTCCTCTCATGTGTACTTCTAACATTGCCTATAGGAATAGAGACTCCATACGTGCTGCCGATCCCTGAGGCGTGCAAAGTACACCCATCCTTTTGGTTCCATTGCATTTAAAACAACTATGGCAGGAAATGTATTGAGACTGACGGCACGGAGGCTTACGATGAGCGGGTTCAGCGGCCCTCATGGCCAAGACCCAGCACAAATATGAGCGACGACCGCCATCCCCACGCCCACGGCCCGCCGTCATGTCCAACACGATGCGCCGCAACTTGGAAATTCACGACGAATCGGAATCCGGGTCTGAGTCTGATTCTGAATTGGAACCAGGCTCTGATACTCTGGACAACGAATCCATCCCCGGCGCCACCTTTTACGGATACGGTGCACCTCGCCCACGCTCCCCTACACCTCCTGACCTCAATTGTAACTGCGTACTACCAGCGCATTGCCCCAAATGCACTTGCGGCTGTGATTATATGTGTTGCTTGGCGTTTCACGAGAACGAGTCAGAATATCGGCGTTGGATGAAAGAATTGACACGGGAGGAAGAGGACTTAAGGCGTCAGGGTTTACGGCTAGTTTCTTAGGTTCAATTTGTTCTCTCTAGTATTCTTTTCCTGGGCTCACGTATACTTTCTACTTAAGGAATGTAGTATTCATCCAAGTGGTCGAGGAGCTCAAACATACCGTGACTTTAAATTACCCGCTTGATATGTAGTCAGTTTCCAATCGAGATAATTGCACATCTCGTTCTCCTGGTTAATCTCGCGCAAGGTAAACATCCCTGCGCCAATATACTCTGTATTGCAGATGACCTTGGAGGCGATCATGAAGGTGGATATAAAGAGCCGGCGGGTGGAAGAGCTGTGCACAAGAGAATTAGAGAACACGGGGGCGTTATTAGTGAGCTGAGTTTAGGTACCGAGTATGCTATATGCGGCTTGATCATGAAGTCGAAGTGGCAGCAGACTGAGCGGCAAAATTCCGCACCCCTACAAGTCTGTAGTATTAGCATGTAAAATTAAGGAGAGAAAGGTACATACCCGCGAGGGGTAGCCACATCTGGAAGAAATTGAGTCAGTAAACATCCTGGTGGCAAAATAACGGGAGGTGGCGCCTGGGGCAGAGGACCAGCTGGCATGGCGTGCCAGATCCGGGTGTCGATTCTTAGCACGCCAGCTGATGCTGCCCGCAACGAGGACCACAAAAAACGCGAAAAAACGCGTACCGCGATGAGTTGTGGACTGGGAGGGCGTGGTTTTGTTGAGAGAGAGAGGTGTGTGATAAAGGTCAGGTGATCTTTGTCATGTCACTCTTTCTCTACCTTGCCAATGCGCGGCTCAAAATTCCTAGCAAGTCCTACCGGTCCAACGAAGAATTGAGCATGAAGATTTGGGTGCAAGGAGCGGTGATGGTAGTAGGCTGAAACAACGAGATTGTACAATTTGTCATGGAATGTCGTCTGCAGCCAGAAGAAAAATAAGTGCAGTGTAAGTCCCATTCTAAAGACCCGCAGCAAAAGATCGAGTCAAGAACAACAAGTATATTCAATCAAACTAATCAGTAAAGCATAGGTGTGGTAGTACAAGTTTACAGGCAAGATATTCAAACAGTATTGTGTCGACCAATCCCGAGCAAGCACTGTCGCAAGAACCAGAAGTCAAAGGCCTCCTGGAAGTCAGCGGGCTCCGATTCTGGGCTATATTGTCCTTGAGCAAGTCGGAGAACATATTGAACAGGGTACATGGCGGTACGAATGCATGTGCGGAAAGAAAAGGTCCCATTGGCTGCTAGCATCTCGCGATGCTCAGGAGCGGCATACATCGGGTCTTGAGTGCCAACTGGACCAAGCTATGCATAAAAATCAGAACAGAGAGGGCAAAGTGAATAATAGAAACTCACGAAGATGCGGCCTAGAGTAGGGTCAATGAAGGGCGAGCCAGTCGCTGCCCACACAAGGACTTGAGGGCGGAATCCAGGGGTGTCGATGCGCGATAGATCAATGATAGGGTGGAAGGTGCCTCGTGCAGCTTGGAACTGAACTGGGAAGGAGTGCCAGTGCCACGAAGGAACCGCTCCACGAGCATGGCAAACGTGAGGGTAATGTCACCGGTGTAGTCGCGGAGGGTCCCAATATATGTGCTGAGCATGGGCGGGACAATGGCCTGGATGTGGGGGAGCACGGCGTCTGCCGACGATATGTATGATGTCGCAATGAGGGAAAGGAAGGTCTCGGAACCCCCTCAAAATTTCGGATGGCCTGGAATCATTCAGTAATATATCGAAGGGAGCAGGACGAGAACCCACCTTGCCCAAGTCGAAGCCATTGCGGCATGGGAGAAGGAACCCTTCAGCAAAACTCTTGAGCTCTGGATGGTCGAAAGTCGTGTCTGCCAGGGTAGGCCGGAAGAGGAGGACTACGCCGAGACTAGATGAGTGGCGAGATCACGGGTTTGGAAAGTCGATGGCTAAAGTGTACGTAGATTAGGCAATGAAAAAAAAAGTGGAGATGAAGCTGCACACCTGCTGATCCAAGAATGCGATGAGCTCCGACTGCAATGGAGTCAGATCGTCCTCCGGGCCCATCTCGTGGAATTCAAGGAGGAAAAGACGGAGGTCCCTAAACCACTCGCTAATGAATGAAGGGCGAAGACTGTGAAGATTCCCCCCGTGAACGATGTACTGGAAGATCGCGGGACTAATGGGCGTCGGGGATTGGCCAAAAACCATCAGCAGGCCGCAGATGGCTCCGAGGCGCTTTGCTTCGATGAGTCGCTGTGCTGGGGCCGGGATAGAGGCGGGAAACAATGTACGTAGGGTAAGAAAGTCCCCCGCACCCCTGTGGAACCACACCGTTTCCTGGTTAAGGAAACGGCGCAAGACCATCCACATGACCTCACGCTCCAGCCCTTCTCCAACAGCGGAATCGACGGTCCTAAATTTAATCAGAATCTGTATCGAATAACGAAGACAATAAATCTCACAGCGCAAAAGCCCTCTCGGGAACCAGCAAGTCCGTATAATCCCCTCGTCGACCCGCCGCATCCAGGAGGCTGGTGAAGTGATCGGCAGCGGAATCCAAGTCTCGTCCACGTACTCGGAGCACAGGAAGGTCGCGCAGTTCGCTCGTTGCAGTCTGAAAGATGGCATTGAGGAACCGGTCCTGGCTGTATGTGCCCGCAGAGTAGGTCACAAAGGTCGAATTTTCATTCCATATTGAAGCAGGGAGCGGCATTGCATCGAAGAGCACGAATGGGGTGACAGGCCGGGTTGGTGCGAGAAGTGGCTCGCGGGTTGCAAGCGCCTGACTGGCACTGGCGCGGGTGACCCTTGTAGTGCTTGAACCTGTGGTCCGTACCGCAGGTGCAGCGGTCGCGCGGGCTGGCTGAAGAAGATGTAAGTCAGAGAGTCCTACAGGGAATATACTACTCACCCAAAGCTGCCTTGCAACCTCCTCTCCATCGTCCGAGGACTCCCCGCCCGAGGTGTCTTCTAAATCAGGCCCCATGCCGTCTGCATCGCGTGGAAAGAGCGAATAGATCCGGTTATAAATGCAAGTGTGGCGACGGCCGCCGTCGTCGATGCTGATGAGTGGGAAGGCCATTACGGCTATTTACAGTGAGGTCAGTTTTGGAGCAGCACAGGAGAAAAAGACGTACCGAGGCGAATAATAAAGCGTCCATCTGCGATGCAGACGTCGCCTGCAAAGCGGTTGCGATCCGCGGCAAGGTTACCGATGGTCATGTCGGCAACGATGGGCTGGACACGAGCACGGACCTGGTTGTTGTGGACGCGGCCTTTGGAGATCAAGGCGAGCGGCTGGAGTGTGGTGATCACTGCAGCATTGTTGGTGCGGCGGGCGGCCTGGAAAATATATCCCGAGGGCGAGGCTGCCATGTCAGCGACAACGGTCTCCAACAGCTGGTTGACGGGCGTAGTGAGCGGGAGTTCATAGCGATATGCGAGGTCGTTCGCATCGAGGTAGTCGACAAAGTCGGGTGCAAGGAGTCGGTAGACGTAAAAGTTTTGGTCAGGGGCCTCGGGGTCCTGAAAAAATATTAAACAGAAGCCGAAAACCTTGTAAATGGTCACTCACATGCGGCGGGTAAATAATGGACAGCAATCGAATAGTCGGAACAGATGCGCCCTCCACGAAGCACTGATCTATCTGCGCCCGACGGACCAGGGAAGGCGGGTGCCTCGCGACACCTCGCGGGCGCCTACGCACCAAGCTTGGGCCACGGGGGAGCACTGCGTTGGCCGAGAGCATACGGTCCTGGTTGGCGTGTCCCGTGTTCAGCGACGCCGCCGACGGAGCGAGGGTGGACATGCCCAAGAAGGTCTGGTACGAGGCCGGTGCGACGAGAGGGACTGGCGCAGACCGCGGGGTCTGGTATCGGTGAATAATTGGAGCTGGGAGGAGTTATTATGCCAAAGAAAATAAAAATGAAGGCAATGCTTACTCTCGGGGACTTGTCTGCGAGTTTCCGGGAGTTGAGGTGCTGCAGGTGGAGTGGCTGTGGGTTGCGGAGGCACGGGGGTCGTTGGCGGCGCGATTGGGAGAGTGGGCATTGCACTTGAAGCAGCCCCTTGTTGGCGAAACTGGCGCATAAACTGCATGAGCTCACGCAGTTCTTGCAGGTCAGTCATTGAAGGCTAAAAAACATGCAGTCAGGAAAAGAAAAGAAAAGAGGTCGAGGCCCGCTCACATCTATAGAAAGCTTTTTTCTCTTGCGGATTCAGGGAGAACGGCGGAGGAAAGATGCCAGCGCAGAGAGCCACCAAGCTCCCTCAAATACTCCGCCGAATGTGGGTGGATGTCTTCATGGGTGACTCTTGCATGGGGCCATGCTAATATCGACAGTCGGCCTTGGTCGCGGTTCATCGTAAGCCGTGGAAGAGGGACTACCCAATTGGGCCGACCATGGTCCAATTGCACCCGACATGCCGCCCATGATTTAGTCAAAATGCGACCTATAACGCGATGTGTAATGACTGGTGCTGTGAACTTGTGACTGTTGGGTTGGGACCATGGACAAAGAGTAAGGTTTTCAACATAAGGACTACGGACGAAAATGGGTACGATCCTAGACCTATGACCCAACACAAAACGTGTGAATAAAGAGCGATAAATAATGCCATACGGAGCTCCGAAAGCAACCAACATCCAAGTCGCCAGGATTCAAAATGGCCAGAAACAGGACGTGGTGGACCCGGGTTGGGCAGCCACACAGAGAACGGAGGGAGGAGATGGCCCTTGCGCATGGTGGCTGCGTGTAAGTGCCTTTTCGCATGCGACGTACCGTCGGAACCTCAAGACTCAGAAGTTCCTGCGGCCCGGGCTGCTCTCGAGTCGCTTTCAAAAAGGCTTCCTTTACGGCAGCCATCAAACTTGATCAAACCCTTTCGGAACTTGTACATGCCCACATCATGAGCGACCTTACAAGCGACAGGGAAACGGGGGAAATTCTCAAAAGAAAGGTGCAGTAGCCCTCTAGCAGCAGTGAGGTCGTCCTGAGGTTTTTTCAGTCGATGATCTTCGTGACGAGGCAGCGGCCGCCAAGCTATGGGCAGTATATGTATCTGAGGCCGAAAAGTACGACAGGGCTTTGGTGGCCAGTTGGAAGGGTGATATGGAAGGAATGCTTATTTTTGTAAGTTCGTTCATGCGATTTATAAAACGGGATCTTGAAACACCCGTCCGCAGGCTGGTCTCTTTTCTGCCATTTTGACGGCGTTTCTCGTCGAGAGTTACAAGACGCTGAACAGCGACTCGGGTCATCTCACTGTCCAACTGCTAGCACAGATATCACAGCAACTCGCGGCGTCGGAAAATGGGAGCGCCGCATTCCAGGTGTCTCTATCGACCCCATTCACCCCGTCCGCAACTTCGTTCGTATGCAACGGGCTTTGGTTCATCAGCCTGGGATTCAGTCTCGGCTGTGCACTCCTTGCGACTCTCGTCGAGCAATGGGCTCGCGAGTTTATCCACCGCGCCGACATGCATTCTTCCCCTGTGATCCGGGCGCGCATTTTCTCGTACCTATACTATGGCCTTAAGGGATTCCACATGCACACTGTCGTCGAGATCATCCCCCTTCTGCTGCATGCATCCCTCGTCTTCTTTTTTGGGGGTCTTGTGGCTTTCCTCATCCCTGTGAGCTACGCCATGACGGTTATCGCTGCTGTTCTGCTCGTTATCATCACATCGGTATATTCTGCCCTCACTCTTCTACCTTTGCGGTACTTCGACAGCCCATACCGTACCCCGCTTTCCAGCGCATGTTGGCGTCTCCTACTAATCTTCAAGCGCATATGGCACCATCGCTGGCCTGGGCAAGTCTTGGCGAAACCCATGGATCCATCGCCGGATGAAACCATGGTAGAAGCGATGTCTCGTACTGCCATGAAAAATTCTTGGGAGCGAGTGCAAAGAGACCACAAAGCTTTGGTCTGGACTATGAAGTCCCTCGCAGACGACGTAGAGCTGGAGCCGTTCGTCGAGGCAATTCCTGATCTGCTGTGGGCCCCCCGCGGCAGACGCTACACCTACGAAGAACAGATCGGACGTCTGATACACAACACCGATGTACAATTACTCAATCGCGTCGCTGCGCTCCATGACAGCTGCGACACGGGCATCTTGCCGTTGGTTGCCAGCAAGCGGCGTCGGATTATTTGTTTCAAGGCCTTTTGGGCACTTGCGGTTCTCTCCTGCGAGAATCCGCGTCGCACTGTAGACTTCCGGGCATTCCTGCACATATATACTGCCAAGATGGAATCGGCCGTGGACCCCACAGATTCGGAACTTGTCCCCTACTTTACATCTGCCAAGGCCATCATGTCGTGGACCATCTTCTGTACAGCGCAGCCTCGTCTCATTGCAATGCGGAAAGATCTCATGGAATCCCTTGCATCGAGAGGAAACACTGATGAGGATCTGAGCGAAGTCTCGCACTTTGTACGCACCTTGTACTCGGATTTCAGCCGTATGAACTTCCGTATGAACCCTGACACCCTGCACCCAGCTCTATGGCATTCGGAGTGGCCTGCAATGACCGTAGCCCCGAAACTTCTGGCAGCAATTGAAGAATTGCTCTTCAATATGCCCTATAATCTTCTGTTTCAGTACCTAGCCGAGTCGGCCTCGCTGGTATCTCCCCCATACCACTGGGGAGAAACCCGAGATGCCATTCGGCTGGACAGCTCCGTCCCTTTCTCTGCTTTTCAGGCCCAACTCGAATGCCGATTACCCAGTGCCATATTCACTCGAATTGACATGTTAAGCACGACCTACGACGCCACCAAACTAGCCTGGATCGATACAAGCGTGTCCACGCTTCTGTCGTTCTGGCGACCAGACGATACCTCGGTCCCCATTCCCGGCGCCATTATTGAGTTGTTGAATGCGCCAGAATCTGAAGGGGCATTGGCGGATCTTTTGCGGACTCGTGGGGATGTTGAATTCTACCTCTGGTCCAATTTCCCGGCGACGCTATCCATGGGGGCATCAAATATGACGGCGAGCGGAATTTTCGGGCCAGAGCTTCCTCAAGAGGAAGTGTTTACTGCTTTGTGGCGTCTCGCTTCCCTCCCATCGAATTTTCATTCTCAGAGACCACTCTCAACACTCTCAACACAGCGTGAATCCGTTCTGAACGCACTTGCAAATAATACAGATCCGTCCTGCGTGCACATATCCCGATCCGTTGCCGCGCTCTTGAAAATCGTGTCTTTGGACGTTCCGGTCGATGCAGACGAACATGGAGAGGATCCTTTATCGTGGTTCAACCGTGTGAGCGGTGTATTCCCTGCTGAAACTGCCAACGCCATTCCAGACACCGACACCCAGGTGGAATGGAGCACAGTACGCAAGTGTATTTGGGGTCGCAACACGGAGGCCCTGATTTCTACCCTTGCTGAATTCCTCGAACACTGCGCGTCTGATGTATTGCCTTACAAAGCGGTTGAAACATTGAAAAGGATGAACCACATATCCTTCCCCTGGGCCGTGCACCACACTCATCAACTCAGACTCGCAGACAGCATCCACGGCATCTTCGCTGCGGAGCGTTTTGCGGATCTGTTGGCGGCGGTTGTGAACTTCTGGTGTTGGCATATCTATGCGGAACAGCGCAAAGACCAAACGGAACAGGAGCAGTGGGTCGGCCCGAGGATCCCATGGCTAGATAATATTAAGGCGCGGCAGAAGATCAAAACCGCCTTCACGGAGTACGCACAGAAATTGGCATCGGTCGCGGATGGAGGCGGTGTCCTCGCCCGGGTGCAGAATATTCTGGTGGGACTGGATTATTGGCACCCGCCGGACCTCGCTTGATCCAAGATTGAAGGGGAGCGCAGAAAGCGATTAGTGTGTATTGGTTCATACTTGTACAGTCGTCGCCACAACCACAAATAATTATGTGCTCCGAGGATCCACCGGCACGAGCGAGCCTGAATGGGCAATGAATATTCCGAGAACGAGAACATGGAGCAGGATTACTGTCGGTCAGAGGATGAAGTCGGGAATTTACTCAACTTCAAAATCGGGAAAGGTTTGGCTCGAAAGTGGCGAGGGAGGGAGACTAGTACTCGTCAGAAAAGGTCTTGACACGTCGCGACAGGGATTTTAAACTAGGTTCAGTTAGGTCGAATCACATCGTATAGGCGTTGGAGGAATCAATATGCCGGAGGAACTTGGGCGACAACAAAGCGATTTCGTCCGTCAAATCGGACGAATTTCTTGTGCTTCAGTTGCTGCTGAGGCCTGAGGTTCGGAACTGAAGTTCCTAGAAAATTCAAATTGCGCTTGAGTCAATAATTCCCTTCAAATTGCCAGATGTCGAGTAGAAGGTTTTCCCGTTCAAAACGCACATCCTACCAGCATTCAATCCGTTCTGCAACCCTGACGTTGCAACGGTGAGTGTTCAAGTTGCCTGGGATAAGAATCCGGTGGGAGCCCGTGTTGGTCGAGGTAGGACAATTGGAGAAAATTCAGAGCGGACCAGACGCCTAAGCTTGCACCACTTGATGGACGCTGGATGGACGGAAGAACTTGAACAGGAAAGAACGTAGGCTAGGATCTACGAGTACGAGTCGCCTCGGAGTTTGAAAATTATGATGGCATGTCCTACGCACCTTCCAAATCACCCAATGAAGCCGTTCTTTTTGCAGATACGAGTTTCGATCCATATGAGGCGCTCGAATTTTTCTCGTGGATTTTGCTGCCGGTAATGAGGACGCTCTGAGCATTTCTTTTCGAGGTTTTTGGGTGATAATTGATGGAGATGATCGTTTAGCGGTTGCCAAGGCGTTTCCAGTTCAAACTCCGAGGCGACTCGTGTTTGCCTGTACTCGTTAACTCCAGCCTCTCTAGTACTCCGTGATCTGAACGACTACTGTACTATTTCGCTCAATTCTCCCCGGCTGTGACCTGTGACCTGCAAATTCGAACTTTCGTAAATCTGCCGGGCCGGCCGTGACACCAAAAAAAGTTCGTAAATCCCGACATTCTTAGAGAATTAGTTTAACCATAAAACCAGTTTGAAAGTACGGACAAGTTCCAGCAGGTTCCTAACTTATGTCCACAAAACACCTAGATCAATTATTGGATCATACTAGTCCTTTTTTGTGCCATTCTCACTGCAACAGGTGTTCTTCCTGATGTTCTGAAGGTCCCACATGCGCCAGAAAGGCTCTCGTTACCCCGCCAACAAGCGAAACGCGCTGTGTGCGCGAAAACTGGATTTTTGGGCCATTTTTTTTTTGCGGATTTTGTGACTTTTTTGCAGTGTTCTGTCTTAAGGGCTTATTAAGGGTGGAATTTTTGGCTAAGGCCTTAAACATTAATAACCCTTAATTAAAGCCCTCAAATTAAGGCCTTAAGACAATCTTTTCCCTGTCATTTTACCAGCTACAGAAGACTCAAATGCATAAAAGTAGTGAACCACATTGTAAATCTCACCCAAACCCTCCAGTTTTTCGTTATCTAGTTCCTCCTCAGAGTTTTCTGCCGTCAACAACACCATCAACAATTGCACGTTCAGGTTGCGCGCAATTTTTCCTGCAAAAAAGTCACAGCAACAGACATGAAAGCCATCACACTGAGCATTCTGGGTTGGCAGTTCAGTAATGCGAGTGCGGAAAGTGCGCGTCCAATGCGCGTCGGCGTCAAGAGGACATTTGATGGCATCATTACCCTTAATTAACCCTTAGGACGGTTTTGCGTCCTTGTTAACCCTTAACATTAAGGCCTTATTAAGGGTTAACCCAAGTCAAGGCTTAGCCCTTAAGCGGAACACTGCTTTTTTGACATATTCGAACATCCGCACGATGACCCGTGACAGGTTCAGAAAATATTCTGCCCTGTGACGCGTGACATACGAATTGAGCGAAATAGTACAGTATCTTCAGATTTTTACGCCTGGTAGACTGGAAAGGCTGAAACGAGCCTAGAAAGAACGGACCTTGGAGTAAGAACCGTTGAAGGAGGACTCTCATTACATCATTTTCTGTGGCAGTGCATTCTTTTTGTGCAGCGACCCCCACGACGAATCTGCCACTGCCAGTACCAGCTTGTGGCATTTGTTGTGGCCACCGCCAACTTGTCTCTCTACTATATTACAATTTAATAAACAGGTTTTGCAGACCACTCTACACGCTTCGGAAACACCCCCCCCCCAATTACGAGAAGCACTGCCAGTGACGCGACATGACAGCAGTAATACAGCATTCAGCCGTCTGTCTTCCGCTACCATGGCAGAGCTCATAGGTCTAGTGGCGAGCATCCTCCAGCTTATGGCCACCGCCAAGTTAACGGTTGAAATGGGTAGGGATATTGCAGACGCACCTGAACAACAGAAGCAGCTGTTGACTGAAGTCAAGAACCTCGAGCCATTGCTGAAAGGCTTCCGAGATCGCATAGGAACCAATCCGTCGGCGAATGTACAGCAGTTCGAAGGCCCTTTGGTCCAATTCGAAAAAACGATGATGCATGTAACGAAGAAGCTACGGTCTCCGCAGCAATCTTCGCACAAAAGAATTTGGAAAAGAATGACCTGGACATTGTGGAACAAGAAGGAGGCCGAGGACGACTTAGCAAAGATGGAGCGGTTCAAGAGTTTGCTTAATTCCTGGCTGGTGTTGGGTATTTGGTATGTCTCTCCGCGCCGGACATCGAACACTACTTAGGTGATATTACCAGGGATGTTGGCCAGCAGCAACAAAAAAATCACCAGCGTGAGTAAGCTCAGAGGCGCGGAGTTTAGACTGACGAACATCTCATCCTTCATCGTTAGATATCCTGGACGAAGTCAGGGACACTGCGCAAGATCAGCGGCAGTTTGCAGACGGTGAGATGACTCACAATTATTTGAATCGCATGCGGCTGACATTTGGGCAGCGGCGGAACGGGAACGTACAGCTGCGGAGCGAGACCGCGCGGAGGCAGAACGCGAGAAAATTATCGACTGGGTGGCGCAGCTGAATTTCTTCTTGCGGCATCAGGATATATATGGCACTCGACAGGATGGAACTGGCGAGTGGTTGCTCGAGGACACCGGATTTCGAGACTGGGTCTCGGGCACTGGACGAGCTTTGTGGTGTCCTGGAATGCGTGCGTGCCTTCGTGTACCGATTTCGTATTGCGCTAATTGAGACATGAGTAGCCGGGGCGGGGAAGACCGTGCTTTCGTGAGTGATTTGGTGATAACTGCGGTCACATACTCAACCAAAGGTAGTTCACTCGTTGTCGATTATCTTCGGATTCGATTCGCGAGTGACAATGTCGGCGTCGCGTGTGCGTACCTAAACCACAAAGAGACGGACGCACAATCCCTGCAAAACATTCTTGCTGGACTCTGGAGGCAGCTCATATTGGGAAAGCTCATACTTCCTGGGTCGCCCGCGCACACCCTATACCATGCACATCACGAAAAACGCACCAGACCCTCGGTGGCTGAGATGCAGGTTGTTCTTGGCGATGCAGTGGCAGAATATTCAAAGGTGTACATCGTCATTGATGCCCTCGACGAGTACCCAGAGGTTGAACGTCATCTCCTGCTGAAAATTCTGGCAGAATTCGGACCAAAATTCAACGTGCTGTTGACCTCACGCCCACATATTACCCCCGACACCTTCTTCCCGAACACACCAGTACTTGAGATCCGTGCAACGGAGAAGGATATTCGCCGATATGTTGATGCGCAGATTGTCAACTCATTTCGCCTGTCGGCACATGTGAAATCTCGCCCAGAGCTTCGCCAGCAAATAGAGACCAAAATCCTCGACAACGTGGACGGAATGTAAGTCCTGGTATTTATTCATAGAGCAGTGACTCATGGATATCAGGTTCTTACTCGCTAAACTCCACGTCGACTCTCTTACTACCAAGAACACGATCAAGGACGTCCGCGACGCTCTAGAAAATGTATCCACAAACTTGGAGCAGGCGTATAATGAAGCCCTAGAGCGGATAAAATCCCAGAGCGACGATGACAAAAAAATTGCACTGTCAGCTATCACCTGGGTCGCATATGCGAAGCGCCCATTGTCTGTCGCAGAACTCCAGGAAGCAATTGCTATTGAGCCTGACACCAAATCATTAAACCGCGATGCCGTTCCGGAGATGAGGATCATTCTTTCCGTCTGCGGCGGCTTGGTCATTGTCGACCAGGCAGACAGCAGTGTTCGACTGGTTCATTACACCACCCAGGAATATCTGGATCGCGCGCAAGCCCGTATATTTCCAGATGCACAGACAGAAATCTCCCACAGATGCCTGACATATCTCTTATATCAAGACTTCGTTACTCTTTCACCGAATCAAGGTGTTCTAAATAATTTGACTCAAGAACACGCACTCATCGACTATTCTTTCCGATATGGCCTCATTCACGCTGCAGGACAACCTGAACTGATGCTGCAACGCACAATCTTGGAATTTCTGGGGCAAGCTTCCAGATGGCGGGATTTCTGGCATGCAGTTCGGGATCTCCAGCATCCGATCGTTTCGCCCTGGGAATCCTTTTATGAGATGGATCTCCGCATAAACCTGACTATCGCTGCATTATTCAACTTGCAACAAATAGCCAAGGTTCTTCTCGCAGATGGGATTCGGAGCGAAGAAAGGGAGCTGCTCCTTGTCTCTTCATGTCACAACCATTTGGCAATGGTCCAGCACTGGAAAATGGTGTCGATGTGAATCAGGGGTGGCATCGCTTTGCAGGCTGCATCGAAATACGGGCATGAAGAGATGGTCCGGCTACTCATCAAAAACGGTGCCAACGTGAATGCCCATGACAGCAGTACGGCAACGCGCTGCAGGTAGCATTGTACCACGGAGAGGAGGCAATCATCAGGCTACTCCTTGAGAAGGTGCTGATGTGAATGCACCAGGTGGGCAGTACGGCAACGCGCTGCAGGCAGCGTCAGTCTGCGGAGAGGAGGCCCACGTTCGTTACTCCTCGAGAACGGCGCCGAGGTGAATGCGCAGGGCGGGGAGTATGGCAAGCTCTGCAGGCTGCATCGTACTTCAGGCGTGAGGCTGTTGTCCGGCTCCTTCTCCAGAATGGCGCCAATGTGAATGCTCAAGGTGGCAGGCACCACAATGCTCTGCAGGCAGCATCAACGAAGGTGGAAGATTACGAACACGACATTTTGAAGGAAGCGTCAACACAACCTAACATGGCAGTTGTCCAGCTGCTCATCGAGAACGGCGCTGACGTAAATGCTCGGGGTACTAGGCAGGACGGAAAGGACCGTGCGCGGTACGGGAATGCTCTGCACTATGCGCGGTACGGGAATGCTCTGCAGGCCGCATCAGCCTGCGGTCACGAGGCTCTGGTTCGATTGCTCCTCGACAAAGGCGCCGATGTCAATGCTCTAGATGAGCTCAATTATACCGCTCTGCATGCCGCATCGTACGGCGGTCATGAGACCATTGTTCGATTACTCCTCGAAAACCATGCTGAGGTGAATGGGCTGGGGGTACTGGAGGCAGCATTGATGACGTATAACACGGGCGTAACACCGGCATTGACGACGCGTAACACGGCAGTTATTCAGCTGCTGATTGAGAACGGTGCCGACGTAAATGCTCCAGATGACCGCTATGGGAACGCTCTTCAGGCCGCGTCGGCCTACGGAGCCGAGGCCCTCGTTCGGTTACTCCTCGAGAACGGTGCCGAGGTGAATGCACAGGGTGGGCGCTATTATGCGAACGCACTGCAAGCTGCATCGAGTAACGGGCATGAGACGATTATCCATCTGCTCATCGAGAAGGGTGCTGACGTGAATGCGCAGGGTGGAAAACACGGCAGCGCTCTACAGGAAGCGTCAAGCTGTGCACATGAAGCAGTCGTCCGGCTGCTCCTAAAGAAAGGCGCCAATGTGAATGCGCAGGGCGGGCCGTATGGCAACGCTCTTCAGGCCGCATCGGCGGAAAAAAAAGAGGTGGAGGTCGAGGAGCCCTATGTGAGGGGCGTGAACACATGCATGCAGCGTGTAGAGCAGTGGCCGAGCATATCAGAGGAGCCCAACATGACAGTAGTCCAGCTACTCATCGAGCACGGCGCCGACGTGAATGCACAAGGTGGGCGACACGGGAACGCACTGCAAGCCGCATCCTACTGTGGCCAAGAAGCAGTTGTGCAGCTGCTTATCGAGAATGGCGCCGACGTGAATGCACAAGGTGGGCGACACGGGAATGCACTGCAAGCCGCATCCTATCGTGGCCAAGAGGCAGTTGTGCAGCTGCTTATCAAGAATGGCGCCGACGTGAATGCACAAGGTGGGGAACACGGGAACGCACTGCAAGCCGCATCCCACCGTGGCCAAGAAGCAATTGTGCAGTTACTCATCGAGAATGGCGCCGATGTGAATGCACAAGGTGGGCGACACGGGAACGCATTGCAAGCCGCATCCGACTACGACAGTCTGCAATTCGCACCCGACTACAACGGTCAATTGGTGGTTGTGCAGCTGCTCATCGAGAATGGCGCCGACGTGAATGCACAAGGTGGGGAACACGGGAACGCACTGCAAGCCGCATCCCAATGTGGCCAAGAAGCAGTTGTGCAGCTGCTCATTGAGAACGGCGCCGACGTGAATGCACAAGGTGGGGAACACGGGAACGCACTGCAAGCCGCATCCTACTGTGGCCAAGAGGCAGTTGTGCAGCTGCTCATCGAGAATGGCGCCGACGTGAATGCACAAGGTGGGCTACACGGGAACGCACTGCAAGCCGCATTCCACTGTGGCCAAGAAGCAGTTGTGCAGCTGCTCATCGAGAACGGCGCCGATATCCATGCACGTGGAGGGCGTTACGGGAATGCTCTACTGGCGGCGTCATCCTATGGACGAACGGCCGTTGTTCGGCTTCTCCTCGAAATGGGCGCGGATGTGAATATTTGGGATGATGACCACGGCACGCCACTGCAGGCCGCATCGCATGGTGGGAAAGAGGCGGTTGTCCGGTTACTCCTCGAGAACGGCGCAGACGTGAACGCTCCGGGCGGGAAGTATGGAAGCGCGTTACAAGCGGCCCTAGATTCGTCGTCAGCCCGTTCTCTGGCAATAGTTCAGCTGCTGCTTGACGATGGTGCCGACCCAAGCATGGTGGAAGAGGAGTGGAGGACGGAGACGGAGACGGTATCAGGCGAATCTAGCCAGAGTATCGAAACTTAGTTGTGTCGATAGGACAGGATTCATAGATAGATGGTCGCCGGTCCATTGGGCAATAAGAAAGCGAAGTCGTCGGTCGAGTCGGACGAGTCTCCTGTACTCAGTACTTAAGTTCAGTTCGTAGAAAATTCATATTGCGCTCGAGTCAGTAATGTCCTTCAAATTTCCAGATGACGGGTAGAAGAGCCCCGATGCTCGCGTCCAAAACGCAGACCCTACTAGTATTCAATGGGGCAACGGCGTTCTGCAACGTTGCAACGGCGAGTGTTGCGGCATTGCCCGGGCCAAGAATTTGGTGGGAGCCCGTGCTGGCCGGGGCAGCCTTAGGGGAATTCCGAGAAAATTGTGAGCGGGCCAGGCGCTAAGCACTAAGGGATCAGCCTTGCATTGACCGAGTTCAAAGTTAAAGACAGGAAGAAGGAAACGTGCAGTCGAAACGGACACTTACGTCATCGCGGTGGCAGTGCATTCTTTCGTGCAACGACCCCACGACGACGTCGACGAGCTCTTCTCCTTTGACGCTCTAGTCGTCCTCCTCACCCGCCATGGCGTCCAACTCAAACTCCGCCTCCAACTCTGGCGCCTCCAACTCCAACTCTGGCGGCTCCGTATCGGCCTCCCAGCCGCCAGCCAGCACAAACTCGCCTACCGCCTCCAATGCGCCGTCCATAGCGCAGACGCTCCCCCCGGGCGGCGCGACCATCACCCAGCCGCCGCAGACCGCCACGTCCTTCTTCAAGATCGCCCCGAACCAGATGATTACCATCGGGTGGAACCTCACCAGCGTCCTGGCGACCCCGACGTCGCTCACCCTCAGTGCCGTCTGCGACAACGGGAATACGTATGCGGTTGGACCGGACCCGGATGGGAAGGTCCCTGGGACGGCGACGGAGGTGGTGTGGGATGTGTATTCGTATAACCAGGTGGGTGGGGCGTCTGCGAATTTTTTTCTTTTTTTTTGTGGTTTTGGGTATTATGATTGGATTGAAGCTAACGACGACGGACGCAGGCACACCTAGGCACCGAACTCGCACAAGCGACGTACACGCTGCACATGTGGGACGACCGCGGCCCCACTGCGACCCAGCGCGCGGGGTACATGAGCCCCAACACCGCCCTCGCATTTGCGCTCTATACGCCCCAAGCGTATACGCCGATCGCTAGTGGTGGGTGTTTTCTCTATTCCTCTTCTCGTACCGTATTCACCCATCTCACCCACCCAGGCTGGACCTGCACGGGCTGCAACTCCGCCCTCGCCCTCTCCACCGCACGCCCCGCCCTCGCAGGCCTTTTCCTCACGCTCCTCCTTATGGTGTTTTCTGGTGTGAGGGTCTTAAGGGGAAGGGTTTAGGCTCTGGCGTACGGGTATTGCGGGGGAGGGTTTTTGGGGGATGTCTTTGGTGTCTTTGCTCCGAGCGACAGGACACGGCGGGGAGCTGATAGACTTGGTTTTCATTTTATGCATCACTCTCTTCTTTTGCACTTTCATGACACTGCACGCACGCACGGACTACACACGTAGCTTTATTTCGTTGGTATAAGTATAATAATGTTATGGACTTGGACATTGGACATTCGGACGTGCTAGAGCATAGGATTGGCGATCTACATTCTGAAATCCTGAAAATACTTGATGACTCGGAGCGCGCTTCGGCCTGGCGTTTGGTCCTACATCGGCGAGTCATAGCTCCCGACCGTCATCCGAAGCGCTCCTCGCCCCTCGCTTCCCGTTCGTCAAGACCGTCTTCCGTCCCGCCCATATGTAGCCAAGTCCGTCTCGTCTTCCGTCCCGCACCGAATAAATCGAGACGGGCAACGGCCAATGCCCATCCTCCCATACTCCCAACGCCCACACGGGTAGGTCGAATAAGAGAGAATAAGAATAAGAATAAGAATAAGAATAAAAATGAGAATAAGAAGAATAAGAATAAGAATAAGACCAAGTCGAATAAGAAGGGAACGGCATCGAGCAGGGGACAGATGGGCACATGGGTATCGGGCACAGTGGAGGCTGGCGAGCGGCGAGCGGAGGTCGGGTGGGCGGACAGGTGGGGAGAAGGAGTGGGTAGGGAGCGGGTCGGCGGACAGGTGGGGAGAAGGAGCCGGTGGAGGGAGAAAGGGTGGGGAGAAAGGAACGGGTGTCGGCGGGGGAGCGGGCGGAGGGAGAAAGGGAGCGGGCGGATGGAGAAGGAGGAGGGGGGAAGCATGACTGATGCACCTGCACCCCGAGCCCAAGCCCAGTTTCGTGCACTGAGCTCTAAGCCCAAGCCCAATTTCGTGCCCTAAGCCGCAAGCCCAAACCTATCCCCTCCCCGACTTCGGAGTCCTCGAGTCCTCAAAGTGCCCCTGCAAGCCCACGTCGCAAGACTCGGGTCCTCGAGTCCTGGAGGGGGGGGTCAAAGATACGGATATGTGTATGTAGTCGCTCGGCGCGGCTCGGGCGGTACAGGTGCACGAGCGTACGACGAGGGGGGACGCGGGCGAGGGGATACCATAGAGGGAGGGAGGGACTCGGAGGGGAGGGCGACGCACGGTCCCGTAGTCGCGGGCGAGAGAGGAGAGAGGGGAGAGGAGAGCCAAAGCAAGCCCAAGTCGCGAGTCCTTGAGGTCGGGTCAAGGATACGGGCATGTACTACGTAGTCGCTCGGCTCGGGACGGTCCAGGTGTACGAGCGCACGAGGGGAGGGGAGAGGGAGATAGGAGAGGGAGGAGAGGGAACGAGCGGGGCAGAGGCGAGGCACGGCCCCGTCGCCCGCGACGACGGGCGAGAGAGGATAGAGGAGAAGTGGTCCGAGACACAAGACACGTGTACGGGTGGGATCATCGTACGCGGCAGGTGCGGTCGCGGATGCAGGCGGGGGAGTGGGTCGAAGCTTACCGCACTGCACCGCGCCAGACTCGAACTCGGACTGGGACCCGGATGAGCACCCTCGAGCCCGTGGACGCGGACACGGAGGGGGCGGGGGCGGGGGGATACTGTAAGATGCTGGTGTTGATGCTGCAGTCGTCCCCGGCGACGGCGATGGGTGCCACTGCACCACTACTTGCAGGCGACGAGCTTCGAGCGCCGAGCGACTGCGGGTTGCGCACACTGGCTGACTAACCAAATCCCGAACTCGAACGCAGGCGAGGCGCCGAGGGCGGGCCCCCGGGGCGTGTCCAGGATGAGGTAGATGTACGGAGTGCTGCCCGGAGACGCGGCGTCCACCCGATGCCCAGCGTGAAATCGAAGCCAAGAGCAAGAGGGAGACGAGGGTCGGGGAAGCACATGAGCTTGAAGGTCGCGTTCGCCCGAGTCCGAGTCCTTCCCGAGTCTGTCCGAGTCCGAGTATACCACCGCGACCTTGGAAGTTGCACGTCCGTCCCGATAGGCCGGTGAACGAGCATGCCAGATGTGAAATCCGCGAGCAGGGAGGGATGGGAGAGAGACGAGGAGCCACCATCCCGGGCTGTGCCGCCGGATGGGATGCGACGGGATGGAAATTCCGCAGGCCAAGTCTTTGGCGCCGACGTGGACGAGGAGCCGCGCCGGACACAGATAGTAGGCTTGAAGCGTCGTTACCGTGAGGGGATGGGGCGCGGCGTCGAGATATCGATACAGTAAAAAGAAATACATAGTCGGCAAACGCATGGGCGTAAACAGCCCGACCGTAAATTTCACGGGGCCCTTGCCAAGTGTTGGGATCGTGGATATCCCAGGTCAGTCGGAGCGAATAGTGACTAGATGGATGGTCTAGTGCGAAGATAGGCAGAGCGAATGTCGAATAAAGCAAAACGCGAAAGGCGGGTGCGAGCCTGAGGGATGGGTGGGGAAATGCAGAGTGCAGGGCGCAGGGCGTGTTTTCGACGCCATCTGGGATCCGGGCGTGAACGCGTGAACCCCCACGCCGCATGAAATGATCGCGGAGGGAGGCGCGAGGTGCGCGCGGCGGTCGGTGTGGATGCGGGATACGGATGCGCAGCGCTGAGCGGATGGTGTTTCCTCGCCGGGTCTGAGAACAATAGTAGATAGTAGATATGCATGCATCGAGGCAAATTGCGGTAGGACGTGTATCGAGGTGTCTCGAGGCTCGGCCCAGCCATGAGTATGGGACGTCGCGATCCACACTGGATGCGGGAGACGAGGGGTGCATACGCAAACTCGGACCACTTGGAGCACACCGCCGCCTAGTTCGGCCGGCGCTCAAGCTCGAGGTGGAAGACTGCAAAGACGCGGGATGCGCTGGCCCTTGGATGGCGGCTCTCTTTATGAGCGGCGTCATGACCATGCACCTTGCAGTCGATGCACTCGACGGGAGCTTAACGTCGCGTAGTATCGTGAACTGGCAGTGGCAAGTGCGAGTATCAATGCGTCCATCCACCCGTTCCTCGCCGCACCACGTCCACGAGGACTATGGAACTATTATAAGGCCCATCGAGCAATTCATTGCGCAAGTACGTAGAGTCGTTCGAAAGCGAAAGTGGGAGAAGAGAGAAGGACAAGAGAGTTTGTCATTAGCCTGAGATCTAAACAACCGCTCGCGTCCCGATTTGGATCCTAATTATTTGTGGTTGTGGCGATTCCTGCACAATTATACTCCAAACATCACCCACATCTGTAACATCTGTTCCCAATGGTCGTCGTCGAAAATGCGTACGGTCTAGGTGTATGTCGCACCGTGACGTCACTCGGCGTATGTATGGTATTGACTCCAGCTCGCTTCCTCGCTCAGGCGCTCTCTCGCAGGTGTATATATTATGTGACTTCCCTCCTCCAGTCTCATGGAGAAACATGCACCCCATAGATTTGAGTTTCGGATTGCTTTCGGGTTCAAAAAGAACTACAGTATTAACTCGTCGTACCAATCATCGCCACGGAGCCGGCGCCTAATATAGTCTCTGTCCTCAACTTCTATTCCTGGATCCTCTACCACACTTGTGTCGGCACCATTGTCAATCAGCAGCTGAACTATTGCTTGAAAACGCCAGGGCGAACTTAGGGCCGCTTGTAACGCGCTTCCATACTTCCCGCACGGAGCGTTCACGTCTGCGCCGTTCTCGAGGAGCAACCGGACAACCGCCATTTCCCCATCATGTGATGCGGCCTGCAGTGCTGTGCCGTGGTCCCCATCCCAAAAATTCACATCCGCGCCCATTTCGAGGAGAAGCCGAACAACGACCGTTCGTCCACAGGATGACGCCGCCAGTAGAGCGTTCCCGTAGGGCCCTGCCTGCGCACTAATTTCGGCGCCATTTTCGATGAGCAGCCGGACAACTGCCTCTTGCCCGCGGTACGATGCGGCAAGCAGTGCGTTCCCACAAGACCCTCCCTGTGCATGGATACTGGCGCCGTTCTCGATGAGCAGCCGCACAGCCGCCTCTTGGCCAGAGTAGGATGCGGCTTGCAGTGCATTCCCGTGTAGCCCACCTTGTGCATTCACGTCGGCGCCATTCTCGATGAGCAGTTGCACAACTGCCTCTCCGCCACAGTAGGACGCGGCTTGCAGTGCATTCCCGTGTAGCCCACCTTGTGCATTCACATCGGCGCCGTTCTCGATGAGCAGCTGGACAACTGCCTCTTGGCCACAGTGGGAAGCGGCTTGCAGGGCGTTCCCGTGTCGCCCACCTTGTGCATTGACGTCGGCGCCGTTCTCAATGAGCAGCTGGACTACTGTCGTGTTGGGCTCCTCCGATGTTGTCAAACACCGCACTGTATGTTGCATGTATGTGTTCGTGCCCCTCACTTGGAGCTTCTCGACACGCACCCTCTTTTTTCTCCCCGATGCGGCCTGAAGAGCGTTGCCATACGTCCCGCCCTGCGCATTCACATGGGCGCCTTTATCTAGGAGCAGCCGGACGACCGCCTCATATGCACCGCCCGACGCTGCCTGTAGAGCGCTGCCGTGTGCTCCACCCTGCGCATTCACGTCGGCACCCTTCTCGATGAGCAGATGGATGATCGTCTCATGCCCGTTTTGCGATGCAGCTTGCAGTGCGCCCGCATAGCGCCGACTCTGTGCATTCACCTCGGCACCTTTCTCGAGAAGTAACCGAACGTGGGCCTCGTCTCCGTCGGCCGACGCGGCCTGAAGAGCGTTCCCATAGTGGTCATCTGGAGCATTTACGTCGGCGCCGTTCTCAATCAGCAGCTGAATAACTGCCGTGTTCTGCCCACTCACTGCTGCCCGCAGTACCCCCAGCCCATTCACCTCAGCATGGTTTTCGAGGAGTAATCGAACAATAGTCTCATGACCACCGTACGATGCGGCGTGCAGAGCGGTATGGTTGAGCTCATCTAGAGCATTGACATTGGCGCCTTTGTCGAGGAGCAATCGAACGAGAGCCTCGTGACCACAGGCTGATGCGGCCTGCAGAGCAATCCCTGGACCGTACGGCACATAAATATTTCTGTCCTGCCTAGTACCCCGAGCATTTATGTCAGCACCGTTCTCGATGAGCAGCTGGACAACTGCCAAGTTAGGCTTTATTGACGCTTCCTTCAAAGCACCAATGTCGTGTTCGTAATTGTACAACTTTGTTGATGCTGCCTGCAGAGCATTGTGGTACTTGCCACCTTGAGCATTCACTTTGACACCATTCTGGAGAAGGAGCCGGACAACAGCCTCGTGCCCGAAGTACGACGCAGCCTGCAGAGCGTTGCCATACTTCCCGCCTTGCGCATTCACGTCGGCGCCATTCTCAAGGAGCAGTGTGACGATTGCCTCCTCGCCGCGGGCCGATGCTGCCTGCAGCGCGTTACCATACTTCCCGCCCTGCGTATTCACGTCGGCGCCATTCTCAAGGAGCAGCCTGATGATTGCCTCCTCTCCGCGGACCGACGCTGCCTGCAGTGCATTGCCGTACTTCTCGCCCAGGGCATTCACGTTGGCACCATTTTTGATGAGTAGCCGGACCATCTCTTCATGCCCATATGTCGATGCAGCCTGCAAAGCGATGCCACCCCCTGCAGTCACATTGACACCATTTTCAAGGAGTAGCTGGTCCATAGCCAAATGGTTGTGACATGAAGAGACAAGGAGCAGTTTCCTTTCTTCGCTCTGAATCCCATCTGCGAGAAGAACCTTGGCTATTTGTTGCAAGTTGAATGATGCAGCGATGGCCAGTTTTGTGCAGGGAGGTTGTATCTCATGAAAGGACTCCCAGGGCGAAACGGTCGGATGCTGAAGATCCCGAACTGCACGCCAGAAATCCCACCATCTGGAAACTTGCCCCAGAAATTCCAAGATTGTGCGTTGCAGTGTCAGTTCAGGTTGTCCCGCAGCATGAACGAGGCAATATCGGAATGAATAGTCGACGAGCGCGTGTTCTTGAGTCAAATTCTCTAGAACCTCGGTAGACCGTGAAAGAGTATCGAAGTCTTGATACAAGAGATATGTCAGGCATCTGTGGGCAATTTCTGTCTGCGCATCTGGAAATATACGGGCTTGCGCACGATCCAGATATTCCTGGGTGGTGTAATGAACAAGTCGAACACTGCTGTCTGCCTGGTCAAAAATGACCAAGCCACCGCAGACGGAAAGGATGATCCTCATCTCCGGAACACCGTCGCGATTGAGTGATTTGGTGCCAGGCTGAATAGCAATTGCTTCCTGGAGTTCGGCAACAGACAACGGGCGCTTCGCATATGCGACCCAGGTGATAGCTAACAGTGCGATTTTTTTGTCATCATCGCTCTGGGATTTTATCCGCTCTAGGGCTTCGTTATACGCCTGCTCCAAGTTTGTGGATACATTTTCTAGAGCATCGCGGACGTCCTTAATCGTGTTCTTGGTAGTAAGAGAGTCGACGTGGAGTTTAGCGAGCAAGAACCTGATATCCATGAGTCACTGCTCTATGAATAAGTACCAAGACTTACATTCCGTCCACGTTGTCGACGATTTTGGACTCTATTTGCTGGCGAAGCTCTGGGCGAGATTTCACATGCGCCGACAGGCGGAATGAGTTGACAATCTGCGCATCAACATATCGGCGAATATCCTTCTCCGTTGCACGGATCTCAAGTACTGGTGTGTTTGGGAAGAAGGTGTCGGGGGTAATATGTGGGCGTGAGGTCAACAGCACGTTGAGTTTCGGTCCGAATTCTGCCAGAATTTTCAGCAGGAGATGACGTTCAGCCTCTGAGTACTCGTCGAGGGCATCAATGACGATGTACACCTTTGAGTATTCTGCCACTGCATCGCCAAGAACGACCTGCATCTCAGCCACCGAGGGTCTGGTGCGTTTTTCGTGATGTGCATGGTATAGGGTGTGCGCGGGCGACCCGGGAAGTATGAGCATTCCAAATATGAGCTGCCTCCAGAGTCCAGCGAGAATGTTTTGCAGGGATTGTGCGTCCGTCTCTTTGTGGTTTAGGTACGCACACGCGACGCCGACATTTTCACTCGCGAATCGAGTTCGAAGATAATCGACAACGACTGAGCTACCTTTGGTTAATATATATGACCACAGTTATAACCAAATCACTCACGAAAGCACGGTCTTCCCCGCCCCGGCTACTCGTGTCTCAATTAGCGCAACACGAAATCGGTACACGAAGGCACGCACGCATTCCAGGACACCACAAAGCTCGTCCAGTGTCCGAGACCCAGTCTAGAAATCTGTCGTCCTCGAGCAACCACTCGCCAGTTCCATCCTGTCGAGTGCCATATATATCCTGATGCCGCAAAAAGAAATTCAGCTGCGCCACCCAGTCGATGATTTTCTCGCGTTCTGCCTCCGCGCGGTCTCGTTCCGCAGCTGTGCGTTCCCGTTCCGCCGCTGCCCAAATGTTAGCCGCATGTGATTCCAATAATTGTGAGTCATCTCACCGTCTGCAAACTGCCGCTGATCTTGCGCAGTGTCCCTGACTTCGTCCAGGATATCTAACGACGAAGGATGAGATGTTCATTAGTCTAAACTCTGCCTCTCTGAGCTTACTCACACTGGTGATTTTTTTGTTGCTGCTGGCCAACAACCCTGATAATATCACCTAAGTAGTGTTCGATGTCCGGCGCGGAGAGACATACCAAATATCCAACACCAGCCAGGAATTAAGCAAACTCTTGAACCGCTCCATCTTTGCTAAATCGTCCTCGGCCTCCTTCTTGTTCCACAACGTCCAGGTCATTCTTTTCCAAATTCTTTTGTGCGAAGATTGCTGCGGAGACCGTAGCTTCTTCGTTACACGCGTCATCGTTTTTTCGAATTGGACCAAAGGGCCTTCGAATTGTTGTACGTTCGCCGACGGATTGGTTCCTATGCGATCTCGGAACCCTTTCAGCAATGGCTCGAGGTTCTTGACTTCAGTCAACAGATGCTTCTGTTGTTCAGGTGCGTCCGCAATATCCCTACCCATTTCAACAGTCAACTTGGCGGTGGCCATAAGCTGGAGGATGCTCGCCACTAGACCTATGAGCTCTGCCATAGTAGCGGAAAAGACAGACGGCTGAATGCTGTGTTACTGCTGTTAGATGTCCCATCATGATGACAGCAACTCGTGACTGCTTCTCGGGACTGAAAATAGGCTTGAACTTACGAGTACAGCCGAGTAGGAACTGCCTCGGAGTTTGAAAGATATGATGGGTGATCGCATGCGTCCGTCAAAGCATGTGGCGACCCTGTTTCCTTGCAGTCGTGATCATTATAAGGCTCTCACCATTTTTTCGCCTCCAGTAATGAAGGAGCCTTGAGCATTTCTTTTTCGTGGTTTTCTGCCTATAATTGATGGGAGTACTTAGACATGTGGCTGATGTCTCTGCGTTCCATGACATCTCAATTCAAACTTCCTACTAGCCTGTATTTGTAATTCCAGCCTCTCTAGTATACGTGATTCTGAACAACTGTCTTCAGAAATCCACGTAGATTATACTGGGAGACTGAAAAAAGTGTCTCCAAGCCGTGTAGAGTGGTCTGTAAAACCTGTCTATTGAATTGTGATGCAGCCAAGTAGGAGCGAGACAAGTTAGCGGTGAAACACCCGATTACACTGTAACCGTGATTTCCACGAGGTCTGAGCATGTCCACGGATTTTTCTACAAAGGTGTATAGTCTTCACATGTGGAATATGTGCTTGTGTGATATTCCGACACTGTACTATCGATTGCTCACCTCTCCAAAATGTACCCTCTTTGCAAAAATTCGACCCGGTCATCTCAATTCAAGCTCAGTTGGCCTGGGGAAAAACCAGGATATAATCTCAGCAACTGCAAATTTCATAGAGCATTCTAGGAGGATTCGAGCTCAGAGGAAAATCAAAGGTCAATTTCAGCCAATTCTGATGACATTGATTGGGCGCCAAAAATGGGGTACCACTTCGGCGTCTTTGCGGCCCTCTCCCATTAGCTTATAAAAATGTGTAAATATTCAGGCGAGTATGTGATAAGTATAATGATATGTATAAATTGCTTGTGTCCAAATCTCAGAGTAATCCGAGGCTAAATGCTTCAGTAGCACTTTCATCAATTTCTTTTGACAAAGGTTGACTATCGATAGTACTTTCCAACTACACAAATATCTTTGTTGTTTGTCTAGGCATGATTGACTGTCACATGTTGGGGAATGTACCAAGAATAATTTTCTTATTCAGACCTTTCTACTTGTACTCGCAGCCGCATTGTGTTGTACTTGCACCTGCCACAACATCAGTAACGTAGACAAAGAAGAAGTAAATGGCCTGGGAAGGCAATGCGAAAACCGAATCCTTAAGTAATACAAAATCAAAGTCGCATTTCATTCGAGCACTGGGAGATAGAGGACAGTTGGTGATTTTTTTTTTTTGGAAACTCAGTCTTTAAATATAAGAGGCTCGAGCAGTTTTCATATCCAAATGAAAGTTGCATTCATTCAAGTGCTAGGAGATAGGGGAGTTGGTGATTTTATTTTTTCGAGACAGCCTTTGAATATAAGAGGCTCGAGTTTTTGTTTTTGTTTGATTAAACTCCAACATGGATGTATGGCACCCAGTGGAAGAATGATTTCTTCGTGCCAGACTTTTCGCAAGGCTTCCTGACAGCCAAATGCAATGCCTCAGCTGCCTGACTCGGATCAGGAGGCAATATCTTGTAGCAACACAGGTTTTTTTTGTCTACGTAGAAGGTGGCTTTACAGATTAGTGGAGGGCATAATTTATTATATCCGAGTTTCTTATTGAACACATATTCTCATTGATTTCAAAGCAAACCATGTAGCAAAACAGTAACTACAAATAACAACATAGAAAATCACCAACAAAAGTGTACAATTCCTAGAAGCCTCAGACTGCAATCAGACTAGCCTCTTTTGCATCACCCATGTCCATCTTATCCAGGGCTTCAATGTCAGATAGGTTATCTTCCACCTCCTCCACAGTACCAGATGGTGCATTGAGCTCTGCCAGACAAGCCAAGTTGTTTCTGTGTTGCTCCAGGACATCTTCACTGACACCAGCAACTCTTTCATTAATATGTTGAACCTGCTTGACCTGCAAGGAACATTCAAATAGGGGCCTTGCTACTTCCCAGAACTCCACTGCTATGAGCAGGTCACCATGTGCCCTGGAAATGTCTCCGAGTTGGAGCATGCATTTAGCTCTGCTGTGATGCACATCCATCTGGGTGAATCCCTCTAGAGCAACTGTGAACAAACTGATGGCCGTATGCTTATCATGTTGTGCAAGGAAGATATCTCCCAAGGCTTGGAGAGCCTTGTAGATTTCAAGTTTCTGTTTTCTTTTGAGAGAATTCACCAGAAAAATGACTGTCCAGCTAGACATCCCAACCAAATCACCCCAGCAACTAGCATCACCAAGTCGCTCCAGACAGTAAGTTGTGATTTCAGATGATTTGAAGCTCGATTTGAAGCACTTTTCATAAATAGTCTGTGCTAGCAATGACTCTCCCTCCCTCAGGTAGAGATCTGCAAGAATAACATCACACAGTACCACTCCTAGAACATAGCCTATAGTGTTTAACATTCTTCTAGCTATATCACAATTTCTCTGCACATCATCCTTGGGGGCGCCAATCATCACATCAATTTCAGCAACACTGAGTAAAGCAAAACCATAACTGTAGGGATCCTGTATAGAGGTTGCTTCAAGAATGCTAATGAGGATACTGTGAGCCTCAACATATTCTGATTTGTGCCTGTGGATTTCTGCCTGAGTGTTCATGATGCTATGGTCCAAGGTTCCACCAGCCACACCACAAAGACCTAAGAGGTCTCGTGCCCTCAGACAGAGAGATGTGGCTTTCTTGTAGTTTCCCAACATATGACAGCAAGTAGCCTCAACATTGAGTGCCTGTGCTTCTCTGTATAAATCTGCAGAAATTATAGCCAGTCTCTGGGCCTCAATTGCATGCATTTGAGCTGCAAAGTAGTCACCAAGGTACCATTTAACCCATGCGAGGTTTTGCAATGCTAGGGAGTGCCTTTGAGTGTTCCCAATTGAAAGTGCTAAAGATATAGCAGTTCTAGAAAATTTCGTGGAAGAGGACATATCAGTGTTTCTCCGATAATAGTATGCCAAGGAGTTATAAAATCTACCTGTGTTAATTCATATGAGTACCAAGAACCAGTATTAATCAGGGAGCATACATTTAAGATCTGGGTCATCAAACTCCTTGAAGTGTTCCAAGGCCTCAAAAGCTAGTATCTCGGCATTGGAAATTGGATACAAAGCCTCTGAATCAAGGCACTCAATAAGAAAGTATGCCTCGAGATGATGGTCACATGGGTGTGGAAGGATGTTCTGAATCTGTTGAAGAAGAGAAATAGGTCCTTGCCCAATTCGTTGGCTAAAATCATTCACATAGCATGTGCAGTAAATGCTATTCACTAGATCTGGATGACCCTGTTGCAACCCGTTCTGAATGACATTGTGTATATTGAGTAGTTTGATGATATTCGAGCAATGGTGCTAGAACTTGATTCATTTCCTCTGTATTCAATGAAAAACTCAAGTAATTCTTGGAAATGTTTGAGAAGAGGTCGAATGAGGTGATCACCAGGTGGCTGGAGCTTCTGCATATATTCTCTGATGGGTACCAATACTTTCAACCGCTTGTGTTCATCACTATAGGCCAAGCTGGTACGAATCAATGTTGCTTTGCAACCCAGGATATTATCAAGTGGAAGCTTGCTCTGCACAAGCTCAACATCTGAAAGACCATCAGGGAGCATGGACAGGAGGCTCAGGAGATCTTTCGAATGTGGGAGGGTATTGAGTCTAGGACTTGAAAAGGACAGTGAAATTGATAAATCCAAGTTAGATGTTCTGTCATATCCATCTGAGATCAAGGATGTTTTCTCCTCCTCCCAGCGGGATAATACATGAGAGCAGCCCTCAGAGTCAACCAAATGAGCTATGAGACTGATTGCAAGAGGCATATTATCTGTCAGGGAGAGGACCTTGTTGACCTCATTTGGGTCATGTGTGTTGTCTGCAATATCTATAAATGTTTGTCGAGCTGCATCTTGCTCCAGGGACTTCAGAGCTGGCAGAAATGGATGGGTCCATGCCACTTTAGCAGGCCTTTCTGTTCCTCGCATTGTAATCTGAGCATCATGAGTTGAAAGCATTGGTGAAAAATCAGTGGAGACCGACCAATAATGCAAGATGATCTACACCTGTGAGCAGTGACAGAAATTCCTCAATTTTGTGTCGTGACTTGGCTGGCTCCCACAATGTCTCAAGATTGTCTAGAATCAGGAGACAGTCTGAGTTGTTGGAGAAGTATCGAATGACTGGGTGAGTAAGGTCCTTTCCCAGCTTTAGTCCAATATGAACTCCTATGAGAGCAGCAAGTTCCACTTGGGTTGCTGCTGAAACACAAGCAACGAAGAACCGATGCTGATTATATCTTGCAGCAATTTCTGTATGATGGATGACGGCTTTTGCAAGACTGGTCTTTCCCATTCCACCTGCACCCAAAATTGCAATTCTTGGTGTTCCTTGGCTGAAAAGGTGAAGAATGTTTGAAAGCTCTGAATTTCGCCCATGGAATATCTTAGGCTCTGATGGTAGCATGGAGATTGAGTTGGAGCTTGAATATATGTCAGATACAAGAGATATCATTGAGAGACAACAGAAACTGACCTGTTATGAGAGCCCGAATAAACCCCGCTGATCTGTATGACATTTATTAGTCGATTCTTTAAGAGGACTGGGATTTCATACAGAGGATGATCTATCTGAACTGATTGTGTCTGACAGAGCTTCAATCATGTCAAGCACTTCTTTGTTTTGCTTTTCTGCATCTTCTTGCATCTGTGTAATGTCCTGCATGTGATTTACCATTGGGATCTACATATCCTTCAATGAGTGGTTGAATTACCAAACAGATATCACACCTGGAAAATCTCAAGCCCTTGTTGCAATCCAGCCTTGCAATCCTTGAGCAGTGTGCTCATCTCGCCTTGACGGAAGATTTTCTTGAGCTTGTTGCTATTTTGTTGAGCCTCAACAAATGTGTGAATTTTATGGAGGGTCCTGACAACAGTAGTCAATGGTGTTTTGTCTTCTTTTTAATTGAGCAACATACTCTGTGAACTTTCCAATGTGAGTCAATACACTTGGTGGTAATTCTGCTCCAGTTTCAGACTTGATGTGAACCATCAGAATTGCATTCAGCAGCTCATAAGTTTGCTCCAATAATTTGGTACAGTCATTCTTATTTTGTCTAACTGTCTGTCATGGTGGACTGAGTCATGGTTGTGGTAGAGGCAGTTAGAATTTACCTGCATGTTTTTCAAGAGAGACTGGATTGTATTAAAAATGGCTGTCAAGAGGGGACTTTTCAGACTGCTGGCAAGGATTTCCAGAGTATTTGCAGTGATAGTCAAACATGCTGTAATGTTGTTCAGTCGAATTGTCGTGACAGTGGGTTTTGGGGCCATCTTGGGAGGTAGATCACTGGGCATCAGTATTTTATCCTATGTGCACCTGGGAATTTCACCTTCATTTGGTACCGATCATATCTCGCACATAACACACTAGAACACACCTAAGATGTGATGTTCATCTTAGGGCCCTCTCTAAAAGTCTCTTTGGTGTTCCATCCATCTCCTAGCGTCCTTCTGGGACTCTTTAACTCCACTTATCTACCGGCATATTACTCATTGTGCCCTGCCCACACATTTCTCTCTATTCGGTCTAATTATCTCCGGTTAGTTTACAGTCAATGTCAGAACCACATCTGTGGGTACATTTTTGTCTATTTGAGCTGTTTCCAACAAATTGCCTGTCAGTTGGTCAAGACTCAATAGGCCCGAATCCAGCCTGTCTTTCGAAACTTAGGTGTGTCGATAGACAGGCTGGTCGTTCCGAGTTTGAATTTCCGATACGCACGTCAATGTGACCAATTTTGCTATCGTACTAATCTTGTCTGAGACGATGCCTGTCAATACGGAGCGCCTGATGCGTGTAGATAACAAGTGGTTGGCGAACCGCTCCGGGGTCCACCACCCCCTTTCTGAAAGCTTAAAGCTGATTTTCCGAAGTCTTGGCCTGATGGGCCAAAAGCGGAGTTTAAAGGCTTCAGACGGACACACGTAATTTTATAAAGAGAGAGATACTCCGGGATTAACGGAAGCTGCCAGTGTAAAGGACTCTAAGTGGCGCAACAGGACATTGTCAGTTCTCCACTAAAATACACTCGGAGTAAATATTAATATCGCGTCAAACGTCCTCAAACTGCTGTCCGGGTCTTAACGGCGACTTGAACGGGAGAACCGACCGTAGCAGAGTGCCGGAGAACTCCAGTTGCCCGCAACAAAAGTGTCCAACGTGGTGCTATTTGGGTGCTATGGGCCAACTTTGCAGCTAATAGTACCAGATGAGTCCAGGTTCAGTCTTGAGAGAGGAGGAGAAACAAGTCAGTGTGATTATCGAGATCGCAGATAATACATGGCCCCAAATAAAAGGGGCACCGTCATATACAGGGGGCAGACCTCGTACTGGCGCAATCCCAGCCCCAGTCTGAATTGTCGAGTAGACGGTGTCTGGCTCATCCTAAGTGATGGAGTGCCCGGACTTTTCGACGTCGTTGTGCTTGAAGTTCGGGAGCAAAGTTCAACGACGCAAGCGCGTCTTGCGCATTGACTGGCGCGTCCATGAGTAAATGATGTCCATCTGAGGGCCGAGAGAACGCACGATATTCCGTGAGACCCAGGCCAAAGTTCCTCCAGCAGATCGTTCCCAATATTATGCTTGCACTATATGAGAATTAGCGCAAGCCAAGGTTTGCTGGAAGGGGATCAATATCAACACTAACAATATGAGAATAAAAGACGCGATGGTGAGGCAGCCGAGGTAGGGCCATTGCAGTAACGCCCTGATCGGGAGTCAAAGGCTGATGAGGTACTGCAAATAAAACAAGGATGGATTCGACACACCAGCGGTAGACGATCGAATAAAACATAATAGCCCAACCAATGACAAAGAAGCAGGCGATCGCGAGGAAAGAAATCATCATTTTGCTTCGTTCGCGCCGCACGCCGTACCAGCCCTGTCATCAATATCAGTCTCGCTCGGCGGATAGCTGCGAAGCACGAACCAAGGCAGTCCACGGAAGAACAAGTACCGCCGTTGCGAAGATCAAGGCGTTGTACATCGAGGTATGCGCTGAGACCAGACCGATAGCGGTCGTCGCGAGTATGTCGGCCCACAGACTGGAAAGGGAGGATAAGAACGGGCACGATCAGCGCGAATCATGTGCACCTCATGGCGGTAACGAGCACAAAGACCTCCAACTGCAGAACCGCCTGAACCGCCATGAAATACTGTGGCGCAAAGGCATCGGGAGCAAGAAATCGCTGCAGGAATGGAATCCGACCTTGTAAATATGAGTGGCATGCTTGAATGTCTCTGCTTTGTAAATCTGCAAACGCGATGTGAGGAAATGAAAGGGGATGAGAGATGAGAGGACGCTGACCCTCAAAAGATTCCACGAGAGTAAAGCAGATATCAGCAGTACGGTGCCATTCAAAACGACGTCCGCGATCTGATTATCATGAGAATTGATCGCTGAAAGTTGACCAATGACCTACATCGTACGCCTGCCGCGTCCCGAAATACCTCGGGAACAGCTCTGCCCCGCATGGCGTCCCAGGTGCGGACACCAGTTGGCGAAAGATAGTCGCCTGGTTGTTCGTTCGGTAGATGGCGATATACGAGGACCAACTGGCGACGAGAAAGCGGGTTCCGAGTGCCGTGAGGCTGGAGCCGCGTTAGCTACCTTGCAGACAAAAGAGACGGAAAGCTCACAGGTGCGGCACAGAACTCCGACAGACAGCAAACAAGGAAATCCCCATGAGCCAGAATTGCAAAAATATGGTCGTCATATCCTCGCGGACCGAGTTTTGAAGGCTAAGGAATCTGGTCAGCATCTCGGAACGGACGAGAGTGGAAGAAGGGCTTACACTTGTTGCGGGTACACCAAAATCTGGGTGCATTGATCGCTGAAGAACACGGACGCGGCTGTGGGAGACTGAAATATTACTCCACTGACATCGCCAGCGGCATCGTGAATAGCGGAAAGTGAGAATCCTTGGGTCAAATCTTGAAGGATCTGAAGGAGTCTAGTTAGATGTTGCTGGCTCTAGGATGGACCAAGCGCACTGAGATCGACTCAACAGTGTCCTGACGAGGAAGATCTCAGAAATGAGAAGGCTAATAAAGCGGACGGCGTACCGATTCCACTGCGTCCGGCTGGTTACGCACATCGACACCCGACTGGAAGACGATTGTGCAAGGGTACCTTTTTTGGCCGTTGGGGATGTCATTGCACATCCTGAGAGTATAGTGATTACTAGAGCCTTCAAGGAAGGTTAGGTTTCTTGTGGGGATCCCTGCTTCATGGACGACTTTGGTCACCAGGTTCGCAAACTTGGAGTCGAGGGAGAAGAGAAAGGACTGGATGATTCCCTGTGCACAGCAGTGGACCAAAGAGAGAAGAAAGAACGCGACAGTGACCCAATCTAAAAATTCGTAAGAGGCATTGGTGCGGGGCTGAACAAACAACATACTGAGAGTAATGTGGGCATACTGTGAAAGTAGCACCGTTAATCGTGACCGGGTGGTAAGGAAGATGACTTACTGTCGACTGGAGTTTCGTCGCCAACTTCAAGTTAGAGAACATCGTGGAAGAAACTTGTCAGACAGGATCGAAAAAACAATAAAGAGGACGGATGAAAGAAGAAAAACAAAGGATCCAGCACCGATAGTCGGCGACTTTGGAAATGGGAGTGGGAGGAAAGAGGAACCTACTTCTGCGAAGAACCTCTCCCTATGATATGGCAGATCCGTGATATGAGTTGCAGTTACGATGATCAATGGTGGACTTAAGATCACGATGTCGGCGCCATCTGCTGACTCGGAATGCTCTGGGTTCGGCGGGTCGTTGATGCCAGGAATACTCTATAGTATCCTAGAAGTAGAGGAGCACAGTAACGACGAAAATGTAGAGCGAAACAAGGGTTTTCCACTGGCAGGATCAAACATAACTTTTAGAAAGATTCATTCACAAAGTCACAGCGCTAGCATTCTGTGATCTTACACTCAACGTTATTCAGGGACAGACTCCTACCGTTGATTCCGGGGTGATACAAGGATCTCCCAAACTATCATTTCCTTTTACGTGCACCGCATTGACGGCCATAAATCCCTCCATCTGGACCGCCCTACAGGATAAAGGGAGAGGAGCGGGGCGATGAGGGAGAAGGCGTAGCTGGTATTACGGCTCCGGAGTCCTCAAAGTGCCCCAGCAAACCCGTCCCGAGACTCTAGGCTGGGGAGTCAAGGCGCACGAGGGAGAAAGCGGGAAGCGAGGGATAGGTGAGGGCGTCAGAGAGAGGAGGAGGAGATGGCCGAGACGCATCGTCGCACGCACGCGGTGGCACGTATGCGTCACCAGTCTGGATGGAGGCTGAGGTAGAAAGCCGGATAGTAAGAGATGAGCGCTCCGATGAGCTCGTGGACGCGGGCGGGAGCGGCGGGATACCGTAAGATGCTCAACCTGATGCCACCCTGCGATGGCCGTGCGATCACTGTACTTGCAGGCCTCGAGCGAGCCTTGGGCGCTGCGTCATGGGCGACCTGTCTGCCTCCGCGAGCGACTGCAGGCTGCGCGCACTGACTGACAAACAAATCCCGAACACAAGAGACGCGCCGAGGTCGGGAGGCACGGCCAGGGTGATGTCGGAGACTGAGCCCAGAGTCCGATCGGTGTCGTGAATTCGAAGAAGGGTCTACGAGTTAGCTGGAAGGTCGCGTGTGGCGACGGGAACGAAATCGCGGGAGTGCGGGACTCCCGAGTTCATTACCGTGTCGGTGTCCGAGAGTGTTTGCAGAGTGTTTGCAGGGCCATACAGGGCCGTCGGATCCAAACAACCGCCACCGTGACGTCCCGTTTCTGGCAATTTTCCATCTGGCGACTACTTAGGATGTTAGTTGCTTTCGGAGCTCCCGTATCGCTTTTATTAAACTTGGCTTTCACATGCTTTAGTGGGTTCCCTTGTGGCCTCAAATACTAGTAGCCGCTTCACGATCTTTCACGATCAAACCTCTCGCATTTTTTCTCCTAAAGCGAACGCCGCAGTACCCGCGCTCCAGAATCTGCTCCGCCACGTCCAGAGCGCTCTGGACCAACCAACCTCACCCACGGAAGTAAATTCAAAAGGGTCTGGACCAGCAAGGACCCAGATAGGAGCCGCGGGAGCTAATTTGTTCCCCTATCCAGCTGGTGGCGGTCCGCATATTTACTTCTATTCTATGTTCAGCGACGACACATCCCTCACATTCTCGCCCCTCTTCATGCGCGCCCTGTGCTCATGAACACAATGACACCGCCTGCAGTGAGCGGCCGAACACCGTTGAGCGGTGGGGCAGTGATTTCTTCAGGTTTGGGTGGTGAGACTTCCTCTCTGAGACCTCGATCGTGTGCGACATAAATTTCGAGATATAAAAGGTGCGCCTCTTCCAGGTTGAATACCAACAAGAACCACTTCCAATGTCTTCTACCAACAACACCACTCCCACCTCCTCGTCCTCGCGGCCTTCCTTCAGCCGGTCGAAGACGATGCCCGCCTTCCGGCGCGCTCTTTCATTGCCGTCTGTCGACAAATCGCTCGCCTCCCTTCGCGCATCGTCGAGCAAGGGCCTCCGACGGATGTCCAGCTTTAGAAAGCAATCCACATCCCCATCTCTTGCGTCCCCGTCAACGGAGTCCATCCCCGTCTTCACGATCCCTGACTACGCAAAACCAACCGCATCGCCGCCGTCTGTTACCGTCTCCCCCTTGACGCGCCCTTCATTGAAACGTGCGTTGACGATGCCGAACCCAGTCCGCGCGATGCGGTCCATCGCCAAGATGCCGGCGCTCAAGAGGGTGTGCGAGCGCAAAGAATCAGTCGCTTCTGACTGCTCCGAGTCGACTGCATCCGTCCGAACCTCGATCGCGTCCACATCCACATCCACATCTACCCGGCGTCGGCGATCCTCATCTGTCTCCAGCGTCGAGTCCTTCAGCTCGACCGAGGACCGGGTCACGCTAGCTTTGCGGATGCGTGCATTGCCATCCACTATTAGAGGTTTACTCACGGTACGTGTCTCTTTTTTGTATCCCTCCTCGCATGCTCAATGTTTTGGCAGAGCATCCTCGCCGTGTTGCTGATCCTTCTCCTTCCCGCAATGGCCGCCGAAAAACCCAAGTCGAAGCCTGCGCCGCGGCCCTACGAGCGGGATATTGTTCTCACCGAGGAACAGGGTACGAATTTTTTCCCTTCCCGTCCCGCAAAATCAGTGTGCTAATTTGTATTTTACTTTTACAGAGCGCAACCCCCCTCGGCTTCCTCCCCCATCCACTCTATCCTCCCGAATCTCGCGCCGCATGGCAAAGGCGTACCGCCGCACCCTCCGCCGCGCCTCCCGTGCACAGCGCGCAAACACACCCCACGAGGCGCTCGCGGCGCTCTTCGCACCTACCCCGAAACGCGTGCGCGCCAAGACTCCAGTGCCCGTCGATCCCAAGACCCTCGCAGCCGACATCCCACTCGTGGTCTACTCGTCCCCCATCTCACTCCCGCTGTCGAAAGGGCCTGCCCCCGCCGTCCGGCCTTCGCGCAAGGCGCGCAAGTTCACGATATTGCCGACGGTAAAGGAGGAGAGCTTGGACGACGCACTGTGCGCTGGTTGGTGATGTGCGTTTTTCTGCGAAATTCGATTTCTTTCGTGCGGGCGCTGATTTCTTTTCTCAGCACACCGACGACGCGACACCTGTATTATATTCCGCACGGACGGCATGGACCTTTTTACGATACCGCATGTATAATACCCCAGAGCACTTGTACAATACCATTGGATTCTGAATGACTCGCAATTTGAATGCCTGCAAGAAGTTAGTGTACACTGATATTTTCCCAACTATTTCCCCCGAGCGCTGAGAATTCAAAATTTATGCAACTAAGTATGGAGACAGTTTTCATCCCAAACTTGAATCTTTGTGAACCAGACCTCCGCCCGCTCTTCGACGGTATTGCCCTCCAGAGGCCCAACGTCGATTCCTGGACCCCACACGTCATTGAGCGCGAGCCCGATATCCTCTCCCTTCACCTCGAACTCGGCGCGCATGCCCGGGAATTTCCCCACCCAAACCTCGCCTGGAATTTCGGTAGACTAAAACCAACGATCAGTTGAACGCATCGCACTGTAGAAACAACGGTATCTCACAAAGCTCAGCAACGCGGTCAAGTTGAACATATTTCCGGTGTAGTGCGTTAGGCGCATGTATTCTACCTCTGAGTAGTCCCATCGCGAGATGAGCGTCGGCACGCTGGAGTTCACCACGCCCGGGAGCCGTTCTGCAACTTCGGCTTCGAGGACGGCGCACGCATCGCCTGTGGTCGAATTCTCCCAAAACAAGCAGAAATCGAGAGTGCCGTAGGCAGCGTGCTCGTACGTCCCTGCTAGCGCTTCGTACGGCACGGATGGTGCTGGCGCATTTTTAGCGCGGGGGATGAAAGGCGGCGGCACGGCCATGGCCATTTGGTCACGATACCTGGGTTGCCTGTTCAATGACAAAGAAGAAAACCGGTGCAAGATGGGGACGCGCCTTGCGAGCCAGTCTACGGGCTCGAGCTGGAATGCCTCGTCGATAATGCGGTATTTTATCGTGTCCATAATGGCAGCCCCGAGATTGTTGTCGTTCGACAGGACGGCGATGCCAAAGTTCTGGGAGGGGAAGCGAGTGATTTGAGTTCTGAAACCTTATGATAGCCAGTAAGCAAGAAACATTTCTTAGGCCACCATAATCTTTACCGGAGACAGCGCCTCCGTGCTAGATTAAGACAGGCGTTAGAAGTTGCAACGCTACTGTACAACGTGAGCTAACCCACCTGGATCATCTCTGAATAAATGAATGAATAAAGGTGCCATGGCAAGGGCAGGTAGTGAGACCACTTACCGAACCCGCGGTAGGTCCCGCGCATCTGGCCGCCGCCGTATACCACGGGAGATAGCTCAGGGTAGGCCCTCGAATCTAAATCAGAGACGAATCACGGGCAAAAGAGACTCGACGCACGCGACGGGCGTAAATACCGTCACTCCGGTGGCTGCTTTTTGAACCACTGCAGCTGGAATCACGGTTTCGTTGGCCTGGTTCCTCCCCTCCGCGAGTAGCATCTGCAGCCATATCGCCTGCGGTAATGGTCAGTATATTAATATTCCTTTGATCATAATGAGAATACGATACCATGTCGTGCGCACTGGATATGACTCCGCCATTGCCGGAAGAAACTGAAGGACAATGTAAGATCTACATCGGCAAAGGTATGATCGTGAAATTTACGATGGCCCTTTGTGCTCTGGTCCCAGAACGGCAGCGCCCGAACCGTGCCTTCGGCGAATGGATCGTCGGTCAGGTTTGCGTCCTGGCGAAAGAAACCATCCGCAAGTCGCCCCGTCTTGACTGCATCGGCATAGAAGTAGGTCGTAGCGTCCATGCCGAGTGGGGTGATGATATTATCATGCACGTATTTTTCGTACGTCGTATTTAGGAGCACTTGCGGGAGATGCGCCAACACGGTGTACATGTGGTTGTTGTATTGGGTATGTTCCCGGAAGCCGGTCGACGGGCGCAGGTATTGGAGGCGTGAAATCTCACAGCTCTGGTGAGAAAGACAAGGGCTTCGAACATCAATGACTCACCAAATCCGCAGGTAAAGAGTCCAGAGCACTCATGAGGTCGTGCCGGGGTAGCCCTGTGCGGTGGCTCATGAGATCAACGATGGTGCTTTCGCTGGTCGCCACGGGATCCATTAATTTCCATTCAGGTATAATTGACGCGATTTTCGACGTCCAAGAAATCCGTGGTGCCAGCGTTTCGTTGGAGATCAAGAGCCCGGTGGCGAACACGTCAAATAACTACAGAGATCAGTGTCAGCGAGGATTTATTTCCGGGTGGCGGAACACACTTTGGAATTGGACGCGATAGCAAAGAGCGTATCGGCGGTGACCTTGTCTCCATGAATAGTCGCGTTGCCGTAGCCTTTGCTTTCGAGCTGCCAGGTTCCCTGGGCTGTTTTGCGCACCACCGCGACTCCGACACCACCAGGTGTCTTAAATTCCTTCAGGATATCCAAGATGGCGTCGTCCAGGTACGCACCCAAGACTGGAGCGTCATTAGATGGGGAAAGCGGCTGCTGTGAATCGAGAACCCCCAGCGCTGCCCTCGCGATTGCACAGAGGGAAATCAGGAACAAGGCACGGGACAAATGCATCTTCAAGCTCGTGGACGCAGATGATATCAAGCTCGGTCAGTATATAGCTCGGACTTGGCGGCGCAGTCGTGGTCAAGTTCAAGTCGCAGTTGATTGATGATCACAAGTGATGCGCATCATGATTTCTCTGGGAGTGATAGTTTTGATTCCAAGCTGGAAACGAAAGTTGAAAAGTCAGGCCTGGCATATAGAATTTAACTCTGACTCTGTTCGTACAGTAGCAAAGGGACTTTATTTGGGTAAGCTCGCGAATCCAGGTAGAATGATCAAACGAATCCCATATACATAGTTTATATTGGAGAAGTTGAAAATAGAAACGTTACAGCTGTTTCCGAAAACTTTGAGACAAACTTTTTATTTTGCCAGCGCCGAAAATTTTGATGGCTGCTAAGGATTACCAGATCTGGCGTCGGATCAGCTATATTTAGACATCTGCCAGCGGCCAAAAATTCTGCGGCGTCCACACAGAATGCAATCTCAATGTGCTCTGCCCGGAAAGTCCAGTTGCAAAAGAGCTGAGGGGAGGTGCATCGGCTGACGCGAAGGGCGGCTAGGCAAAACTGAGCGGAGTGATAAATTCTGGCGCTTCGGTTAGGCTCGGCAACACCTAAACGGGCAATCCTTAGCAGCCATCAAAATTTTCGGCGCTGGCAAAATAAAAAGTTTGTCTCAAGGTTTTCGGAAACAGCTGTAACTATGACGACAACACCGTCGGCAGAGCTAGAAGTTGGAAAAAATCGTCAGAGACATTACATTCGTTAAATGTCAGGTGCTAGGGCTGTATGAATATTTTGAATAGTTTTTTGACTTTGATTTTTTGCGGTCTCACCAGCAGACCACACCCGCTGGGGAAAGTTCGGACCCCCGCTTTTCGCCCTTCGTTCAAGGCTTGCAAGGTCACCATACTGTAAAGGAGGAGTAGGTCTTGGACACTCTGTGCCCTGGTCGCTGATGTGAGTTTGTCCATGAAATTCACTTCTTCGACTAGACGCTGAGTTGCCCATTCTGGAACTGGAATTAAACTGGAGTTCTATTGATCGCCGTACCTGGCCATATTTGCTACGCAGCAGTACTACTAGCTAACTAGTGCGTGGTAATCTTGTGCTAATCTAATGTTGTAGTTCATTTAAGACGCCAAGTACATCCGAAATACATGTATTTATTATTTTTAAGATACCGCAGGATAATACCCAACTTGTTCAATACCATTGGATTACCGACTCGCAATTTGAACGCCTGTAAGAAGTTAGTGTACTCTGAAATCTCTCCGGCCATTTTTCCGGAGCGCTGAACATGATATGTCTTCCCCTTAAAATCGCGCACGTACAATTCGAAGCACAATATGATATAAAAACAATTTTAACTCACCCGAAATACAAAGTTCAACACAATGCTCGGAATTCAGTGCGAGCACTTGTTGAATACATAAGGATAGCGGGTCGTGCGAACATGTTAAACGTTTATCAAACATCCTCCGACGTCGATTTATTGCTCTGGTCGGGGGTTGGCTCGGTGTTGTACGTGATCTGCGTTAGTTTGGTCATCTGGACTCTGCCGGAAGCCAACCCAATCTGCGCCTCGTCAACAAATGAGCTCGAGAGCCAGAACTGCAAACTCGCTACTGGCGTTGAATATGGCAGGGAAACCTCGTTCACTGCACGGAGCTTCGTCCTGGAGTTAAGACTTTGTAACACATTAGCTCGCAGTTTTCTTGTTCTATCGCATGACTTACCTTGCGAGGAAGGAGTTCGAATACACTTCGTATCTGTGTTTAGCTCAGAGTCCACCTGCAGGAGACGCGCTTACGTCTTGAGATGTCAACGAACACCGCCATCCAGAGGACTGGAATTAAATCATGTACACGATCCACGGAATTGAATGCCTATGAAATCGCACAGTTCTTCATTGTAATAAACTGAACGGTGGAGAGAAATACAATCCGGTCAAACTGTTGAATTCGATCTGCAAGGATGGATACAAAGGCGAGGGGTTACGATTGCCGCTGCACTGGAGGAAGTAGAATATCAGATATGGCACAGGGCTTCGGCGCAGACCAACCTTGTCAAAATCCCGGTCTCTGGTATACCGAATTGGGGCGGAAATAAGATTTCACATATATCGCTACAGACCTATAGTCCATACAATGAGTTTATCCATAAGAGTCGCGGTTCTGTGCGAGAAAATGGTCACGCTAGATTGAACGACACCCGTGCCTCCGCGATGCGAGTCGCTAACCAATCCAGCTAATTAATTTAAAGCCCAGCTCGCCAATCTGAACCAATAAACGCCAAACAACGCGACGCGCCCGCTCGAAATACTCGAACAGACAACAGTTTCGTGCGTGGCAACGGCGATCTTGTCCAAGTATGCTCTAGTAGGCTACTAGGCTTTGTGATTTGAGGAGACGAGTTCAAGTTGGATCCCCGGCTTCCCCGCGTCAACTCAACTGGAGACATTGACGGATCTCCGCGGGTTTTTCTTTTCTGCGTTCAACGTCACTCAATTCTCCCGGGGAGTGGAAATTGCCTCTGTTGAAAGGGTGTATATGCGGACTCCGTCGCCGGGACACGTAAGGGCTTCTTCCATCTTATGCACGTCCTTGCCTCCTCTCATCGTCCCGCTTCCGACTGTTTCTCTTTTTTTTTTTTTTTTGGGATGTTTGGAGTAAGGGTACTCAGTCTGCAGAAGCATTCCAAGATCCTCCATCTGGGTTGTGGTGTGGAATTTCACCACTGATGCCGTCGAGGGTGTCCGCGCCGAAATTAGATGGCCATTATACTTTTCTGCGGTTGCGTGGGATTCGAACCCACGACCGTCGTTACGTCTCATTGCGTAATCATGACGGCAGCCGGTCTTCCCCTTCATCCAAAAGAATGCGGTGGGGCAGTATATAATAATTTTGCGAGCCCTCGTGCCTGTCCACAATATTTCCATGAAATTTGTACCATATAAATTTATGCTCATCAAAAGTTTACTAGTGAGTCGGACTGCAGGAAACTATGAGCTTCATTATGTAAGTTCCTTCGACCAAATCCATAAAATGTTGAACACGTCACGTGTTGGTTGAAATTGGTGCCCCCAAGCGCAAGAGGACACAAAGTTGAGCTTGCAAATTGGGAGAATTAAACTGTGTCTGCTACGAGAGATCACGCATAAAATGGTGGCGGGCTTTTTATAGCCAAGAATCAGGAGATCGCGGAAGGGAGAGAAGGGTCCAGGATCACGGATGTCCATCCGAATTCAAGCTCGGCTGGTGGACTTCCGAACCCAGAGGTTTGGAGGGGCCCACTCTGACGCGTTTAACCAGAGATGGGGCGCTTTTACGCAGAAAGAAATTAAATTTGATGTAGATATTGCACGAATTCTTCAACTCATACTCAGATCCCATTACAGCCGGTCAGTAAATATCTATCAGACATCCCCGGGCGCAAATTTGTCACACTGGCCAGGGGACGGCTCATCGTAGCTGACATGCGTCACTTTCGTCATCTGCACGCCGTTAGAAGGCAACCCATTCTGTACTTCGTTAACAGGTGCTCAAAAGACAGAAATATGAAACCCACCGCCCGTGCTGAGGATCGCAGGGAGATATCCCTCATTGCGCGGAGCGTCGTCCTAGAGTTCAAACTGACAAGCCTCATGTTAGTTTCCAGTTTTCCCTATCAGACATCGCTGACCTTGCGAGGAGAGAGTTCGCATACACTTTGTATCCGGATATGAGGTTAAGTAACTCAGACTCCATCTGCGCAAAAGATGGGCTTACGTCGTGACACGACAGTAAATACCGCGAGCCAGATGACTGGAATTTATATGGTCAGTACAGTTTTAATGTCTGTGAAAACGCACAGTTCGACTTCATTTTAACAAACTGAAAGAAAGAAAGAAAATTTTGGGTCAAACGGGTGAATTCAACACGCAGGATGATACATACACAGGCGAGCATCACGATTGCTGCCGCACTGGGAGAAATTAAATATCAGATACGGCACCGAGCGTCAGCGCAGACCCAACCTTGTCAACATCCCCGTCTCTGTCACACACCGAATTAAGGGCAGAAATAAGATTTCATGTCACCACAGACCTATGGTCCACACGATGAGTTTATCCACAAGAGCCACGGTGCTGCATAAATAGGGTGTGAGCTCGGTCGTCTCCGAAGAGATTCAAAAGCATACCTCTGTTGTGCATGGGTGCGCCGGCTGTAGAGGATAAACACCAAAGTCGCGGTGATTGTTAAATCATTCGCAGCGCTGACGCTCCAGACGGCCGTCAAAAGCCATTCCCACTGCACTTCGTAGCCTGCCACCGAAGTCATGGGTAGCAAGGTGACGAAGATCACGAAGTTCCCTAGCAGGTCTAGGAACGACATAATCCAGCAGAGGATGGGGATGGACGGTCTCTTGGAAAGGGTGTAGATTCGGAAAGCGAAGAACCCTTGCACTGGCGCGTGAGTCAGCCCTCCACTACATGTATGAGTAAAAGCATCGTAGAGAGAGCATACCGCAGGCTGCGACGACGCCAGAGAGGAGGGTGGCCGTATCGAAGGACTTCGGGGCGGGGCCAAAGATGCGCTCCGGGTGCCCGTAGTCAGATATCGTGGCAGTGTATAGTGTGTGTCCGATGCACAGCGCGTGCGCGGCCTCACAGCTCCTGTTACAGGTACTCCACATCCCTGGATATGATCATCGGCAAACCCAGCGTACCAGATAAAGGCAACCTATACGCAATAGTCAGTCATGGCCCTTGAGCTTTGTTGGTTCATACCAAAGCCTTGTGTTTGGTTGAATCGTCTGGAAAGCGGCCGTAGTAGATGTATGTTTGGGTGGTCGTCACCCCGAAGAGCAGATAAGAGGCCAGGACACCGATTTGAAAAGCACCTGAGACAAGGCATTATTCGAGAAACATAGACTCGTTTTTGTGCGCACCGATAGTGGTATTAGGATTGAAAGAGTCCATACCGTAGGAGGGGCAAAAGAAGAAGGCCGTTCACAGAATATATATACAGCTTTGGGATAGTTGATGTGGAATTCAAGTCAGAGATCCCAAATAAGCAGTGAACCCGTTGCAAACGCGCGGGGAATTCATTCAAACATGTACACGAATATATACGTTAAAGGACTGTAAAACTTCCGTAAAGAACAATACTAAAATGGTGAACTGTAAAGGTTGCTGTTGAACCGAGCTGTAGAAGTGGGCAGTGCGTGCACAACAGTTGATCTTCTCTAACAGAAATATGGTTGATGGACATACCTGAGAGCATGTAGCCACAAATAGGTGTTTCTGAGGACTCGCCGGTGGAGTTCCATTGAACAGATGGCTACCAATACTTAGTGGGGCATCAGCAGATCCTGATTGAACTACAGGGTGCTACAGAGTGCTACATAGTGCTACATAGTGTCTATAGTGCGGTGTAGTGAAGGTCTCTTGTTGCATAGTGGAGTCTTCACTATGTAGTGCTATATAGTACTACATAGAACTCCATAGTATGGTGTAGTATGGTATAGTCCCCAAAAATCAGGATTTGCTGATGCTCGTAGTATGGGAACCTGTGGCAGGAACCTTACCGATAAAAGGCGACCCTGAAACCTAAAATTAACGGCAAATTCGAGGGGAAAAGCTTTTGCGTCCAAATTAGACCAATAACCGCTGTCTATGAAACTGCCGTCAGCGACAGAAGAGAAGACACCCTTGAGGCTAATTGAGTAACTTTCGATTTAGCAGTAGTAGCTCATACTCACGAATCACACCAACTTACGGTCATTCAGTCCATAGGCCAAGTCAGTGTATGTGCTTCAACGGATGCCCCTCGGGAAATCAAGGCACTTGAGGTGTTTGCGGCGGCAACGACAAGATAGAAGTCCATCGTTTGGCATTAGTAGTGGGGGCGCATCAGCAAAACCTGGGTCTGCTACTTACGTAGTGCTGTAGTTTCTATAGTTGGTGTAGCAACCGTAGTGTAGGGTCCTATCTGTGTAGTGTTGTGTAGTTCGGCCCGGCCTAAGGGTCCAACCATTTAGTTTTCGTTTGTGGACCTAGGCAAATTAAACGGAAACGGTATTTAAACAGTTTTAAACCATTTAAAACAGTTTATAAACGGTATTTTTGCGGGCAGGTTCTTTGGACCTATGGAGGGATCAAATCGAGTAATCTGGCCATAATAAAGTCACAAATAAGACCCTACCCCCGTTGCCAGTGAACAAAGAGGTGCACCAAGGTAGTTATGAAGCGGGAAGCAGGCGCGATGGTTTGCCGAGATAGCCGACCACCATCAAAGACAAAGATCCCGCGCATAAGTGAGCGGTTCCTCACTCTGGGACTAGTGGCATGACCTCCTTGAACAGTTCTCATCACTTCTTCTGGACAGAATTTATGGGTAAGGATTTAACCAGCAAGCCGTGGTAAGTGGTTGTTTTTTGCAACCGTTTAAACTGGTTACCAACAGTTTCCAAACTGTTTATGCCCACTGACAAACTAAATGGAAATAAAACAGTTTGAAAACATTTACAAACGGAAATGGTTGGAGCCTTAGCCCGGCCTGTGTAGTTTGACCCGGGTTACATAGTCTCTGTAGTTTGGCTGTAGTTCGCCTGTAGTTCTCTATAGTTGGTCTGTAGTTCAATATAGAGCTGGATATTTGATTCACCAGTAGCTTCAATTTCTCAATATACAAATATAAAAGCAGTGCATCGTCGTCGTCCGCCACCTCACGCGGTTTGGGAGTCTATACGAGAAGAATGGGAGTGGGACTCGCCGAATTTAAGCAAGTCCCATTCTTGATGGTAATTTGATCAGCCACATCGACTCATCAATCTCGGCATCGCACAGCCGGCTCTCAGTTCTTGGTGCACACAGGTGTATTTTAACGCGTCTTTTGAGTATATTTATTAGTGGGGGGTGTTGGAGATTGGATCCCAAGAGTGTAGCAGCAATGTGCGACGAGTACAAAGACAAGATAATGATTGGTCATGTGATACATTCTGGGCCGGTATTCTAATTGTGTCTCGACTCCAATTTACAACTTCCAACACACCCCCTGAATCACATCAAGTACTCAGCTTCATCAACTTCATCGGCCTCCTTCAACGACATCCCTTCAAACACCGACTGAATCTCGTTTACTGTGGTGCTCTTCTTTTTCTTCTTGTTCCTGTTCTTCTTCTTAGTGGGTGTGCTGCTGACACTGGAAGCAGTGAGCATAGGAGAAGGAGGAGAAGGGCCAGGATCGATGTTGGTTGGGACAGCGGTGTGAGCAAAATGCTGTGGGATGGGACGAACATCATTGCCAAGGGTAGAAAGCCAGGACTCGCGGACATCTGGGTCCATGGTGTCAATGTGCAGCTCGGTGGGGAGGTCAAAGATGGCAGCGGCAATGTGAGAATTAGTGGTAGCAGTGGCAGCCACATTCACAGCCCCATGTTCACTGTCGCTGGATTCGTCTTTGGCAAGCTGGGCCTGACGTTCGCGGTTGCGAATAATCTGACGTCGAACGTCCTCAGGCATGACAGACACGCAGTACTGTGCAAAATGGCCAGGTAAGCCACATCGGTAGCAGACGTCTGTGCAATTCTTGGTATTGGTCCAGTCGAATTCTTTACCAGCCAAGGAGTGCGAGTGCGGGGAGGAGTCCGAACGACGAGAGTGGCGAGTGAGATGAGCTGCAGCAAACTCACCCCCTTGATTCGCGTCATAGATATCCAGGGTCGCTCGCGCGGCCTTAATGACTGAATCAGCACGCTGAATATCAGCTCGCTCCCATGCATTAATTGCATTAATCATGGAAGTAACATCGTGCTGAGGGGATTCGAGCTGGAGAAGGGTGATAATGGGCGAGTAGGCCGATGAGAGACTGCTCAGGATTTTGTCCTGAACCATATGTGTCGGGAAGGAGACAGCAATGGCAGTGAGACGACGCTCGGCAGTGACAACGGCCTGGAGGAATGCATCCACAGGACAGGAGAGGTCATGGGAGATGGTGTGGAACTGGGACATGAGGATCGAGCGAGTAGCGGGGTCAGCCATGGTGTAGTATGACTCGAGGGTCGCCCAGAGCAAACGGCCATTAATCCCAATGCCTGCGTTGTTGATCTTGTCCTTCACCGCTTGCCTCAGCGTGAGGAATAAGATACCATGAGCCTTCAAATTTTCACTAGCCCAATTACGCATCTGTACTGCACCGTTTGGAACCGGAACCAATGGATCAACAACGTTCCAAAGACCATCGGCCAACAACAAGGATGCCGCATCAGGCTTCCAAGTCCAATAGTTCTCTGCTCCTTCGAGTTTCATGATATCTGAGGGTTTAACCATGGTGAACGAGAGCCGAAAATGCGAGTGGCAATAGGACAAAGAGGATATAGATTGCGGCAAAAAAAACCGGGTGCTGATCGTGACAGCGAACAATTAACAGGGGAGGATGGTGGTCTTCAATGAGTAGTGGAGCTATAGGCCCATAACCTGTTGGAGATTGGATCCCAAGAGTGTAGCAGCAATGTGCGACAAGTACAAAGACAAGATAATGATTGGTCATGTGATACATTCTGGGCCGGTATTCTAATTGCATCTCGACTCCAATTTACAACTTCCAACAGGGGGAACAGTGTTCCCCCCAGACCTCCCTCCTTTTGCCTGACGGCACATCTGAGTATTTTATCACATGCTATTTCTTATTTTTCACGACTTTTACGCTTTTTCTCGCTGGAAAAAATTAATCTGGCACGGGAGAGACCCCGGCGGACCCCCCTCGACGCTCGCCGTGGGGGCCCACTGCATGGTGCCGGTGGGCGGAGTTTAAAGTTTATTGATGCCTGAGTCCCATTCTTGAGGACGAGTCCCATCATTTCAGGGACCAGTCTCATTATCGAAGGGCTTAAGCGAGCTAAGCGAGGTTAGCCGAGAAGAATGGGAATGGGACGTCCATTTCCTCGTCGATACTCGCGGTTTTGTTTTGTTTCTTTTCAAAGCAGCCAGGTGAGCCCATTTGCCCCATTCCTCCGTACATTTCTTCCAGTGGTCATTGTCATTCTCGAGATCTTGCATCAGCACAGCGCCCTTGTCGTAAAATGTGATGTATCGAGCTCCGGAAAATCGTGAGAAATTATCAGAAACAACAAATGAAAGAAGACACAACAAAAAATCTCAAAAACAGTCATTGCGACGATAAAGAGCTTTTGAACTGCTTGGGGAGCTCCTGTCCCAGGAGACGCTTTCCCATTTCGAGTACCGTTTGACAGAGGGCCTGAATTGCATGTCAAATTCGATCGCCATATTTTTCTTTGACAATAGCGTGCGCATGGGTTTTACATCTAGATCGAAAAGTCGCTACAAAACCCCAGATCTGTAATGTGGCTGTCATAAGCTGGGAACAAATGGGAACTGAACACGCACCAGGGTAACCATGTCTGACCGATGATCCCAATAGGCTGAAGTCTGAATTTAACAACCACCAGCTTTTAATAACACTCGTTACCGGTCTGCGCTACGGCAAATCTGAGTGCGACTATGCGGTAGGCAGACTGGTACAACTCGGGACATGTCAAAGGGCTGAACCCGGAGTTTGAAATCTTTGATCTTACTTGTGCTGGACTCAAATCTTATGACTTTTTCTTGGTCAAAGCTGGAGATGCAAATGGAATGTGCATAGCTTCATTTCTGTCTACTCAGATTTTCCATTTAAATCCAGGGCAATATCGTAAAATTTCCACCGCAAAGAGACGAAATTGGTTGCCTCCTTCGCACCCTCCGACATACAAGCGAATAGCTCCATGATGGCGGTGGCAACAGCCTCCATCTTCTTCAGCCTCTCCTCGTACTCCTCCTTTGAGACCTCCTCCTGCAACGTGTCAAGCCACATTATCGTCTCATTGACGGTGATCTTGAGCTTCGACTTGTTTGCTGTGTCAAGCTTCTCGTCGTCATCGAGCAAGTCACACAGGTCGTAAGCATATGATACAATAGCATTCCTAGATGCTATGTGCACAGCTTCTGCCTTATTTTCAGCTAATAGACAAAGATAACTAAACTTAAGATGAACATACACTTGAACTCCTCGGCCTCCTGTCAGCACAGGGCCTCACTGCAGGGGTTACTGCGACGTGGGCGGCTGGGCGATACAAAAAGAGAGGTAAAACGCGGTAGATTGGGCTCTGGAGAATAGACTAGAATAGTGTAAAGAGCCTAACTACCTATCGTAGGATTATATACTGCAGGGCGTAGTAATGACTACCAGTCACCAAGGAGTCCGTTGGAAATAACAGTCGCATCGTTGAAATACGATCGCGGTTGAAATGCGATCGGGTTGAAATACGATCGAGGTTGCAAATGATCGAGGTGAAATAACCCGATCAGGGACGAGGGCGATCAAAGGTTTTGGAGCATGATGTCGGAAGAGGAACAGACGAGGTGAAGGAGGGGGTCGATAGGTGCATCCCGAGGTAGGTCTGCGTAGTCGCCGGGTTATTGGAATGAATTTGGGGATGTGGAAAAGGAGCAAATCATGACACCTCCTCACCTATATGTTCAATCTCCTTTGACAGACAACTCTTGTTGTCGGTGACTTGGAAGTTTCGGTGACATTGAGGATTTTGACCTGGACCTTGAATGGCGTCGCTCTCTCGTTCCAACCGTTCAAGAGTACCTCTGCCAGCATTGGACCGTTTGATACAAGAGGGACCTACAGATACAAGAGCAGATACGAAAATGAGCAAGATGTGGACCTACCATTACGAGTCTAAAAAATTATTTTTAGCTCGTTCTTGCATCCTGTTACCGCCAATTCTCGGCATAATTCAGTGGTCAATTTTGATTGAAGTTGTCGTTATTTGTTGACATTTTTGATGTTCATGTGATTTCGGTTAAACCTACAAACGTTTTCTTTCTTTATTGGCCACACAAAATCCATTCATATGTATTTCTGATTTCTTTCTTTCTTGTCCTGCCTGGTCTACTCGATTCTCATCATTTGTGAACACAGCTTTCGGGCTCCTTTACTTGGTTCTGAATGTTGCATTTTTCTCTATTTTCTGTCTCTTTGCCCTTCGGAATCTTTCGGGATTGGTACATGTACCGGTAGTCTACAACCATGTAAAAATACTAAGGGATACCGCGCGAGGAAGTTATTGGAGAAGAGTTCCTGATCAAAGTTAGTGATGTTGAGGAAGTTGTCTGTGTCCTTGCTTCACAGCTTACCCCGAACCTCTGGAAAAATTTTGGGGGGCTTCTGTAGCGTATGAAACGATTCCTTCCTCCTCTGAGTTTTTTACTGGGACAAGCGTGTTGCGTTTTGGAAGTTGCATTTGAGTTTGTGACCTATTGTGACCACCCGTGACAACCCAAGCCTCAGCTCCAAACACAATGACTCTTGCCGGCAAAAAAATTCTGAAGACACAGAAAATATTATGTGTGCTATTCAAGGGCCCTCAAAAAGTTTCACAGAATTTATGGGAGAACTGCGAGGCGAGAATATCGATGACTTGCAAATTATCTGACTTTGATTGACCGGAAACTTTGGTATCTTCCCCTCCCTGCAATCCTTAGCTATTTGGTATGGTGGTAGAGGACCAATATATCTAACATTCCTGGGTAATTCCAGAGGTGAATAGGGAGAGAGGTAGCGTGGGGGCAGAATAGAATTTGAGAGGTTGAGCCGGGCACAGTGGCACATTGGCAAGCAGAATTCCTGGTACCGACTAGGAACCAGGTCTCAAATCGATAATTACCCTACGTCCGTGTTTCAATCAAGGGGATACGTCCGTCTGTCAGTCTGCCAAAAGCCTGTCCGTCTGTGTGAGGTTAAGGTTACCGTGGCTGTATCGGGTCAATAATAGTGAAGAATCCTCGCAATATTCAGATAAAGCCTACGGAATCTCTTGAAATTCAGAGAAAAACAGGAAAAGTTTGAGATGCCTCTAGGAACGCGTTATGGAAAGGAATATTTCTTCAACTCGTGAGAATTGCCCTAAGGCTGAAGTTCAGAAAGCATCGGCAGTTTCTGCTACTGTCCGATCATGGCGATCAGTTTGGTAACGAAATTGACATTTAGGAGTTTTGCCTTTCTTTCTCTCCCTCATGTCGCCCGAATCACGATGTCTGAAGGGCTGTATGGAACCGCGACTACCTCATGAGCCAGGTCAACCTTTTCCTACAAGGCAGAGAGCTGTGAAGTATGGGCCATATTGTCTATGCTCTCAGACGCAAAGTAAGCATGAGGGTCTAAAAATTGGACTTGTTCCTCACCAAAATTGTAGGCTACAGAGCGCGGGGTCCGAGGTTTTGTCGCCTTCATCGGGTGTTGCTCACTAGTCAAAGCTGTGATTGTTCTGAAGTCTATCTTCGAGGTTTGTGGTATCATGTTTTTGAAAGAATGGACAAATTTGACCTCCTTTTGAAGATGGTACTGGAGACAGCTGCCGTCAAGGATGTACCACTGTGTCGGGGGCTCCAGCTAAGAAATTCAGTTCGGACTGCCAATGTATTGAAACTTTACCTATCTTGATGTCAGTGCTCACAAGACGATATGCAGGTAAAACAACCTCATCCAGGAAGTGTGCAGCGGGATGTGTTGATCCTGCCGGGAAGAGAGCGGCAAAGTACAGTGAACACTGCAAATGTGTTGATCCCCGTCGGTCCCCAGGTGTGTTGTGCATGTTGTGTCTACTCAACTCATTTAAAAAATGGTTAGGATACCGTTCTATTGCATGCAACTGCCAAAGTCCATCCTGCTCTCACAGCTCTCGGCTCCCCACCCTCGATAAACGCGACAAAAATGCGCAGGCCAAACGAATTGCTCGTGATCTGGACAGAGGACCCCTACCGCCACCTCTGCCCCCCGTTGGCTCCCTACCTTGGGCCGAGTATGGGAAAATCCCATTTGAGATGCGTCAAAGCCGAGAAAAAGCAGAAAAGAGGGCGCGCGAACGCTCATGGAATGTGAGATCTCAGATGGCGCGAGCAAACCTCTTAAATTATGTGGAGCCAGTAATTCTGTTTTCCCTCTGAACCGGTTAAACTATTATTAATTCCTCTGCAGAAATACTGGTCAGATTCAACTCTGGTACACCAACCCATATACGGTCTTGACGGTCCAACAAGGGTCTCGTTTGATCTGTGGTGTTCCCCAATCCATAGTACGGAGTCCAGTCCGTTCAGGCCGCCTGCACTTTGTGGGCACTTGATCAACCTAAGGACCATGTCGAATGGTATCACGGTCCGAGATTCTGTAGCTCTTATGGAGACAGAGTTCCGGAAGGTCTTCAATGAGGCCATTTGTCTTCATATCCGCGAACACATGAATCGACTTGGCCTTGACTTTGATTCCAATGTGAGCAATCTGAGATATTCAATGCCATTTTCATACTCAAAATTCGAATAGGGAATTGGGATCATTCGCAATGATTGTCGCAGTATTGTCCCTTATATCCCACCTATATTTACGTAGAGACATATATGTAGCAACAAGAATTCTTCAGTGTCATGATAAATGATAATGGCACCGCTAACGGAGATGAGCAGAACGAGGCGCAGCTTACCCATTTTTGTGAATACAGCTCTAAAATAATTCTTACACATCAAAGGATTATCCTGTAGTACGATATCCATGGCTCAACGTGAGCTTGGTTGACGCGAACGCGTCAACCAAGTGAGCCTGAGCCACATCTCTGTTCTGTGAATATACATCAATTATCCTTTCTTGTCACGATCCATTCTGAATATGGGGTAAATTGACAAACCGAGGTCCAGGTATAGCGAGAGGTACCAGGGGTGCCCGGAGGGCCTTTGTATGGGAAGGGAGAGAAAAATTCGAAATCCAGACCCATTGGGCATAATGGTATCTGAGAGCTTTTGAAGTTCATTTTATTTGATTTGGCCGAACCCAAGCCAAACCGTTGAAAGCCAGGATTGGTCATTTCAAGCAGAAGGCCACTCAAAAAATTAGTAGCTGCTTGAGATGGCTTCCACTTTGCGCGAGATTTGGAGAATTCATTCCTGATATTATCATATTGCCCCGCCCAAGCCCGCCTCTCAGTTGCCATCAGAAGCAACCTTACAAAAATTATCCATTAAACACATCGGAAGGAAGGAAGGTTCAAGACCACTCGTACTGCATGTGCCAGCTGGCCTCAAAGCCCACGTATTCTGCTGCATCTGACTGTCAGTGTAATAGTTCACCAGACCAGAAAATCTCGAGAATCAGCCCTACTGCAATTGAGAATATGGACTTCGAAGGACCATCCTCGTTTCAACAGTACACCACCAGATTTGCATGCCGATCTTATCTCCGGTACCTGCTGTCAGCGCAGTATGGACGAAGAAGGGATCTGACGTCAGTGTCGGAGTTTGAAAACATTGTTCCGGAAGTCTCACGGTTGTTCCGGAAAGACATAAGGATGATTTGCCAGTAAAAATTCAGGGTAGTTGGCGAACCAACAGAGTTCATGTGATTCAATTTAATAGAGCGCTTTGCGATTGGAATCGGCTCATGATCAGTATCAATATACCTGTATGTACGTACGTGATATAATATAATATTCTGTCGTCTCATTTGACTTTTCTGCTAAATACCTTGGCATCGGCCAGTCTCGCAAAATTCCTGAAAAAATTGATCAACTGGGGATAAAACCTACGCTCGCTGCATGCCAGTAATGCCGGCACAAAGGACTAAGCGTGATGAACATGTTTCAGATCGTCAGCTGTACGTATGCTCAGTGAATCGATGCCGTTCATCCTCGCTGTACATTTGAGTTGCAGCTAGCGCCGTTCGTGGTATATAAGCGCAACGGACTCCGGGTATCACGCAGAAAATGAGTCACATATTCTCCTCAGCTTCTCTTCTTTTCCTCGCGATCTTAGCTAACGCTGCTCCGACGGTTCAGTTGGGCAATACGACCGTAACAGGCGCAGCCTTTGGCAATATAGAGTTCTATGGAGGTATCTGGTTGGAAGATCAAAATCTCTGCATTACTAACTTCTTCATAGGCATCCCGTATGCAGAGCCGCCCATTGGAAGTCTGCGCTTCAAACATCCCGTCCCCATACGTACATTCGGCTCGCCCACCCTTGATGCCAGTAGATACGGCATGGCCTGTCTACAGGCTGGGGTAAGTGCACCATACTTGTTGCACCCATTTCCATATTCATAAATGCCAACAGACTACTCCGAGCTCTGAGGATTGCTTGACCCTCAATATTTACAAGCCCGGAGGGCTGGCAGTGACTGCTTCTCTCCCTGTCATGGCATTCCTTCACGGAGGAGGATTCATCTGTCCGTCCTTTTATTCGAGCTTTACTTCGGTTAGGCTGAGTCCGTTCTCGATCTTGAAGCTGGTGCATCCTCGAGTTACAATGCCAGCACCCTCGTGAGGCAGAGTATCATTCGCGTACGTTCGCAATTTATTCTGTCCGTATTGGTCTCATTCAATCTCAGGGCACACCCATCATCTATGTGAGTTTCAACTACCGGCTGGGACCGCTGGGATTCCCCACGGGACGCGAGGCGTTTGCCCGGAGTACCCTCAATCTTGGACTCAGAGACCAACTTTTGGCACTGCAATGGATCCAAGACCATATCGCTATTTTTAACGGAGACAAGACGAAGGTAGGTCTTGTAATTATTTTGGATTGGGGGATCAAATATTCACACACTTTGGAGGTTACTGCGTTCGGGGAGAGCGCCGGTACGATGTCGATTGGGATCCTCTACCTCAACTCGAACTTGCAGAACCTCGTGCGCGCTGCCGTGCGTCAACATCTCCATTTCATTTCTCATTCTCGCTCATCTCCATACAGATATTCGAGTCGGGCAGCGCAGCGAGTGCCGTCGTACATGAAGCATCCGTGCGGCAGGTGGACTGGGATAATTTTGTCCGTGCTGTTCCTGAGTGCGCGGACTGTACCGGTAATTCTATTGCGTGCTTGCAAGGCGCAAACTCTAGTGCGCTGCTGAGTGCGATCGCAACCGCGTCCGCAAACGCGAACGAGGGATATCCTTGGGTTCCAGTCATCGACGGACCCAAGGGATTACTTCCTGATCTCCCTTCTGTCCTTCTAAAAAAGGGCAAATTCGCGCGCATGCCGTTCATTGCTGGCACGAATTTAGACGAAGGTGGAATTTCTCTGATCATGTGTTAGCCATTCAATTGCTGATAGCTCCTGCCTAGGAACCTTCTTTACCACACCGCTCATCAACTCGACGGCCATAATTGAGTCGTATGTGATATCTAACTATACGACCTCCGCAGTCCCAGCAAAAAAATTGAAGCTGGCGGCGGAGAAACTGGTTCAATTGTACCCGGATGTACCGGCCCTCGGCTCTCCCTTCAACACCGGAAACGAGACGTTCGGACTCAGCAGCCAGTATAAGAGGCTCGCCGCCATAAGTGCACATTATTCAATTTTCCTCCTGAGCAGAACAGCAGCGGCTAATACACCGCTTATAGTGGGTGACCTGATGCTTCAATCCCAGCGCCGTGCATGGATCCAGGCCGCCGACAAATTCGGCGTGAAGACATTCGGCTACCTGTTCACCGACCCCGCGCCGCCCATCGCACCACCGACCCTCGGACCGGCGGCGCTCGATGCGCTTGGTGGTGAGAACATAATTTTACCTCTCTCTGTGGACCATGTGGTAATCCCTGAGCGAATCAACCCCGTACAGTGACCCACACGGCGGAACTTCTTTACGTATACGGCTTCGAACCGTTCATCGGGAGGCCAGCGTCGGCCGTGGCACTGGGTGCGCGCATGATGGACTACTGGTTGTCGTTCGCCACGAGCCTCGATCCCAATGACAGGCTTGGTTCCGATCGTATGTCCTTTTCTTCTTATTTGTTCACCTCGATTCAACTGATCTCGGTTCTGCAAGGCCCGTTGTGGTCACAGTACACTCGGAACAACGAGGTATGTCCGGCTTCACATGTACAATGCGCATTCTGAAAAATTCGGGATTTACTTAGAAGCTCCTCGAACTGAATGGTGGGAACATGTCGATGATCCCGGTGCGCTTATATTTGAAGTAAGTACATTCATATGGACATACGACTCACTGTGTTGCAGGACGACTACCGTGCACGGCAGATAGACTTCATTCTTTCTAACGCTGCCCTCTTTCGTCAGTGAATGCGAATGCCGCACTCGACACCTCAAGTTACCTTGTTTGCAATGTTTTGAAGAGTGGATAGCACTACACCGCCTATGAATTTAGTACCAGTCTACCCGAATTAATAATTATTGGCGTCGGACCTGGTAAATAACGCTGATGTGAGCAATGTTGTACGACTCGGCGAAATATTACCACACCCTCTTCCATGCATGTTAATATTATATTTCATCTGGAGTGTCGAGGGAAAACCGGACTGAACATCCTCAGAACTCGAAGACAGGGTCAAATAGGAAATAGAGTTCACATACGGTAACAAGATATATAGCGCAATATCTAATGAGCAATGTTCTGGCTATCCGTGCTCCAGCGGCCGACGTCTTTTGGATACTCGACTCGCTCCCCGCCCCAGCAGCAACTTCCACTTTTTCCGACTATTTGAAACGGTCAAATTCACCGCGCAGCTGCGACAGGCGGTGGGTGCATGAACGGCACCGGGCCCGGGGCGACCATTTGGGCATGGTGCATCAACCAAAACCGGCATGCCAAGATGCCCGTCATACATACAAGGAAGATGCTGACGCCCAGTCCAACGAGGATGATCGTGGGAGGCTTTTGTCTGCACAGGAAATTGTAAGAGCGCGCGAATGCAGACAGATTCACGCACATATGGACCGCGTACAAGTGCAGGAAGTACACGTATAATCCGAGCAAACTGCACTCAAGTTAGCAGGTTCACATAGATGGAAGAGACATGGCAGACGTACACCAGGCTGAGGGCGCAGAGGATGGCTTTGAATTAAGAGTTTAGCGGGCGACATAATCGTTCGTGGATGGAGCTTACAGGAACTAGAAATTATGAGTACATTATCTATGAATGTAGAGGATGTTACCTGACAGCGAGGCAGCGCGGTGTACGAGCCATGGTTGGAGATACAGGGAACGAAAAAAAATTGCCGCTTCAGGGAGGGATTAAAAGACATGGCAGCGGCGTTCTTAATCAAAGCCTAAGTGAAATACTCGAGGCACCTACAGTTAATCTGACGCTTAGGCTATGTTGTGGTTCTGGTGCGGTGAGATCGGACGCTGACAGAGGATGTTCTTCGAAGAATTCTAGGACAAGTGAGATAGCATTGTACAATCGCAAAATGAGCCTAAGATACACAGAGTCCGTACCACACTTCCATCCCAAAAGTGTAAAAGGTGTTCCTGTGAACAGTTCGAGCCAAACAGCATTTATCTGGATACCACGGGCGGTGGAGACATATAGTACGGAATCGAGGCTTGTACTTGTGTTTGGGCCTTGTGCACCCGCCACCAACGCCAACTCGTGAACGCGGCCGCGACGGCCCAGATGGAGATCAAAATAAGCATCACTATGAGATACCAGTCGCGGTGGCTAACGATATCAAAATATGAAAGTCAGGGGATCTAGAATTCGACATACTCACTTTTTGCGGATGATCAGAGACGCCGTCAGTGCGCCCACAGTTCTTGGGGAAAGTCAGCATGCAAAACAAGCCAATGGGACGATTCAACGTACGCAAGATCCAGGACAAAGGCTACAGCTAGAATTGTAGAAATTAACGACGGTGCCTTGCAAAAATATGACGATCCTACCCCAGCTAATTACCGTCGTGGTCATCAGTAAACTCGACCTGGGAGTATTCGGTCGACATACATAATGGCAGAAGTACGAGCCGATATTGGCATTGTTAATGTATATGAGGGCTGGATTGTGGGGCTTTGGTCGGACGGTGGGAGACTGAGACTGCGGCTTTTAAGAGCCACCCACGCAGTACCCACGCTGTGCCAAGCCAAGCGAAGGCTGTGCGGGATGATCTGATTCGGTGCCGAAGTAAAGCCGCCTTCTTCTTCACTCGCCATATTCTAGTTCGCCAACTCTGCGCGCTCACCCCTCCCAGCACAAACTTGTCCAATAAAAGCCTGCTGTGAACGACTCTAATGGACAATCAGAAACAATTGACCGAGTGTGCCTCGAGTAAACATCGCCGCAGTCTCGCAACAGTCTCGGAAGATATAATGGAGTTTTAATTGTCACAAAACCAACACAGAACAAGTTCAACGAGTCTGCGAAACAATAACCCCTCGCAGATTGAATGCGACGACATACTGTACCTCAAGTCAAGCGGAAATAGTCTCCGAGTCGGTCTAATCTTGTCAGTAAATAGGTAACAAATATAAGTCCAAGACTACTCCCCAATAGTCTCGACATCTCAGTACCAGAGTTGTGGCCCAAAGGCGAAGACATGGAACAAGTTAGTAAATGACCAAAGGATCATACTCAAGTACTTGGTCTGAGGCTATTTGACGATAGTCAAATAGCAGCGCGTTTGATGTTGCATTGCGTTTGAGATCTCCAACTAACATTCCCACAGGCCGCCGTGACATTCACCTTCAATGTGCACCGGCACAACCACCCGGCATCGTGAACGGTGAGGTAAGTTTTTATTTTCCTTGAATTGTGGGACTTTTGACTCACGCCGAGACTATAGTCTCGACGTCGGAGAAAACATTGGGACAATAAAAAGATGATCAACAGGGCTAAGAGGGTAGGATAATTACACCACTGGTGCAACGAGATCGGACACCGGCAGAGGATGTTCTTCAAAGAATTCTAAGACGGGTGAGATAGCATTACAATCGCAAAATAAGTCTAAGATACACAGAGTCTGTATCCCCGCCAATTACGCTTCCATCCCCACAATTAAAAGGTGTGCCCATGGACCATTGGAGTCAAACAGAATTTATCTGGATACCGCGGGCGGCAGAGACATATAGTGCGGAAGCAAGGTTTGTTTTTGGGCATTGTGCACCCGCCACCAGCGCCAACTGTTGTACGCGGCCGCGGCGGCCCAGATGGTGATCAGAATGAGCATCACTATGAGATACCAGTCTCGGTGACTAATGATATCAAAATAAGCCAAGGGATCTGGAATTCGACCAACTCACTTTTTGCGGATGATCAGAGACACTGTCAGTGCGCCTATAGCTCTTGGGGCAAGTTAGTGTGCAAAACAAGCCAATGGGACGATTCGACATACGCAAGATCGAATACGAAGGCTACGGCTAGAATTGCAGAAATTAACGACGGTGCCTTGCAAAAATATGACGGTTCCTACCCCAGCTAAAGACCGTCGTGGTTAGTGAACTCAACACGGGAGCATTCGGTCAACAATGAACATACATAATAGCAGTGGTACGAGGCGAAATTGGCATTGTCGAGTTGGAGTACGAGGGCTGAATTGTGGGGCCTTGGAGAGCGCGAGTGCAGCTTTTAAGAGGCTTGAGAGGAACGCATGCGCACGAACTTGAAACAGGCCCTGCCAAGGCTGTGAAGATGATCGATTCGGCGTCAACGTAGCGCCGGCGCTCAACGGCTTCCTGCTTCGTCCTTGTGTGCACTGCTTCTGAATTCATGTGATACGAAATGAAAACTTTTGGAACACCACGCTTGCCTGAATCGAGGCACTGCAAGAGGCAACTCAAACTGGATGTTATCTCGTTCAATTAATATTGAAGAATGTTGGTTTTGTTCAAACAAACCCCACCTCACCACCACGTCCTGCCTCCTGCGTGAACTCCTGCTCCTGATAAGAGCAGACCTCGGTGGAACTAGGGCGCCACGCGTGGCCTGAGCCACTATCGTGACCTATCGTGACACTGCAGTCAACCGAATTATTGAAACAGGCCTTGGCAAACCGAGGGATCGCCGGATCGGCGCTCCGCATTGGCCGATGTCGTTATGGTTGCCAGTTGGGCTAGCCGAAATTAGCCGAACAGCGCCAAGATGCTGCCGGGAGCTGAAATTTTGGCTGAAATATTCATATTGTCATTATCGAAGGTCGGGCTGCTGAGGACGGAGCTGAGGATGTCGTGAAAATGAGTAAGTATATGCCTTTGCATGGATAATGGGCTTTATTTTCGCTGGAAGGTGTAGCTGCACCGGGAGTGCTAGCTGATCGGGGGTCCGGTCCGAGCCAAAGACAAACCTTATCATTCCGTTGAGCATGGGCAAAAAAAAACCTGCGCATCTCAAGGTTTCGGAAACAGCTTTGGAAACAGAAGCCTCGGCCCGACTCTGCCGATGAGTAGTGCACTGATAGTTTCTTGAATTGAGACTGCATTGGTGGTTTGGTTGAATTCGAGAGACCGATCTTACCCGTCTTGCCAATCGGCGCTTGCGATTTTCTGAACAAAATATTCAATCTCGGATTCGGCTGCGTCGTCACGGTGAGGAAGCTCTTCATAATAAACTCAGTTCACTGTTCTACACTCGTGGACCATCCTTCATCTCCCCGACACAACAGGCGGATGATGTGTGTACGGCACGGGGAGCACTACTTATGCGCGGTAATACATTAGTCTCTCGTAGACAGACGCTCCAACAAAATGAAGCTCGTACCTCGCTTGTTGGAGTAATGTATCCGCCAGCCTAGAAATGTCGGCACAGCCCCGAAGCACGTTAACAAAGTCATCAACACCAGCATTAGGATGGACATGGCGATCCAAACGCGGCTGTACCTGCAATACGCGGCTGAGCTGGGGAGTAGCGAGGCAATTAATGGCGGCTGCCTATGAAGGATGAACCAATGGACGAGGTATGTGGATAGAATGGCCCCACTGCATTTTTTAATTAGAAAATCGCCCAGGAATTCGGAATGGCAAGGACCCACGAAACATTGAAGACCAAGAGTCCGGCTGGTACATGTAAATCAGCTGGAAGCAGTTTCAGTGGGGGGGATTTATTATACTCGCGTGGTCCAGATGTCTGGACAGGTGAGAGGTACTATGCCGGGAAATAACTGTTAGTGCATGGTACATACAGATCACTGGAAAGTGAGAGTCGTACACCATGGTTTTACCGTGAAGAGTGACTATGAGAGACGAGACGTTCGCAAGTGCAATGAGAGAAGGCTGCGACATGTGGTGGAAGCCGAACAAGACCACGGACGCGGGGGAAAGAAGACGTGTGTCTCCGCCGCCACTGAGATAAATTTAACGAGAAGACAGGCGGGGAAGCCAGGTTTTAATCGAAGTTTAAATTTGATTGACTCAACTTTGACTCCAATGCGACGCCGATCACCTCATTAGATACCGAGAAACACATTTTCAGTTGTTTCGAAGGCCCGGAATTCTGAACATTGTTGGCGCATCATCGGCTACTTGCATTTCACGGACCGAGTTCGGACCGGGCGCATCGAATGGCAAAGTGAATGGTCAAAACAGAGCGCATCAATGGATGCCGAACCATTACACCAGCAACATGACGCTTTCGAACCTGGCATTCATCCGTGTATATCTCTGCAAGGCTCTCGGAGATACTCGAAGGGTTTGCGAAGGGTACTATATGAAATTCGAACTTTTCAACCGTTCACAGACAAGTTAGTCGGAAATTTAGGTATGCATCTAGATCTGTCTCGCGATTCTGAGTCGCTTTCCTGAAACTGACGCCATTCCTACTGTTGTGCTCTTCCTGACCTTGTTCGGCAGTTCTGACTTTGTTGTCCCGGTGCTTCAGAGGCGAGCGGCCCGTGAGCTCCCGACAAGCCCGCTCTGGTCTTGTGACAGGTTTATAATTGAAAAATCCAGTGCTATAAGATGTTCAGGCCCCAGGGCGCAGATCAGCCAGCACCTCCGAAGACACATGCTACCCAAAACGCTGATTGCGCTACTGGTATTTTGCACAGCGGCGTACGCACAGCCGACGGGGCGAACTGTCGCGCCAGAAGGGGCGGTCATAGTAAAGGCATCCGGAGCCCAAACCGGAGAATTTCAAACCATCCAGGCGGCAGTAGCTTCTTTACCGGCCGACACCTCTGCCCAAGTCATCTTCGTCTACCCTGGTATTTTATTTCCCTTAGAATGGCGATGGAATCTAAGTGGAACCCCAGGGACGTATACTGAACAGGTCCATCTCACGCGTACAGGGAATCTGACGGTAAATTCTGCTTGAACGGATTTTCGGAAATTGACAGGGGCACTAGATTATGGGATTCACCAATGACATCAAAAGCTACACCGCCAACTGTGTCCGTCTTTCTTTTAATTTATCTCAAGGACAAGTTGGCGGTGGGAACCTTCCTGCGACACTTCGAATCGACAAAAATAATTTCTCGCTGTACAATATCAATGTTGTGAACACAGTGAGAAGAGATCTCCATGGTGTTTTCGCTCGTTCAGCCCTCCAATTCTAGTTTGCTCCCCATACTGCATCAGGTGCGCAGGCCTTGGCGGTGGCGGGGTATGGTACCAATCTTGGCTTTTACGCTGTTGGTTTTTATGGGTAATTGATAAGGTTGAAAGCCTACCTTCAACCTTTCTGATTATCCGTTGTTTTTACCAGATATCAAGACACCCTCCGCGCCGAAAAGGGAGTACAATTTTATGGTCTCTGTTACATTGAAGGAGCCATCGACTACATCTTCGGGCAACATGGGCACGCGTTCTTTCACCGTAACACAATCGCATCAGTCGATGTTGGAGCCATCACTGCCGACGGACCAGATACCGCCGACGAAAGTCTCTTCGTAATAAACGAGTCAAATATCACGAGCAGCGCCGCCGCGACCACGGACTTGACTGGGCTTGTTTTTCTGGGGCGGCCATGGAGCGCTCAGGCCCAGTTCGTTATTCTGTGCTTCCCACGTTCGACCGATCAACTCTTGCTAGGGTCGCGTATATATCCTGCTACCTTGGCGCCTTAATCAACCCCGCCGGATGGGAGCCCTGGTCCGCCAGCATGCCGCAGACGGACGGCGTTTTCATGGCTGAGTATGCCAGTATAGGTATGTTCAACTGAACATCAACCGTGGTCATTTCTGAATTACGTAGGACCTGGCGCGGCGGGCCAACGTGCATCCTTCTCATCGCAACTCACCTCCGCAGCCGGATACGGCATCGCTGACGTCCTGGGAGCGAATTGGATGGACTGGGTAGACACTGCTTATTATATCTGAGAGGGTGTGCGTCATTCAACATGTATGCTAAGTGTCCTGGTTCAAATCCGGTGAATCATGAATGCTCCGTGCTGGCGATCACGGTGTGGGCGAACGTTGAACTCCAGAAACGTTCCACGTTCACCTCGATGTTCACTCAATAACCAAAATTTACCCTGAGGCGTAATTGATTACTACGACTGGTGCCTCAACCTGAGAATTCAGCCCAAGGTGTCACCTTGAAAGTCAACGTTTTGAATTCCGCACGGCATGCGATGCATTTTGTTGTAGTAGCAACTGGGATTTTGAACACGAGTCCCAAAGCAGAAAACGATACCTATCGTTCTACGAGCTCCTTTCTTCAAAAGATGTCCGCTGCTGGCTTCCACTGGGTTTTTTTTTTTGGATGGATCAGTCAGCTTTCTCTCGCTCAGTAAGCAGGGCGCTATTATTGTTAATGCATTGACATTCAGCAATTTATCAGCACCGCGGGATCCTTAGGTTGATAGGGAAATGGCCGCCGCACCGCATCATGTTCACATCCGTCGGCATGTTCCAAAGCGGTTTAAAAAGACCACTGGCTTTGATTTTATTTCTCAGATTTCCGCTGCCCTCTTTTCCGCAACCAGTCGTAAAATGGTCTACGCATTTGCAGCAACCCGGCCCGTCAATCCTTCTGGTGTTCAACCGGCCATCACGGAGGAACAACTGTGGAAAGGTCTTGAATATAAAGCGCGCAACCCAGTTGTGCGTTTTCATAATGCGGATACTGCGCCCTCCTAATTTATTTGCCCCAAGCCTTTCGTGCCGGTGATATCCTCCAGCAAGACTACGTTCGAAGAAGGAAACAAGGTCCCTTCGGATTTCCATTGAATCACTCATTCTACAGATATTGATCGACTTTCGTCCCGCAGCTTGTACGTGAGTTGACCGTGACAACGGCAAGCTCGACCACCATCATGAAAGAGGAAATCGAGAGCTATGCTGCTACCATCGTGCGTAGCATTTTGACTCACTTAAGGTAGTCTTCGACCTTAGCTTATGCCTCAATCAGATGTACTTCGAGATAAACACAGGCCTGCGTATCACGAACACCATCTCCTACGGACCCAACGACGAGTTGTTGTTGACTTACACCTTTTCCAACTGGACTGGTATGTCGATCTACATACTACTGATTCCTGTAATCACTCACCTTGTTCACTAGCTCCCGGAGCTGCCCCCGATGAACCGAAGCCGAGTGCCAAAGAGCTGAATGAGATCGTCGGCAAGGCCCTTGACAGAGGGCTTGATATTATACGAGAGATGGTTAAGGAGGGAAAGTTGTAAATTTTGAAATTGTAGTCAGAATCGTGTGCGAACAATCTGCGAAGCAAACTTGTCGGGTTCAAGTGTGGCGGTGAATTTCCGGGCTCCATCGAATGAATAAATGTGGAGGAGACCGGTATGGCAGCCTCTATACATACATGCGCAAGATAGTCGGGCTGCAGTCATGAGCTCGCTCTTGGATTCCTTGTGGATTCCCATTTAGTATGATTTAATGGCACAAACACGGCAGCTTGTCAGAGAAGAGTAGAGAAAGTTGGAAAGGAACACAACTGAGCAATAACTGCAGCATTCATGTCCTGGAAGAAAAAATGAAATTTCTCTATCGGCTGGTGGCAGTGGACAGTAGATGCCTCGTACATCAGGGCCAATACACATATAAAATGGATTTTGACTCAACAGGACAGTGGAAATCATTGTACTCTCGGAAACGGAACAAAAACGCCTTCAATCCGGTCCAGAACAAGGAATTTGAGTGCGCCACACTAAGCTCAAAAGAAACGGTTTGTTCTATCGCTTACACAAAAAGAACAAAGGAAATTCTTCGGTTGCATTGGCGACAATACCCATATCGTCGGCTCACTACGTTTTTTGAGTATACACATTCAAAGCAAGTTCTCGATATTTCGTCCATTCAACATGCCTCTTGCTCAAGAATTTTACCCAAACAGCGCTTGCCTCGGGCACACCACAATTAGACTAATAATAACAACAATGAACCGGACGAGCCTACGAGTCGAGAGCTGCCAACGCATCGCTCACAGCCGAGTCGAATACTCCCCACGCGTTGCTCACGGCGAACAAATCATCCGCATTCACCCAGTCCGAGCCCGCCAACCAAAAAGTATTCCACGTCCCAACGTTCGAGGCGGTGTCCCAGAAGCGCGAGCGGATGCCAAAGTCGTGCGCGTTTCGGACGAGCTCCTGCATTTGCGCGGTCTGTGAACGCGTAGGTCAGCGGTGAGATAAAAGAAAGAAGAGCAAGACGAGACGCACGCTGGACACGCTGCCGTCATTGACGCTCGCGAGGGGGCGATCTCCGGGCCCCACTCGAGCCCGATGCCGGGCTTTGTGCTGTAGAGCTGGAGGATGTTGGCGTCGAAGAAGACGTCGCGCGGGTTTGAGGCGACGACAGAGGCGAGGGGTGTTGCCGGTGCCGACGACGGTCACTGCGCCCTGTGTGAGTTTGCCGTTGGCGTGAGAATCTGAGATGGCCGCCAGCGCGCAGGGCCTCCAGCCTGGAGGGCGTCGACCACTGGTCGGAATGTTCTGCTAGGATTTTAGCTTTGGGTCACTGCAAGAGAAGGGCTGAACGAACGTTGGTCCATCGGATTTAAAGTCGATCAGGAGCTGTAGCGGATTGTTCACTGAGATTCTGAATGGAGGTAAATACGAGCTAGATCTGGACGGCCCGTGATACAGACGGTGTGGGGGAAGATATGGTTCCATTGATAATACCCAGAATATTTGCGAGATATAATGAATTGAGGGTCTTAGTTTTGTCTATCTCGCCGCTCGTGTGTGCAACCTGACGCCAGAATTAAGATAAGAACACCCAAGGTGGAGGCGAGGCGTACGAATAATTGGCTACTCTGTTACCGCACGTCTGCTTCCACGCTCATGATGCTCAGGTTGAGGGTCATCCACAATGGAACCGCACGGGTATCTTGCACAAACTTGAACCAATGTTCGCCGAGAATTTGTGAGACGTTCAATCATTGTGTGAATGAATGGGCTTGACGGCGAGAGATGTCGAGACAAAGGCAACTACCAAAGCACAGATGACGTCTATTATACATGTACCTAAAAGGCGACAGCAGCAGTGTGAAAATCCACCGCTCTTGAAGGAACGCCTCTCGAATCAAACTGATATATTGACTTTCAAGGACGAAAAGGTTTACGGGCGCTGAATAGAAGGGGAGGAATTAGCCCCCAAGCTCAAGGAGAGGTCAGACACTTGGGTTAGGATGAGGATTTGCCCATTGCGTTGCATTTCCTTGAGAGATTCCGGGAAATCGTATTTGAAGTAAGCGATGATATGTGCAACATGCTCTGCCCGCTAAAAGACTCGGTCAAATCTCCTCCTGCCCTGCATCCACGACTTAGGCGCTGGCCCAAATAAGACTGCTCGCATCGACAGAGCGCACAGCGGCAACCGCCTGTTCCACGAGGTCCTGGAGCGACGAGAGGATGGCGTCATAGTCGGAGCTGTCGAATGACGCACGCTGATTGGGAAGAGGGAGGGAGAGGAGTGAAAGGATGAGCTTGGCACGAGTCGCATGTCCGCCCGAGCGGAAAATCCGTACGGTTTTATCAACCGTCGAGGCCATAACATGACGACCCGCCCACATGGACACCCGCAAGTTCAGGAGTGTCTGGGGCTCCACATCAGGGTCGTCCCAGCAGTATGAGTTGAGGATCGCTGCCCATTCGTGCTCCTGGCCTGCAAGGGGTACAAACGTCTGAGTGAGTACCTTGAGGAGTACGTAGACAGCAGACTCGATGTCGTCGTGCGGGAGCGGATCTCTGTTGTCAAGGCTCGCCATTGACATTGTATCGAACGTGCCGATAATAGTGCCTCGCCCAGCAGTGGACGACGGCTCCTGAAAGCGTCGTCCAATCTCCCAGTCAACCATGAGAAGCTTATTGTCGGCGACGAGGATATTATTCACTGAAATGTCTCGATGGAGGACGCGACGGTGGAAGGCGTCGAGGATTGCTTGAAAAATATTCTCCGCAACGGCCAGCAACTCGGCTGCCGAGGAAACGTCCTTGAGCTTGCGGGCGTCGGGGGGCGAGTCGAAGGCCATGATCTCGAGGTGGCGGGGAACGATAGCAGGGAGATACTCGAAAGCGCTTCGCTTGTTCCGCAAAATTTCGGAGTCGTTGGCAGGGCCGGGAGGAGGCGAATCATACGCAGCAAACGCCGCGAGGATCTTTGGCGCGTACGCGGGGGCGGGCTGGACGTCGGCGGTGTGTAGAGCGTCAACGATGATCTTTTCCCGCCAGAGCCGGCCTTCGGCGATGAAGCTCATCTTGACGACGACGTGTGTTGATCCCTTACTGTCCGGAAACTGTTCGTCGAGCTCGCCCTCGAGAACGACCGTTGAGCGTTGGAAAGGCGTCGAACGCAGCTGCGACAGGCGCTTCCCGCTAAGGCGGACCTTGACTTCTCCAAGGACGACGTAAGCGGGTACGGCGTCGCCGACAGAGAAGCCAGGAGGAGAAGAGGTGAAGTTGTAGATGAAGAGAGGGTTGTAGCCGAGTTGATACAACGAGGCGACTCGGAAGAGGTGCAAGAGAGCCGAGACGGTGGGGAGTTCTTCCGAGTCGAAGCAATTGTCAACGACGGCGAACTCGAATCGATCACAGCTGAGGATGGAGACGAAGAGCTTCGCCTTCTTTCCTTTGCCGTGGAAAGACAATGTCGGTATAAAGAGTCGCGTTGACTGGAACGTCAGAAGGTCGTCCGCATTGGTGATAGCCTGCTGATATTTGGCCACATGATCGGTCGCACCGATGAGGGGTTGGAGGCGATATTAGGTGGGTCGGTGTTGGTGAACTCGACGTTGACGAAAATGTTGAAAATAGTCGAACTATGTGCTGCGGCAGGACGCAGGGAGGCATCGTATTTCCTCCTCTCCTTGTAGCCATGCTGCTTTTCCTCGGGTAGCTTCGCAGCGGGGTAGGGTGGTAGTCGAGCGCGAGCAGCGAGCCGTCAGCTGCAGGTCTCAGAGCAGCCTGCGCAGTTCATTCGTGTCAGCGGCGTGAGGATATGCGAGGGAACAGAACGAACATCTGCAAGCCGAGAAAGCCAGTAGCGATTGTCTATCATGCGATCGACCGGCTTCAACGATGAGATGGACTCCTTGTTGAAGTTTGCGAGTACGGCATTTTTGAGCGTCGCGTCAATTTGATTGCACGCCACTTCCTTGAGCTCCGCGAGCTTGTCAACCAGTGTTGGCGTGCCCAGTCTGGCCAGAACGACGTCGAGTGGTGATAGGACAACGTGGCCGGCAAAGTGCCTGGCGCAGTATCGGGCGTCCTCGCTGCGCTGCTCCCTGCGCTCGCCCGTTGTAAGGCTGCCGATGACGCCGGTTGCAGCCACCGACACCAGCGTCTTGTTTGGGTATTTGAGCGCCTCAGAATCGGTAGGAAGGAGTTCAGAGAAGGACGCAGATGGCACGACAGGCGGCGGGTCTGAGGCAGTCGAGAGGCTGGCAGAAGGAGGTTCTCGCCCCTAGAGGAACGTGCGTCAGGGGACACAGGTACTCGATGGGGAAACTCACAGGAAGGATGCTGCGTGCCATCGCATCGCGCTCGCCTGAGGCAGCCATCTCATACAGCTTCAGCGCCTCAAATTGCTTCGTTTTGCCATGGTCTGACCTCAGTGACCTGCTCTCCGACAATCGTAAGGAAGTCATTGATGCTGTGGCAGGCGCAGATACTCACATCGTTGTCATTTAAAGTAGCAGTGCAGGAGTAGACCGGTAACCGATCTCTTGTATGAAGACAAATAGGAGACCGGTCGATCTGGGTTTGAATTTACATAAGGGCCGAGCGATCATGTTTTTGGCACGTGGGATCCGTCCTTCCGCTTCTGCCTTTGCCTTTCGAGACGCGCCGGCCGCACAACTGTATTCTGTGTCCTTCCTGGGCCGACTATACCATGAATTTACGTCCTAATCCATTGCATCCACATGTTTATGTTCCCTCTCCAACATCCAATCTACAAAATTCCATACAATATGCTAAAAGACTCGAGCTACTCCATCCGTTCTTCATGCCGGTACTCTTGGGTGTGATCGCATACCAGACGATGAAGATGCCACTAGATACTCCAAGATGCTAATACTTCCTTCTAGACTGCCGTCAAGCGCTTTCCTGGCATCTTTGTCCGCGCAGGAACACACCACTGTGCTCCGAGCATACCTCATCGTGTACTCCCTCTCGCGCGGCAAGATGGTTCCACATCAAGGGCAACTGGAGTCCTCCTTAGCCGCTATGTCTGGTCGCGAAAGCATTGTTATAGCTCGAACGGGTTACGGAAAGACCTTATGCATCGCAATCCCACTTCTACTCCAACCCGGCACCGTAACATTGACAATTTCTCCTCTCAAACGGCTTCAGCACATGCAGGTGTGCAGTTCCTTCTATCTCATTCAATCTGAAATGTCTGAAATGCTCTAGGCCCAGGACTTCGTTCGTAAATATGGCATTCCGACCGTTGCAATCAATGAAGATACACCTGATTCGGTACTTTATGGCAAGTCTGTTTATCATTTGCACATCCCAGATCTCGACGCTCATTGATCATGACCAGAAAATCGAGGCAGGAGAGATCCCGCATCTCATTGTGCAACCAGAGCAATTTCGTTTGACTCATGGTCACCTTCCCCGCATGGCCAAACTCCTCCACAACCGTCATTTCGTCTCTAAAGTCACGAGGGTGGCTGTCGATGAAGCTCACAACATTTCCACTTCAGGCTCTGTTATCAATGGCCGACCGCCTTTTCGTCCAGCTTGGGGAGGTCTAGGAGAAGTTCGCGCCCGGCTACAAAAAGGGACAAGTTGGCAAGCGCTGTCCGCTACGATCCCAAGTTACATTCATAAAACCATTTCTCAAAACCTTGAGTTCTCCTCTGACGCGCTCTCCATTCGTGTCTCTATAAACCGCCCCAATCTGATCTACGCTTCTCACAAACTCATTGATGGCTGTCATAATCTACGGAATCTTGATTGCATAATCCCACAACCCTTTCATCCTCCGATGAGACTTCCGAAACTGATCATTTTCCATGGAAAGAAAATCGAAACCAGCACCGCAGCGGAATATGGGAACTCACGCCTACCTGCCGCATTCCAGAATCTCCGCATTATCACAGCGACATGTCACCAGAATATCTTGAAATGGCGTACAATGATTTTGCGAACCCCGACGGCACAGTTCTCATCCTTCATGCGACGTCCGGCGCCGGAGAAGTAAGTGAAAAAAAAAAAAATGTACCGACTAAATTAACGACCGGAGCGATCTAGGGCTTAGATGTACCTGAAATCAATGGCGTTATCAATTACGGTTTGCCTGAAAAGGTCCCCATGCAACAATTTATCAGCACCGCGGGATCCTTAGGTTGATAGGGAAATGGCCGCCGCACCGCATCATGTTCACATCCGTCGGCATGTTCCAAAGCGGTTTAAAAAGACCACTGGCTTTGATTTTATTTCTCAGATTTCCGCTGCCCTCTTTTCCGCAACCAGTCGTAAAATGGTCTACGCATTTGCAGCAACCCGGCCCGTCAATCCTTCTGGTGTTCAACCGGCCATCACGGAGGAACAACTGTGGAAAGGTCTTGAATATAAAGCGCGCAACCCAGTTGTGCGTTTTCATAATGCGGATACTGCGCCCTCCTAATTTATTTGCCCTAAGCCTTTCGTCCCGGTGATATCCTCCAGCAAGACTACGTTCGAAGAAGGAAACAAGGTCCCTTCGGATTTCCATTGAATCACTCATTCTACAGATATTGATCGACTTTTGTCCCGCAGCTTATGCGTAAGTTGACCGTGACAACGGCAAGCTCGACCACCATCATGAAAGAGGAAATCAAGAGCTATGCTGCTACCATCGTGCGTAGCATTTTGACTCGCTTAAGGTAGTCTTCGACCTTAGCTTATGCCTCAATCAGATGTACTTCGAGATAAACACAGGCCTGCGTATCACGCACACCATCTCCTACGGACCCAACGACCAGTTGTTGTTGACTTACACCTTTTCCAACTGGACTGGTATGTGCAATCTACATACTACTGATTCCTGCAATCATTCACCTTGTTCACTAGCTCCCGGAGCTGCCCCCGATGAACCGAAGCCGAGTGCCAAAGAGCTGAATGAGATCGTCGGCAGGGCCCTCGACAGAGCGCTTGATATTATACGAGAGATGGTTAAGGAGGGGAAGTTGTAAATTTTGAAATTGTAGTCAGAATCATGTACGAACAATCTGCGAAGCAAACTTGTCGGGTTTAAGTGTGGCGGTGAATTTCCGGGCTCCATTGAATGAATAAATGTGGAGGAGACCGGTATGGCAGCCTCTATACATACATGCGCAAGATAGTCGGGCTGCAGTCATGAGATCGCTCTTGGATTCCTTGTGGATTCTCATTTAGTATGATTTAATGGCACAAACACGGCAGCTTGTCAGAGAAGAGTAGAGAAAGTTGGAAAGGAACACAACTGAGCAATAACTGCAGCATTCATGTCCTGGAAGAAAAAATGAAAATTTTCTATCGTCTGGTGGCAGTGGACAGTAGATGCCTCGTACACCAGGGCCAATCCACAAATAAAATGGATTTGACTCAACAGGACAGTGGCTTGAGTTGAATCATTGTACTCTCGGAAAGGGAACAAAAACGCCTTCAATCCGGTCCAGAACAAGGGAATTTGAGTGCGCCACACTAAGCTCAAAAGACACGGTTTGCTCTATCGCTTACAATGGAATGCACAAAAAGCACGAAGGAAATTCTTCGGTTGCATTGGCGACAATACCTATATCGGTCGGGCTCACGACGTTTTTTGAGTATACATACACATTCAAAGCAACTTCTCGATATTTCGTCCGTTCAACATGCCTCTTGCACAAGAATTTTACCCAAACAGCGCTTGCCTCGAGCACACCATAATTAGACTAATAATAACAACAATGAACCGGACGAGCCTACGAGTCGAGTGCTGCCAACGCATCGCTCACAGCCGAGTCGAATACTCCCCACGCGTTGCTCACGGCGAGCAAGTCGTCCGCATTCACCCAGTCCGACCCCGCCGCCCAGAAGGTATTCCATGTCCCGACGTTCGAGGCGGTGTCCCAAAAGCGCGAGCGGATGCCAAAGTCGTGCGCGTTTCGAACGAGCTCCTGCATTTGCGCGGTCTGCGGACGCGTAGGTCAGCGGTGAGATAAAAGAAAGAAGAGCAAGACGAGACGCACGCTGGACACGCTGCCGTCATCGACGCTCGCGAGGGGGGCGATCTCTGGGCCCCACTCGAGCCCGACGCCGGGCTTTGTGCTGTAGAGCTGAAGGATGTTGGCGTCGAAGAAGACGTCGCGCGGGTTTGAGGCGACGACAGAGGCGAGGGGTGTGTTGCCGGTGCCGACGACGGTCACTGCGCCCTGTGTGAGTTTGCCGTTGGCGTATGTCGTGAGATGGCCGCCAGCGCGCAGGGGCTGGAGGGCGTCGACCACTGGTTGGAATGTTCTGCTAGGATTTTAGTTTTGGGTCACTGCAAGAGAAGGGCTGAACGAACGTTGGTCCATCGGATTTAAAGTCGATAAGGAGCTGTAGCGGATTGTTCACTGAGATTCTGAATGGAGGTAAGTACGAGCTAGATCTGGACGGCCCGTGATACAGACGGTGTGGGGGAAGATATGGTTCCATTGATAATACCCAGAATATTTGCGAGATATAATGAATTGAGGGTCTTGGTTTTGTCTATCTCGCCGCTCGTGTGTGCAACCTGATGTCAGAATTAATGTAAGATAAGAACACAGGTGGAGATGAGGCGTACGAATAACTGGCTACTCTGCCACCACACGTCTGCTTCCACGCTCATGATGCTCAGGTTGAGGGCCGTCCACAATGGAACCGCACGGGTATCTTCCACAAACTTGAACGAATGTTCGCCGAGAATTTGTGAGACGTACAATCATTGTGTGAATGAATGGGCTTGACGGCGAGAGATGTCGAGGCAAAGGCAACTACCAGAGCACAGAGTGAAAGCATTTGAATGTCAAAGGTGAAGGAAGGAACGGTGAGGTATATATATCAACTCGAGGCAAAAGCCAAAGGCAGACAGATTGGTGCCGAAGACAAAGGTGTACGGACCATATGGACTGAGGTTTTCTTTTAAATGAAGAAGTCGCCGCGAGTGTGGGCACCAGTGAGGACAGAAACGGAAAGGGTAACCAACGTGTGCGTGTTGCAGTGCGTTGCCGCACCGCCACTGATGTGCGCCATATGCTCTTCCATCATCTTCACATCGCTTCATGCCTCTCTTTCTTTCTAAGTAAACTCTGGTCAGCCGTGGTCCTCTCTCTAAGGCCGGCGAGACCTATCTATTCCTTCTCTCAAGTCAAGCTGAATATAAACAAATCGGCATTTCACCCACATTCTGCCAAATTGTTCTGTCTCAGAGAATCTGCTGGGGTGGTTACCCAACCACATGCACGCCGCACGGCGAGAAATCATTCCATACATGTGCATCTTCCGTTTGCAACGGTGCAAGTCTTGACATATCTTCCTGATCTCCGGTAGCTCTCAGTACTATATCCGCTCTTTAAATATCGAGACACGTTTCTACCCGGTCTCGCTTTCCACCCAATACTTTCGAGATGTGGAGAACAACTATAATCGTGGCTTTTACCTTCATTCTGGCGCTCACATCGCGGGTGGCCGCCCAAGTGACCTTGGACACGAGCAAGGTGCGAGTTAACGTATTTGCACTGAGCCACCCCTAACAGAAATACGCAGTGCTACACGCTATCAACGAATGGCACCCAATACCTTGACTCTACGGACAGTGTCCTTGCCATTCAAGTGCACCCCGAGTACGTGGCCTTCGAATCGAGCTTGGGCTCGCTGGCTGACTTGTGAATCATAGCCGAGCAGCGTTAGAGGCAGGGACAGACAAGGGCGTCCGCTTCCACTTTCCATTGGGTGAAAAAGGCTGGGTCGTCTGCGAGGCAGTATCAAATTTCCACCACACACAAGTACGCCTCCTGACTCTGCCCCTTATAGGCCCACGACGACCATTTCGTCGGTACTTCCATCCCGAATGCTGCGAAATGGGCCACAGAGGTGCGTCATTCATATAATCCCTTCCTCAGGTTTTCTGACTTCATTCCTCATTTAAAACAGGACTCGCTGGGTTCTACTGTCGCCCTTGCAACCATCCACATCTCCGCGTCAGGGAAGCAGGTGTATCTTAATGCAGGCCCTCGGAAACATATGAGTTCCACCGCCGGAGGTGTGTCCCCATCCGTCCAAGTTTTTGGTCGCCGCTCACGGTCCCCGCTTGCAGTGACGACTACGGAATTCGACTGGGATATCCAGGAAATAAACTGCCTTCTCTCATGATACCCGGTCCACTGCATGTAGAATATCTGTACGTGTGTATATATCACCTAATGATCTGTGGATTTTCGTGTGCGCGCGCATTCCATTTCACGAGGCCATTGGATGGCTTACAGAGACGGTACGTTCAATCAAATGAGACTCATCCCAGGACGGCCATTCATTTGTGCTTGGGAATTAAATAACGAGACACGATACACTGGCTTTCAGGTGCCCGGGTAGTCGGGCGGCCAATGAATTTCGGACGACCTGAAAACAATGGTTTCAGGAACACGCCCGAAACCTATTGTTTCTCTTGAAAGTGGTTCTGAAATTACTGGTTTCAGTCATACTCCTTCTTGTACTGATACTAATAGTTTCAGCTACGTTCACTCCTTGAAATGTCTCATTGTTGTGTCCTCTTACATGTTGTGGGTCCCGCCTTCGGCCGGCGCAAATATATGGTGAGTGTATCGTTGAGCGAATATTGGATTCCGTCAAATAGTTAGGTTGTTCCAGCCGAACCACTGAGTTCACGCAGTCGCGGACGAGTATCCAGCATCATGTCGAGTTTTAAAAGACGGGGGTAGAGGGTTTGCTCGCTATGTCATCCGCTTATTTTAATCCGAGTTGTTACTCTTTTACCCAAAGTGTTCATTTTTTTTTCAACCGTTCACTTTTCGGCAATCATGGGACCTTGATGGGAGCCATAAATGGTAAGCCGACGAATCCCGGATGAGAATTTTTCCCATTTTCGAGCCATTTTGGGCTGTAAATCTTGACCGTCACCGCCACCAACTGCCAAAGCGTCACCTGAAAATTAAGTATTACAGTATTCGAACTAGGTTCATTTTTTTGCAATTGTCGCCGTCCTCACAGAACTACCTCCTTAGTTGAACCCATTCAAGTCGTCAATTGCGCTCTCCAATATCCAATTCACGCCTTATACTGTATCGCGCTGCGGCAATTTAACCGAGCCGAGGCATGCGATGTGTCAAGAAGCATTTAACTTCGGAACCACATCCGAAACCACTCCGTCGAACGCCGGCATTCTTGGATTCGGAGTTACAAATACAGTCGATATTTCAGCGGCTTGGTAATGTTAGTCAATCGCCAAGAGGTCAGTTTGTGCCATTTGTCCGGTCGGCGAACTTTAGAAGCCAAAAAGGACAATGCGAGTTTGTATAAATACCACTTTCCGCTGGACTCATCACCCGCACTTCAATTTTTGAGAAATGTCGAACAAAGTTATCCTCGTCACTGGTTCAAATACTGGAATCGGCTATGAACTAGTTCACTTGCTGGCGGCAAAAGGACATATAGTCTATCTTGCATCCCGTAACGAATCTGCGGGGAGAGACGCTGTGTTAGTTTCACTAGGATCCTGGATTCTCCGTTCACTGAAATTCTTTCTTAGGACCAGAATCAAGTCGGAAAAAAATCTCGATGTTAAATTTGTTCAGTTGGACGTGACGAATGCCGACTCAGTGAAGGCCGCAGAAGCCACGATCATGAAAGCAGACGGACGATTGAACATCCTTGTCAACAATGCTGGTATACACCTCTGAATCTCATTTACACCGGATCTTGGCTGAACCACATGAATTTGGCAGGCACTGGCGAAATCGGCAAGCCCCAAGGAGCAACAGAAATCGACGTCGCAGTCCTCCGGGCAGCGTTCGAGCCAAACTTCTTCGGGCTAATCCAGACCACCACGACGTTTCTGCCACTCATCCGATCGTCCTCGACGCCGGATTCTCCGTCCGTAATTCTTAACGTCTCAACAGACATGGCCTCGAACTCGTTCATGGCCAGCCCGCGAGGCTTCCTCCACGAGCTCGTAGCGTACAATACGAGCAAGGCCGCAGTGAACTCGTATACCATCGCCCTCGCCCATGAGCTCAAGGCGGAAGGGATCAAAGTGAACTGCGTCACGCCGGGGTTCACGAGCACAGCGTTGAATGGATTTAAGAGTGGGGCCAAAACGGCCGAGCAGGCGGCGGAAGTCTTGCTGGAATGGTCCCTTTTACAGAAGGATGACAAGACTGGTGGGTGTTCTGCTCGCCTTATCTTAATCCACACAAACTGATTGTACTGTCCAAGGCATGTTCGTGAATGAAGCAGGCGAGTTCCCATGGTAGATGCAGTACACAATGATCAATTGTTATTCGAGTTATATTCTTTCGAGTTTGGAAACGGGCACCGGATTATACAACTATTGATTATTCAAAGTTGAAAAAAATCACTAATTATGACGTGGAGATAAACAAAAGACAACCAGCAGAAAACTCATCGCGCGATTCTTTGCTCTGGAGATGAAATTACTGCGTTTCTGAACTAACTCTGGTTGTTGCAAATCTTGTTGCTTGGGACGCAAGTCTAGTTGTTGATGAAGCAAATTGACTGCGGGACGCCCGTCGGCATAAGCAATACTCGAGTCGAGTGAATGGCTTACTGGTTTTCTTGTCGTAAAAGTCGTTGTTACTTTGTCGCGCCCGCTGGACGGCCCGCAGTTTGGCTTCGCGTTTTTCCTCCGGGGTACGAGCCATTGATAGTTCCGCTATCCTGGAATGAATTGTTAGAGGTTTATATCAATGCTACAGTCACAAGGCGGACCTTTTAATGGATTCGACCTCCTCGAAGAAGCCCTTAGGATCGCTGGGCTCTTTGACAGACGACAAGTCGTGAGAGACGGTAACGGTCGCTGGAGCATTAAATATTTGAAGCTCGGTGACATCGTTGGATCGGTCGACCATGTTGAGCATGGCAGGGTCTTGTTCTGAATCGGCTGCCTTGGCGGGGACTTCCTGGGGTTCGGAACGAAAAGCATCCCGCTTGGCTAGATCCTCGGTTATCAGGTCGTTATATCGCATCCATTCATCCTCGTCGAGTTCACAATCGACAGGGCTCTCCGTAAATGAGGTTGGGCAGCGGACCGTAGCAGTATTAAATGGTGAAAGATAGCAATTGTTCCAAGGCAAGGGATTATTCGGACGAAGAGGCGGTCGAGATAATGGGTGATCCACGGCCGGTAGAACTGGCACCGACATGGAGGCGTCAACGAAATTTATGGGATCATCTTGTGGAAGGCCATCCAAAAGGAAATGGATGGAATAGGTGTGGTAAGGTTCCGAATGAATATACATTTCTCGTATCTGTATAAGTCGGGGTGGCGTTGACTGGTCAACAAAGGAATGGTCACAGATATGAGGTTGGATTGCACATACGTTTCTCACAAATGCAACGTACGGTTTATTGATAAGTTTCTCGCCAGACAGGATAGCGTCGGGGTCATCCAATTCTTTCAAAGTGGCCGCAGGATCAATGGTCAATACGACCCATGCACCCAGTGACGGTAGAGTAAAATGAGGCATCGAGAGTTCCGAAAAGGCACCAACAAGGACTGTAGGGACACAAGGTAAGACGTTTGTCCCCTTGTCCCCTTTTTCTAGGTTTGATGAAAGCGATGGGTTATTGTTTTTTTGTGGGTCCATGTACACTGCCACCTTGATGCGATCTCAATCGATCCACCGAGATCAAATGCGTCGTGTTGTTTTCGTTGTGCCACTGTGGCGCAGACAAGCTTTTGTGTAAATACAATAAGATCCCCGCAACACGCTTGATGTTATCATTCAACCAAGGTAACCTTGTTTCTTAAATTCGATATAAAAGGCGCCTGAACTTCTTGAGTGCCAATACAATTCAATTCAAATGGCCATATCCTCCTCTCTGTGCGACTGCTGTCCTCGAAGCTGCACTCAAAATGACGAGAGAGGGCCCGTCCAGCCTGGCGATATCTGTGCCGTTCCCTATACATCCATGCAACTTCCTTTCATGAACCTCATGGCCGAGCCAGCCCGCTCAAAGGGGTCGAGATATTCAGCAAAAACTGAGCATCGCCTAGTTGCCCTTAAAAACACTGATTGGGGCAAAAAATACCGCCCATGCGTCGTTCTCCCTGCATCAGAAACGAATCCACCCTTAATTTGTTTGATGGGGACCTTCGATGGTCAAACTCCGGACAGACTGCCGCAGTTGTTTCAAGAATTTGTGATCCCAGTGTATCCCAATCTTGGACCACTTATCAACGGGAAATACCCCGCTCATGTGCATTCCGTTCCGGAATGGAATCGGCCGGCCCAATGGATCGTCGCTCTGCCCATGTTGCCAAAATACGGTCACCAAGCACTCGAACTTGATCGATGGTCGTCTTCCAAAGGCATTCACTTCGACGAAGCCATGAATATGATAAAGAAGAGCTGCAAAGCTAAATTATTCAGGTGGAACAAGAAATACTCTTCCTATTATCTGCGACTGCTTTGCGGTAAATACGGTTATATGGGGTCTAGCACCAAGGCATTCATCCTGTCAGTGAGTTGAAATAGTTTCCGCCAATTTACACGATGGTCTCTCGACTTACGGAATATTTTGTTTCGGCGGTTTCCCAAAACGGCAAAAACGGCTTAGTGGGCCACCTCCTCACATCGTTCATTCGGACTGATATCGGCTGTCCCAATGTATCCCAAATCATTAAAGACATCCAATTGCAATATTGTGTACAACAACAGAGCACTTCCGAGGTATATAAGCACCTTAAATATTTCCCTTTGAGCCAAGGAAAAGGGGTGAAATCGCTGTGTGCACAGAATGACACGCTCTGCAAAGCACAGAGTGCATTGGTGCGCCAAAGTTGAATACGGACCGATAGATAAGATGCATTCGCATATATATTTTAACAACAGCTGACCTCTGGCCTACAATAACCACTTCAAAAAAGTTCGTACATACGCACCAACGAAATTCGGGCGTTTCAGGATGTATCCCTCGGTGACCACCAAATATGGCAGTTAGAAACCCATGATTTCGTTTTGAAAGAGTTGTTGGTGTCTAAAGTGCATCCTCAAATTCTCAGGTCCGTAGCATACACGGTTGGCTCACCATCGAGAGGTCGAGAATCTGCTACTCAAGCTCAAATCAAGGTCTTCTTGGGGCCCAGCAAGGCGAGAGGGAACATTTTTTGCTCTCAGGATAGTCGCAGATCATTTTCCTCGATCTAGGGATGAGGACGAGCCCCTGATCTTGTGAATTGGCCAGGAATTGGTGGAGGAACAAGTGGAAGAAGGTCTTCGGAGACAAGGAATGATGTTCACACGTCATCATCCCGATCAAAAACCCGGCACAGCTGTTGATCGCCGCCAACACTTTCTTCCAAATTTGACGCACGCCGTCCTCATACATTGTATTCCATCCTAGAAGTACCAAATCCTAGGTCTATGCATCCCACCGGCTTATATTATGCAAGTGGCCCAGTAATTAGTGTGGCCCACTAAGGGGTCTCAGATAATATACGAAGAATGAGCTTCAGCAACTGTGTGATGAAGTGATGGTGTGTATGTTTCAGTTCGTGTGCACCATCTCTGATCAATGTCACAGAGCATGAATATCCCCGAGGACGAAAACGGTTTCAAGGTCAGTATGATTTTCTTAAGAAGTTGTGAATATGAACAGAGTTCGGAGTCCTAGTCCTCGGATAAATGGCCCAAGGCAAAATCCCTTCGACATTTTTTGCCATCCCTGGGTTCCCGCTCTGTGCAGCAGGGATCTGTGTTTCCCAATGGCGGCTATTCCCACCGATATACAAGACGTGCGCCGTCAATGGCCGCGTCACTGGCGGGAGATGTGGCTAATCTTACAATCCAGGCAAGTCTAACTTAATTTTAAATTGTATCCGATTCCTGATCCGAAATGAACGACAGGAGGATGAAGAAGGCTGGGCTATTTCGAATGGTCGTCACCGTTGAAATCTGGTCTCGGTTTCCAAGCTATATATTCTAGCTGAATTTAAATATTATTAGGGCTGCGGCCATAACCTTGATGATGGTTTCTCGAGGTCCGCCGAACCCAACCGGCTGTTCGATTTGAATGAAGTTGAATCTGGATTCTGAACTCTGGAATCCGTGGATCTCAGATCCTGCATTTCTCTTTAAGTGCTTGCATTGCGGAAGAATATCCACTTTTCGTGGCTGATCATTTCGTCGCGCTGTGCACATCCTGGCGGCTCTCAACTATGACCTTTTTTTATCGCTAAATATTATGTGGTCTTGGAACTCGGTGCTGTGCAACGTGGTTGTGATTCGTGCATCGTGGTTTTATGTTTTTTTTTTGTGGTTGAAGAACGAGGTTTTGGGGTGCATTTTTATGCTATGGATCTGATTTCGGAGGTTTTTCGCGGTCTTCGGATGGTATTCTGGCCCAAGTAGTTGGAGCACAACCTCTCGGCAACTGCCATATCTCCCAGTTTGCCGCGGAAGGGATCACCTGATGTGATCTGTTGCCGGCCCGGATCCGCTGTGCCTCAAATAATCCTTTCAGCCACTATTGCTGGCATAGATTATGCCATTAAATCCTCTATAACATCCGGTTCACACTCCCGCGGTTCCATTTACAGCCATTCGTACTTGGTATACAGGCAGCGTCATTTGTCAGGGTCCTCAATTCCTGGGTAGCAACGGAGTTGCGGAAGCAACCTTGACTGAAAAATACTGTGTTCCTTTAGAAACATACCTTTGGCTGCTATAGCCTTCATAAGTTATACCCGTGTCGCGTATTTCACTTGAACCGTGAGAATTGCTCTGATGTCGGCTCATCGGCTAGCAACTGGTTAACCACGATCTCAACCACAGATCTGGTCAAACCACGACGTGCGTTCACGGTGCATGATGCACACAATATTTTGCAATAAAAGCTTTATACTCAAACCTAAGCTTACAACGTTCAGGGCACAATCGCGGATCACGATCGCCGATATGATCCAACAATGATCTTTCCACTGTCACTATTCAATGGATTGCAAACCTGAACGAGTAAGCGACTCGGGAATACGAGTATGTTGGGTCATGGCTAGTCCTTTTATCGTTGAATTTTAGTTCAAAGTTACTAATAACTTTTCAGATCGACAATTGCGGCGTCTCGCTCGATTAGTTCACCGTTCACGTTCAACTGTCCACTCCCAACAAGATAAGTGACTTTTCAAGCGTGCGAGGTAGATATTTAATCCAAAGCCTCTCCACATACCCGCAGAATAGAACCGGAAAACCCCGCACGGTCTTCCGCTCGTCCGTACCGCCAGTATCAGACCCGCCCCTGTCCGTCCTCCAACCGTCCTCTCAATGTTTTTAGAGACTCCAGAGTCGAGGACGGCAAGCACGGCGATTCCCGGTAACTGCGGAATTTGTTCATCCCAAACGGTAAACCATAACTCCGCGATCAGATCTTGATCAGATCACTTACTCAGTCTGTTCTATTTTTGACTTATAAACCTCTTGGACGTTACCACCACATACTGTAGTTTGTTCCGATGCTTGGGATAAACAGTCTCGAATCTGCCTCCATACCCATTCGACCTCTTCTTCTCCTCACCATTGGATTCGTCTCGTTATTTGTTGTGACGCGTGCAGTGAGCACCCTTCCACTCCAATTTTATTCGGAACACAAAACTCAATAACGGTCATTTAGACGAGTAAATTACGGACTGTGAGATTTCCCTCATTTAAACTCCAGGTTCCTCCTATACGTATTATGTAGTTATCCTTTCGTCGCGGTAAACAAAATGTGGATACAATCCACGGCACCGACTTCAAAATCTCCAGGATTCTAGGTGCGTTACAGAGAGGCTGTGGAATTGCTTTGCGCGCTGATCATCATCCGTTAGTTTATCCTATTAAGGTACTTCTCCCCCCGCTAGCACTCTCTGTGATGTTTACCACTATAAAAATTAAGAGTTGTACAGGCACAGACTTGCGCAGCTCCACGTACGACCAGGAAGGATTTGAGGTATTCCGCCGTTCAGCCTTCTCCCAGTTAGAGTACGTCTGAATTAACCATGCCAGTTTGACCGTAAATGGATGATTGTGGACCTCGAGAAGAATAAACAGCTCTCTGCGCGGGATAATCGCGGCATCAAAGTCGGTTCTTCCGGACTCGCCCGCGAATTCGAGCTGATGTCCCGGAAACAGCTGGTTCGGGTCTCCCCCATAATTAAGCGGGACCCGTCTTCTCCCACCGGAGGCGTCCTGGAAGTAACATTCCCCGACTCGCCTGACACGTCATCCTTTAGCATCCCGCTAAACCCCACAAAAGAACAGCTCAGCACATGGGAGACGCACGCGGGCTTCGACCTCTGGGGTTCCTCCAACGAGGGCTACGTCGTCGAGAGCGCGGACCCCAGTGTGCTTGAAACGCCGTCAGAAATCCTCTCGGGGTACGTAGGCCGACCGGTCCTCCTCGTCATGAAGACGTCCACCCCGCGCCCGATAACGGAGCCGATGCCTTTCGACCCCACGCGCCTCGCGTACGCGGGCGGCCCCACAGTGCGTTATCCGGACTTTAGCCCCTTCCTCCTCGTCTCGGACGCGTCGCTCGCAGACGCCGAAGCCAAGGTGTGGGCAATGGCGCGCGGGGACTTTGAGAAGAAGGTTGCTGGATGCACGCCGGAGGATGCGGCACCACCCACCAACGAGTGGGCGCGCGACGGCGCGAAGAGACTGCTCATGGAGCGCTTCCGGCCGAACGTGGTCGTGAGCGGCGTCGACGCGCCATTCGGCGAGGACGATTGGCAGGAGATCATCACCCCGATAATCGCGGATTCGTGCTGCCCGCACGGTGTCCGAGATGCATGGTACGTGTTCGTTCCTTGTGGGTGATCAGACCCGGCTCGAGGCTGACTTGGCCTATATTATATGGCAGTTCCCCAACGTTGATACGGAGACTGGCCTGCGCGATTCCCAGATGCCCAACAATGCTATGATGCAGTACCGCAAAGTAGAGGCGTTTGCGCCGTCGAAATATTGCTTCGGGTACGTGCTTGTTTCTTTGCATTTCGTCTTCATGTATCCCAGCTTGTGTAATTGCCGCGCTCCTAATTTCGCGATCTGATTTTTATAAAGCTGTACGCTGACTCGATCTACTCAGGATGTACATGATACCAGCCGAGGCCAGCGGCGTCCTCAATGTCGGTGACCAGATATTGGTTACGAGGAGCGCGGTGAATCCAAAGTTGGTGGCTGCATAGGTGATCTGGATATTCCAGACA
>JARJLF010000524.1:0-176495 GCA_029378395.1 Mycena leptocephala | reverse complement strand
GATCATTTCCGACGTTTTTTCACTAGACAAGCCACCGGAAAAAACATCCTAGGAGATAGAAACCTTCTAAGTTTGTGCTTTAAACTGAATGAATCAACAGTTTTGTGCTGCAAATGCATTCGAGAGCACAGTGAGAGAAAGAACGAAATGATGGCTGAGATCATTGGCGATCCCAAGTCACGGCGTGACATTGAGCGCTGCCAAATCAAGCTGTCACGCTGTGACCACGCTTGCCGCGATGTAAATGGTTGCTTGCAAAATAATGAAGCTCTGTTTTAAAATTCTGAGTAGGCAGACATGATTGTAAATTGTTTGTCCATGATATGAGCTCATAATATGTGCGGAAATCGACTACTCATATGCTGAATAGGTCTGACTGGGTGAAGAATTGATGGGAGCAAAATGAGCAGGAATTGCAATTAGGGCATTGCAGAATATCAAACAGGTACCTCTATGGCATTTTAATGCTTATTTCCTTCAACATTCACACTGCACAATTCATGCTGTCATGCGCTGCAAAGCAGAAAATGAGTTAGAAGATCCTCCCTGTTTTGATCACTTTCACTGCATTCAGGGCCCAACTAGCCCGGGGACCGGATCGCCGCAGCTAGCCGCCCCGTTTGGCTAGCTGAGGTTTTGCCACTGAAAACTGGCACCTAGCCGCAGGCTAGCCGGGGCCAACTAGCCAAAAATAGCCGTGAGCTCGCCACAGCTCCGTTGCCACGGGTCTAAGTCACAGTGGCTACACGAGGCTACACGTAGAGCCGTGAGCTAGCCATGAGCTAGCCGAGGCATAGCCTCAGCTGCCAACAGCTAGCCGACGGCTCGCCACAGCTCCAAAACCGGCCGGCTAACTAGGCCCTGAATGCAGTGTTTGTTCCAAGCCTCTCCGAGAATCACCGGAGCGCCGGTGCGGAGAGAGGCTTGCTCCGAACCTACAATTGAGGGGGATTTACAGTCACGGCGAAAATTGTTGCCCTTACCAAATTTGGAAATTTTGTGATGGCTCGCAATAAATAGGTGGTAGGCCCAATACTAGCTAATCCCTGGCCAGAGGAGTCTTCTAATGTTACATATGATTCAAAATAAATGTTATTTTGGCATGGACTTGGCCTTGAATGCATAATTACATGGCCTATCAGGGTTCACCAAATCACACCAGGCAGCAATTTCCGGCATTTTATACAGCCAAACCAAATGTATTTTGACTCATATAGACCAATATTACACCTTTCTACCCAAAAGCTATCTAATAGTGGGGCCACCACCTATTTCTTCCGAGCCATCACAAAATTTCCAAGTTTGGTACGGGCAACAATTTTCGCCGTGACTGTACTCAGGAAAGGCGAGGGTGTTGCGAGGGTGTACCGTGCGAAGGAAAATCACTGCATTCAGCGGCCTGATAGCCCAGGCCCTAGCTTCTGCGAGCCGCCGGCTAGCTGTGGCTATGTTTCGGTTATGCCTGGCTACACGGCTAGCCAGGGCCGCCTCGCCACTTGGCCGCTACCTTCTGCGAGCCGGTGGCTAGACCGCCTAGCCAGGGCTTGGGTAGCTGGCCCTTGGGCTCGCCGCACCAAAGCTATCTTTCAGTCCTTAAATAGGTGTTGTTATGGCTGCCGATCCAACTCCGCAATCAATTTTGTTTGCCGAGACATTATGCTCAACTAATAGCGCTCAACCGCCGCCCACTTTCTCATGTGTGTAATAATGGATACCGTAGTACTGTAACGCAAAAGAGAGGGTAGAGGTGGCCAGAGGGGCTGGCGAGGTGCCGCTAGCCCGGTTAGCCACGGCTAGCCAGATGTGGCTTGGCTGGCTAGCCACACGCGGCCGGCTAGGTCCGGCGAGGCGGCGCGGGGCTAGAACCCCTCTGAACGCAGTGATTCCCTCCTAAAAATCATGCCACAGCACAGACCAACCACAGCCGAGGAACTCGTAAACAGGATGTCCCAGCTCCGAACCCCCGACCCAAGCGTCAACAACGGCGCGTCCTCCTCACTCACCACGAACTAGACTATGTTTTTGGCTCATGGCCTTGGGGCCCATAAAGAGATCGACCCTCGACTCAAGTATTCCAGGGATCCAAAACGGCAGCACGATATTGCCGCAGAGAATTTCAGGGTGATGCTTTGGGATGTTCAAAGGCGCGTTGCGGTTATTGGCACAAAGAAAATTATGAACCAGGCCGGGCTCGATATCAAGAGTGGTCGTTATTCTGCGCATCCGTTCTATATGTTCTGATAATTAATTGAAAAGGCGGGTGCGAAATTCCGTTCCTCGCCAGAACAACATCGTGCTGATCACGGAGGTACTCGAAGTCACGCGTGTACCGTCGCATCAAACAGGGACAAGAGTGAATCGCAATAATACGGGCCACTTTATCGAGGGTACGCAAATGTTCTGCCGCTCTTAGACATGACCTGACTTCACCCCAGGTCCCGACATTGGTCCCTTCAATGCGAACTCTTAAGGTTCCCTTGGTGTTGATTCGGTATTCTGATACCGAGGGTCAGCCAAAGGTAAGCCCAGCGTGGCCGATGGGCTACTAAACCTCTAACGCGATACTATACAGGGAGGTTCCAAGTTATGGTCTACCTGGAGACCCGTCTGCGCGAGATTGTCCCACCTGGGACGTCGAACGACGCAGTGAGGGCGGAGCTTGAGAGGCAGATCAATCACCTCGGCGCAGCAGCGCACCTCCTCATGGTAGCTAGGTTACTTTCGTTTAATTCCAGTCTGATCGATCCAAGCTAGGTTGCCGAGCAGCAGAATACATTCCAGGAGGTCAGGATGAAGACTCAGGCTAGTATCTTTATTCCATGTTTGCGCCCACGTTTCAAGTCAGTGTCGAGCTACCAGTGGTTTATTGACAAGAGTCTGACGATACCCAGAGCCATAGCAGAAATTGAGACAGGATTGAAATGTGGAGAATGTAAAGTGGTCGAATGGAACCCGTAAGGCGGCGGTTCAATAATCACGATGTTGCTGACTTGATTTCCACATAGATGTAGGGCAGTTGTGGGTAGAATATAAATTGCCTGGCCAGCCTGCATCGGATGTTGACTGCATGCAGTTTTCTGCAACTGGAGCTGCGCGAGAAAACATCGGCGGCGACACAAGATAGAGTGCAAAGCTTCGATCCAAATGATCCGCTCGCCGTCACATGGGATTAAATTAGAGATGTACCTTTCCGCTGCAAGCCTGCTGCAAGTCGAACTTCAAATTGCGCTCTCGAGCTCAACTGCGTGTCGAGAATGCATTGATGTTATCTCCCCTGTACAATTAAAGAGTTATTTGGATACAATACCAACTGTCCAGTGTCTGGCAAGCCCACTTGATGAACGTTGGGTTGAACCAAGGTTGAACGCAAGGTTGATTGAGGCTGTGCCTCCGACTCAATCGGAGATCATTGATCATTTCTTCTGGTACTTGGCAAGCTTCCGACGGTTGATCGGCGTGCGCGGCGAGTGTGGATGTGGGAAGGGACCCGTAGACGAGTACAGTAGAACTGCCCATATGGAATACCATCGGGACAGGGCCCGAGGCTATTCCATATGACGGTTATTCCACAGCAGATAAAATCAATAAAGAAATGAGTTTGTTTTGAAACCTCTAGCACCACTGTCTAGTTGAATAACAATGAGGATTTTGTTTAAATTATCATGTTCTCAACTTCCTGCACCCTGTCAGCACAGAATTCACGCACATGCATCCCTTTGGTGGTTTTAATGGGCATCATGATGAGAAAGATGGCAATAAATCAATTATTTGGATACAATGGGACTATATAATGGTTGAAACAGCAATTTCACCATGCAAGAGATTCCTCAAAACGGCAAGTTTGGCTCAAAATTACCATTTTGGCCACCCGCACAATGGAATATCAGCCTAAACCAAGGCTCCAGGGCTATTCCGTATTCCAGATGACGGTGGGTGGAATATTCCCCTATCCCAACATGGGATATGCTTAAAAGTGAATCCATATGACGGTTATTCCATATGATATTATTCCACATGAGCAATCCAACTGTACAACTCGGCCGACAGCGGCGCCTTGGGGCTCAACATCTCATCCATCGGCACCATCCCGTATGCCGAATCTCGCAGCAATGTAAGAAAATATTTCTTTCAAATTCCACTGGAGTAGCGCTGACCTTGAAGCAGGGGGACATCCTCCACGATTTCTTCACCATATCCGTATTGACACCAAATTCCATTCATGGTGGTTCCCTGTGGATAGCACCCCCATTGCTTGGTGGTTGGCATCGACGCCGAATCGCTGAAGACGTGCGCAAAGTCACAGTCCTCCTGCATTGCGTGTGGGCAGCTCCCCGTCTGGAAATACCTGCATGGCTTCGCTGACTGAGGAATATTAACGTTAGTCGTCAGCGCAGCTGCGTATCCACGCACTGTGTCGCTTTTTCTGCAGGGTTTTTTTCGGGCTCGACGGTGCGGGCTGGCTCATGGTCGTCGTGGGAGACAAGCAGCACAATAGCGTGGTAGTCAATCAGCGGGTTTTCCAGGAAGGCACGTCTTTATGATAGCGCGCAAGGGGCTTCGACAGGGTTGAGATAATGGGGTGGATACGGAAGAACTGAAGACGTACACAACTTCCTTGTATTACACACCAACGACACGACGTCCCGCGGCTCGGACGTCGACAGCGCCGCAGCCCGATGCCTCGCGGGGTTTGCATCAGCAACGCGCGACCTCAAGTGTTGAGTAAGGCTGGGGAGGAATGAGTGAGACGCGGGTTGATTAATGAAGAACGGAACACGCATCTCACTTGACTGTCTTTCCAGCGAGACGACGTCCCGCATCGCGCCCGCACCCCCATCGCCATCCCATCACATCCTCGTACGTGCACCCGATCCAAACACCAGCACTTCCCAACGCCGCTCCACCTCCATGCTTCCGCAACCCCACAGGTTCATGATACCCCAACTCCGACGCGCAGAGCGTAGGTTGCGAGCATCGCCGGCTCGAACCTCCGATGGTTGTTGCTCCCGAAGTGGGGATATGGCGTCGGTCCCGACTTCCCACTCTTCCGCCGCACGTCGCAGGACATCGCGGCAGATTGGTAGCCGTGGGCGACGTGCGCAGCTCGAGGGACGTTGTATACGTCGTGTGGATCGTGCTGGTAAGCGCCGATGGTGCGCGATGTAGTTTGCGGCACCAGTACGCGCGTGATGATGGAGGGTGGAGGACGACGAGATGGACCGTGGGTATGCGGGTGAGGATCCGGAGGTAGAGGAAGTCGAGTTGAAGGGCTGCGGTGGGAGGAGAACAAGTTTGGAGTGCTGTAAGCTAAAGACAATGTGAGCTGTACTGTGAGCCGACTGAAAACGTTGAATGCACCTTCAAGGATCCTGTTTAACGCTCCCCGTTTCAAGCTGGCGCCGTGTCGGGGCCCAGGGTGCAGTAAAACGAAGCTGAAGGTGCGGGATCCCTCCGCACGTCGCGCGTCTCGACCTCCACCGTATCGCCGTGCATCGCAGCAAATCGGAGCCCGTGGGCAGCTCGGGTAGCTCATGGAGCGTCGCGTGGGTCGCTGGAGACCTCGTGGTCAGCGCCGATGCATGCGATCGGGCGACTATCCCCGCTACACGCGGAGGATGGAGGTGAAGCGCGAGCAGCGGGCTGGATCCCGGCGGTGGGGGACGTGGATGAGAAACGACGCAGAGGAAGAGCATCCGAGGCTGGTAATCGAGGCGTGATTCAGCCGTACTGAAACAAGATTGAAAATATATTATGAACGCACCTTCAAAGGTCTTGAAGAGATCTTGGTCAAACCTCCGTCTCTCAGGGGAAGGTACCAAGCCTTGCGCAGCTCCGAAGAACGCGTGGAAGGGCTGGTGAACAATTTAGATTTTGGAGATGAAAATAGAAGAAAGAGGGAGAAAAAAGAAAGACGTACTGGAGAACATTTCTGGCAGGCCGATCGTCGCGGAGAGGCTAGTGCAGGATACTTGCTCCTACTAGGGAAGGTATTCAATTCCAAATGCAGAAATGCGCACTTGTGGGCGGACATCGTGGAATCGTTTTGGACCTTGAAACTATGGGGTTCTTTGAGGAGGGTCGCCGGAACGGGCACGGTGGGAACAACGTGGTCTTTATCTTCGCTGCGGTACGAGAAACGACGGGTGAAATGCGCTGGATACACTGAGGCATCGACAAAAGCAGCGGAAGATTTTCAAGACTTACCTGTAAACACGACAAAATCGATGCAGAGGGCGCATTGTTTGACAGACTGCAGAGGAGAACTTGAATCGTCTCAGCTGTGTCGATGAACAAATCGAATTGGACACACCTTCCGCTCGTATTCAAACACATCTACATATGGGAGCATGTATCGTCAAAAAGATGAAAAAAGACGAAAGCAATAGTAAAAACCATCGAAAACGACGCCGTTAGCTCCGCAGAAACGGCCGCCCATGTCATGATTACCGCAGGAAATCTGCAGAAAAAGACTCCGTACAACGAATGTTGTGGACTTTGCCCAGAACGAAATCGGATAACAAGGATCTGCCACAGAATAAATGGGTCAGAGAAAATCCAAGAAGGATCTTTTAATGGATATAAGCAGAACTCACCGAACTTGATTGAAATGGGCAGTTTACAACAGAAGAACTGCTGTCTGCAGACTGCCGAACACTCCCTCCAGCAAGGAACTCCCGGAGATAGACCATGAAACGGACGGCGGTGAGGACTGTCGTGAAAAATGAATGGTGGACGAAGTAAAAGGGCTTGGTGGAACCGAGTCCGGTGTTGTCGTGGTTGGGGAAGAGAAAAAAGCACGCGTGAGTCACGCGTCACAGTGTTCCATCATCCGGCAAAATGTGGGCCGAATTGCCGGATGCCGTTTCTCTTCAACCACCATGTCCTCAACCTCATTCCCCGTCAAGAGAAGATGGACAGCCAGTTGCAGCAAGAGAATGTCTAATGTGACTCAGGTCTCCTAAGGACCGGCACTGATCGACCAAATCCGGATGAAAATCCGTGGATGTTATTTTGTACGGAGGCGCGCGCCTTTGCTCTCTTTGCCGACGCCGACGCGTCGTCTGGTCGCCTCGATTACCTTACTTCTTGATACCACAATGTCTAATCAACCTAATCCGCCACCGCTGTCCCCTCGCTCTTTGAATACTGCAGAGTCCGCGCCATCCTCGTCACTTCGTTACTTCGCTTAGCGCTGTGAAAGCTCGTGAGTTCGAAAACACTGCGTGAAAGTTCGTGACTTCGGCTGGATTTATTAGAACTTCGTCACTTCTTTTGTAGACAGTGAAAGCTCGTAACTTGGCCTTGACTTGGGCCGCACTGAGGATAACCACATGACCGCGCCTATGCACTTGAACAGTCCACAGCCGGCCAGCTGCGGTCCATTGTTCAAATTCTGTCCCAACTTTGTTCCTATCGTTCATTTGCTCTGATTAGCACACTGAATATGGGTGCAACCCAGAGTGAACTTTCTTCGTGAAGAGTAACTGTTATGGATTATATGATTCCCGGCTTCTGGGGGACTTGAATTTGAATTATTCTTACAAACTCTTGCGACTTAATTTTCAGTTGGTACTTCGGCACGAGACTACATCGAGCAATGGTCCACCGCTCGATTCCGAATTGACGCGAGTTGTTGCGACTTCAGATGAGACATTCAACTCGATGGTGAACACATGATGAACCAGACTCGACAACGCAAGGTTCCGCACAAGCTGGAAGTGTCATCTTTACGAGCAGCGACTCCCTGATTCCGCGGCAGATAACATTTGAACCACGTATCGTCTTCAACCAGGATATCCAGATGTACATTGAGTCTGACCCTCAATCTACTCTGTAAACCCGATTAACAAGTTTGATTTCTCAACCACGAGATTGTGTCTCTTGCACTGAATGGATATACGTTAATCAACATATCAAATTGCTGGTCTTCGAGCTTTCGCTACGATAGTATGGGATTAAGCTGCGCCGTATACAGTCGTAGATACAACAGTAACCATATCCCTTGCGAACTCGAACTGAAATCAACAGCTGTACTTAAATGTTCTGGACTAACGATTGTGGTCTAGACCGTTTCGGAAGTACGCATACACTGAGCGGAACCATTCCTCAACCCCTACCAGCGCCATAAGCTGCACAACGGCTGCCCGTAATCAGGTCTCTCAGCAAGAGAAAGCCCTGCTTGAACTCAAGATAACCAATGCTCGAGTTTGCCGATACCGCGGTGTCGAACCGACATGTCGCCAGCTGTGCCCAGTGTTATCCTGGGACTTTATTATTCATTCTTAAGCTACTGTATTTAAAGATATGTATCGGAAGATAATAGTAAGGCAATAATCTATCTATGAATCGTTAGTGTCTGGTAGAATGATAAGGAATGTATCTGTAAAACCGTCAGAACATTTTCGACCGGGGCTCGTTACGTGCTCGGAGGTTTCGATGGTAATCTACCGAAGTTTCCACTCATGGTACGTCTTCAATAAATATCCCAGTCTCAGAGTCGTACCTGGCATAGTTTCCTCCGCGACGGTCACATCACTAGCAGATGTTGATGTGTTGGAGGGAGCTAAGTTGCCAGTTCAGGTCGAAGTTTTGCACACCAAGAAAACAAACCTTGAGTCGTCGAAGATTTACGCTTACTACTACCATGAGCATCTATCTGTGTGTGCGGGGAAAACGGTGCTCATCGATCAGCACGGCATCTGGATTCTGAAATCTATCGCACCCGATTTGGTCGCCGGACTCTTCCGGACTCGGGGGGCAAGAACACGCCCCGAAGTGTTGCCCTGGATGTTGTGAGAAGCCGGAAACAAACTCAGAAGCAGAATCGAACCTTTGACTCTGCCCGTTTCAGCTCGAGGTGGGGCCTGTGGCATCTGCAAAGCTTTCACTGCGGCCTGGAGGTCATCCTCCGCAGCCCGAGCGGCTTTGACCTTATAGGTAGCGTGGAGAGCGTGCATTGCGACTTACATACCTTAGCTACTCACGAGATACCTCATTGCGAAGATGTGTAGGTTTTCGCTCTGAGGTGAGACTTCAACCCAGCCGCACGTCGGATATCGAAAACTCGTATCTGACAGCGAGTGATCAGCGAGAAATAGAGCAAAGAAAGCGGACTCGATGGCCGTACTGCACGCACCGAGAACCCGTCGTAGCTCATAACGGGCGGGCACGCCGCTGCGAATCACCGGCAAGGGAGCTCAGCGTGGATGGTGGTAACAAAGAAAGGGATTGGCGGCCTGTGCTTCGTAATTCCAGCGATCAAACCAAACAGTACACACGCACGGCCACAGAAGTGACGAGCTTTCGCCAGAATTGAACCCAGGTGACGACCTTTCACCAAAATTTAGTCGAGGTGACGAGCTTTCCCAGAATTTCGTTGAAATGACGAACTTTCACGCTTTCCCATCAAACTCACGAACTTTCTTGCTCCTAAGCGAAGTAACGAAGTGACGAGGGTCACTACTACTCAATACTGCACACTCGTCGCGTTTGACACCGCCGGACAGCTCCGCACCACAGTCTTGGGCAAGTCCCTAGTCACATCGAGCCCGCGTGGCGGGAGCCCGTTGCAAAATTTTGTGTGAAACCTGATGTTATCCAATCAACCCCAAAGTTTTGGGGTGGGCTCTACCCCCTCTGATACACATTTTGTATTGAGCCCACCCCCCCAGATTGCTCGCATAAACCTCAGGAAAATAAAATCCTGGCAGGTAGTTTCAAACAGATGGCTAGTGTAAACAGACCTAGCACCTCCCGACTTGAACCCCTCAAAACTGCCTTGCCCGTCGGTTTTGGCCAAATCTAAGTTGGTAGACCCCATCCTAGTATTGATTCTGATGTTTCTCCCGAGACACAGATCAAGCGCACACTTATTGAATGTTCTACAGATGTCAACCGACCAGCATTCTGAAAAATCATTCCACCCTGATCCCAACGCAAATTTCGATTGCCCCGTTTAACGAGGTGTATATAGTATCATATACGGTCTGAAAGCCCTCGCTCGGGGCTTTCAGGACGATATAATAATCATATTTTACTCCCACTACTGCGGGCACACCACCATTTTGATTCCCAGAAAATGCTTCAAAATTCATGCTTTGAACATTTTTGATGTTTTGCGCCCACCCGCCACCTACGTACGTATTTTTGAGAGGCGTGCCATCATCTAACTCACCGTTCGCACACTTCCGCGACCTCCTTCGGCGCCCACGTCCTCACCTTGGAAAGCTCCGGCGCTCAGCCAACCCCACCTCCGAGACTCCGCCCACCTGCAGGCCACTTTCCGCGAACTTCCGGCCACCTGCGCCGCCACCTCCCTCGTAAAACAGCCACCTCCGGCCCACCTGCGCCATCTTTCCGGGTTCCTCCGCCCACCTCACGCCCCACCTGCGCCCACTTCCTGCCCATCTAGCGCCCACTTACTGGCAACTTTCTGCAAACTAGTACTCCCGGCCACCTACGGGACCGCCTCCCGCCACCGCCGGCCCACCTCCGCCCACCTCGCACCCATCTCGACGCCACTGTCCTCCGCGGTTTTTTGATTGCGCTCCCCTACCGCGCCCCTGTCCGCCCCAAACATCCCGCGCTCACCACCAAACGGGCTCACGCGACGCGTTTGTTTGGTGCTGTGTGCCGACATCCCCCGGCCGGATCAGCGCGTGCGCTGTTATTTTTGGAGCGTTTGGTGTAATGAAACTTAGTCTGCAGAAGCATTCCAAGTACATCCGCTTGTGTCGCTGGTTGTAGCCAGTCGTTGCCAATAGAAAATTGCTCAGGAGGAAATATCGTTACGCGCGTATTTAAACCAGTGTGGGACTCTGGCCAGAAAAAAAATTATCCTATTCATCTCTATCCATCATCGGCCGTATACCCACTAAAACCCCCTCGTGCGTCCAGTCGTCTGGCAACGAGGCCTCATCCATAAGTAGACCACTCTGGGATTCCCCCGATCCATTTATAGCCGTCCAGTAGTCTTCTCGCAGCCAAATGCACCCCCATTCACCCCACTCAATGCCTAATCGCTCTCCACACGTCGCCTAGCCCTCTTGCAATACTTTCACCTGCGCCAAGCCCTCCCGTCTCGTCCCGTTGCCTCGCCGCGTTTGCCTCCAGCCCCACGACACAGTTCTGCTCTTCTCGCCCTGCCCGACTCCTCTTTGTCCTCGTGTACTTGATCTGCCGGCCTTGGTACTCCATCACTGGAATTCTGGGTCGGTGCAGACCGACGCGATTGCGCCCTCGCTCTGGGCGATTCCCGTTCTCCTTTTGCCAAGGTTCGTCCCCTCTTTTGCTCTCTCCCTTTTCTCTTTTACCTTAACGAGCGTGCACGCTAACGACACCTTCCTCTTTTTCAGTCCATCTTCCGCTCACGCTGCAAACCCGCGCAGGTTGGCGCGCTTCTCGTCTTCATCGCCCTTTTCTGGAATGTGGAAAATCTGCGAGGCTGCAGTGTTGACGCGATGGATTCATACTGACCGAAGTACGTTTCCTCCGGTTCCCTTTTCGTATCCTGTCCCCTTCCCATCCTCCCTTCCTTTCTGTGTCCTCCTCTCCCTCTTCGCCATGTCGCTCCCCTGCATGCATTACTGACGATCTCATCAGCAATCCACCGTGCACGCGTGTCCCCCTTTGCATGTGTACCGCGCGCGCGGCCGTCTGCGGCTCTGAGAGCAGCGCGATAAGGGTTAGATACGCCCATCGTGCCCAGTCCCCGCCCTCAGCACAGCGCGACGATCTAGCGCATGGCGACCACGCCATCTCACGCGAGCAGCACCGTCGACGGCGCCGTACGAGCACGAACATGTGCCTCTGTTCCTCGCTTGCGACCACTACGATCGCGCGCATTGTCCGCATCCTTTTTTCACACATCTCCACCCGACTTCAGCATTACCCTAGCTGCCTAGTCCGACGAGCCAACACGAACCGCACGCCTCACCACCCCTTTTCAGTGCGCACGCCTCGCACTCGCTCCGTTTGACCCTCATGTCGGCAAGCGCGACGAATCACTAGCGCCGCACGCAGCACCGCTTTCCCCCATCGCCTGCTCCACTCCCGTACCCCGGCGCACCCGTCTGCAGCCCGCCCCTCGCCACCCTCGCACGTCGGCTGCGTCGCCGCCTCGCCCGCGTCACCTTTGCAGCACTCCGCTGGCTACCAAGCGCCAACGCTGCCTTCGCTCCCACCTGTTCGCGCGCGCACCTCATCGCACCCCGGATGCGACACCCACCAAACACCCACTTTCCAGCGTGCGCCTTGGTTCCGTCGCTACCTTTACCCCGCTCCTCCCTTGCCCATGGGCGACTCGCCTCGCACACGTCATTATTCTTCCATCTGCGAGCTCGCGCCACCGCGTCGGCCCAGAGCGACTCGTCAGCGGCCGCGACGGCGTGTGGAGATGGGGCACGGGTGCATCCGGAGAGTGGTCGCGGCTTCCATTTACTTGGACTCTTGCTCGCCTCTCACTCAAATTTTCGTATACGCCGCCCACTCCCTACCACTTCCCAGTCACCACTGTCAAATTTAGTATGTACTCTGGCCTCTATATTAGCATTTTCACTCCCTGTGTTCTACATAACGAGTGCTAATCGGAAGAAATGAGGGAATCTTGGACAAGAAATGTGGGAATCCTTTCAGGGACGTCGACCACTTGCGTTTGCATTCAGAGTCATTTCTGTGCTGCAATTGTGATTCAAGTCTCAGCGGCGCCGTACATAATTGTAAGCCACGATAAGTCGAAAGATCCCTTTGTTTTGTAATTTACAGAAACAACAGTTTGACGCTGCGCATAATACAAAGGGGCGCATGTGTCCCTTCAGTTAGGTGGCCTTCATCCCCGATCGCGCCTCCATTCAGTTAGGCGCGTCTGGCACGCCGCGTTTGGCTACCATAACACGTGGAGTAATAGCACGCGAGCTTGACCCCAGCCTGAGACCTCCGCTGCCGGGTCTCTGTCCCTGGGCAATTATACATGAGCTTAATCATCTTTTAGGTGCGTGTTCTTGTCAATATATTCCTAGACCATTCTCATTCACCATGGCTCCTTTTTCAGATTGGCGTATACGCGCAGATGCGTAGGCTCTCGAGGCATGTCGCACTTGTCAGTGTGAGTTTTTTTTGTGCTCATCTGCGTGCAATTCTGGAGTAGTACGCGAATGTTGACATTCCAGACGTGTAACGAGCGCAATGGGAGCAAAATTCACGCCCCGGGGATCGTGAGTGGTCGCCTCCATCCACCTGCTTTCTGTTCATCATCCCCCGACGCATGCTACACAACTCGCTCGCTGCGTCCTGCAGCGTAGCGCGACACGCGTACGGATTCGGTATCCAGCGCAAAGTACGCGCTGGCCTTCATCAGTCCTTTCTAACCCTAGATAATCTCTCTAATCCATCTGTCTATCTCCCACTCTGCTAGACGCGCTTTTAGTTTTTAGTACTCCCGCGTTCTCCGTGGGTCGTCCTGCTCCTCTCGAAAAGATTTAAGCGGAAGACGCGACGTGAGTGGAAGATCTGCAGCATACGTCAACTTTAAATTCTCTTTGATCCCGCCTCCTCGAACACTGACGCAGCGACGGGAACTTTGACCCGAGCTGTAAATCACTTTGCGTTCCGCAGAGCATGTGCGTAGCTACGCTCATTCATCATCAAATTTAATTCACGAGAACTTTGACCCGACTCTGTCAGCGATGATGCTGATGCTATCTCTCGCTCATCCAATCGCGCTGCTCTCCACCATCGACAGCTGCGTTGCTCGACATCCACATCGACATCATATCTCCAGCCCATCGCAAAGCCCCGCTCGTCAATCCTCTCTTGTCCCTCGATGATCCCCGAGGGCAATCAGCTCTCCCTTCGCCAGCGGTAATCCATCATGATACGTCCTCCGTCGAGATCACCATTGCTAGAGCTTATTTTCTCGCCACCCATCGACCCTGCCGACTCAGCCTCGCGAAGCTCTCTCCCAAACACAGCAGTTAACCCTCCCCTTCGCTGTCTTGTCCATATTCCCCGCTCTGAAACCCCTTTCCCGTCGCTCACCCAATCCTCTGCCGAATCAGTGCCATTCTCGTACCCATCAAGTACCGCCTCCACTGCCAGGATCACCCAATCCGCCAGCGATATCATTCATCATCGGCGGGCCTGAGCGTTTCGGGCAGACCGTCTGTCTTCGCTCGATAATCACAGTGGCTCCTTCACCATCAGCGCTGCTGCTCAAATTTTCTCCACGCTTGCCTGGCATGTGCCCTCAACTCAGGCTGGATCAAATTGCTAGGTTATTCTGTGTCCCAAAACAGCATTCAATATCCTCATGTGCTACGTCTATTAACGCAATATTCGAATATCTTGAGCTACACCGGGTTGTTTTATGCCCTCCCCCCCACATTCCGATGGCCTGACCTGTGTCATACCATGAATACTCACCCCCTGTTGGTGCCTTCAATACGGGATGTTTTTTCACGCTACGTGCGAGACACAACCAAGACCTCGCCCCATCGCAGCCCCCAAAAAGTGCTTTCCCGTCAGTTTCGCGTCCAGCTGACGTCCTAGGTCGATTTTCCACGTCAAATTACCCCTCCTCCCAAATTCTTATGCCCAGCACCCAACTATTGCGTCCACCACAAATTGAAGTCGAGTGGTATGAAAAAGTCTGTATCTTTGACTTCGCGCGTTCCCCGCACTCGACACAAATTTCCACGCGGTTCGCTACTTTCACCATCCGATTTGTACACTAATTACCTGCATTTCAAGGCCCCATCCTTGATTTTAACGCAGGTGGCCCATGAGATATGGACAATTCTTCCTGCGACGCGTCCGAACTGTGACCGACTCAGAGCGCTTCGCGCCCCACGTCGCGTCGTCATCTAAAAAAACGGTGATTTCACCTTGATCAAGATTCTCCATCCCTCGCAATCTCCGACCATCTTGGAGCCCAACTGGCTCTGCATCGCGCTCCGAGCAAGCTCCGAGCTGCTACGACGGCCATCACCCCGAGAAATCTGAAGCCTTGTCTGTTTTTCTTCGTCTGCCGCGCCTCCACCGCCACACCGCCCTTTCCACCGCTTTACTACGCCTGATTCGGCCCAAATCGACATAAAACCCAGATTGCTCCCAAAAAAACAAGGTTAGGCCTGATTCACCCTCAAAACCCAGGTTGGATGGTGAAAAAAGCCTTTTTGGCCAATTGGCGAAGAAATTTCGTTTCTTTAAGGCTGATATCGCCTTAAACAAAGACAACCTGGCCCCATGCTCACGGATCAGATATTATCAACGTTCAAATTTGATTTTCACATGACATAGTTGCGTACAGAGTGGTCTGTCGCAGCCCCAACTTCTATATTCTACAACTTATTTTGCACCCGCCCCACTCCAGATGCGCAACACGTCGCGCACCTGCGGATGTTGCTGATTTGATGTTTCCATCGTGCTGTCACACTGTAGAGCCCTGGCGGGTGAACTCCTTCTCAATGCTGTATTATCTTTTTTGACACTACTAGCCCAGCCTTCTGCATCTCGACGTCGGTATTTCCCTCGACGTCCAAATCCAACACTTCACGTCCGATGGACCCACAAATTTCGGTTTGTTCCCCTTAGTTTGAGACGGACTTGGAGAGATATTCCTTTCAGGTTTTGGTCTTCCAGCCGCCCCGAGTTTTGCGCTCAATCCCCAGCCAACAGCTGTTTGGGATCTGTTGTGAACAGTCTGTATCTTGGGTTCATGCAGTATGCTTTATCGGCCACTTGAATTTCGTAGTCTCGACTCGTTACTTCTTTGTATGTAGCACGCCTCACAAATTTTCGGAAAATAATTTGTCGAACCCCCAACGAGTAATTGCGGTCAATGCTTGGTCAATACGTTGGCTGTTTCACCGTGCGTAATCATCGGCACAGGCGTAGAGCCTTGACATGAAGTTCAACATTTAATATTTTTGCACCTGCGCCCGGGCGCAGCGAAGGCATGTCTTGTTCTGTATTATCGGTTAGCCATTCACGACATAAGATCCGATGCATTTCAAGTCTGCGCATCCGCTGCTGAACTTTGCTCTCAAGCGAATGCACTTGCAAATTAATGTCCGAATTCCATTCATTTCGATGCATTTTTGCCGGATTCGGCAGGGATAAGGGAGGTATTTTGAACCCCGTGCCTTGCAATTGAACACCTCAATGCATTCATTTCGATGCATTTTTGCCCGATTTGGCAGGGATAAGGGAGGTATTTTGAGCCCCGGGCCTCGCAATTGAACAGCGCAATGCATCCATTTCAAGACATTTTCGCTGGATTCGGCAGGGATAAGGGAGCACTTGACAGATTTAAAGGAGCCATTTTGAATCCCGTGCCTTGGAATTGAACAGCCCAATGCATCCATTTCAACGCATTTTCGCTGGATTCGGCAAGGATAAGGGAGCACTTGACAGATTTTAGTAAGGGAGCCATGTTGAACCCCGTGCCTCGGAATTGAACAGCCCAATGCATCCATTTCAACGCATTTTTGCTGGATTTGGCAGGGATAAGGGAGTGCTTAAGCTTTCTGCCGAACCCTGTAGGAATATGGGCAAGGGCCGGACGCCGAGACGATTTCGATTTCTTCATTTCCTTGGCCGAGAATATTGCAAATTTGTATTCAATGTCGCGGAGTGTCGGCTCTTGAGCGAGATCGACATAGTATCGGATAAGGGTGAAGAGATTGGTTGCGTACCATTTGATTTTTTCCCGGGCCCGCTTCGTTTACGCTTGCGAGGTACAACCACGACGTCAGAACCACTGTCGTTGTCATCCGAATCTTCCTCCTCGTCCTTGTCGGTGTCTCTACTCGTCCCCGAACACAGGGGGCAGGCAACGTGGCTTATTCTCAAATAAGCCAGCGTTGCTTGTACCAGGCTTGTACACGGCTTATTGGCGGCTTATGTGTGCCTTATGCCATAAGTACATCAGATTGCGATAAGATATGAATTGATTTGCCTGATTAGGAAGAGGGAGGTGACCGCTTGGTTACTCATTTGGCCAGGTCACCCAGTGAGGTCCAGCTTACCTAGGGGAAGTATATATATTCCCCTGCTTCTTCTGCAATTATTACTCAATTTATTTCTACTTGACAAGGAGTTGAGACTGAGTCTCAGTTAATTCTCATGCAGTTCTCGGGCCCCGGTCCGACTCCTTCCTTATTCATGTCGGCGGGAAGTTGGCCCCAGTTTTGCCCACCTTCTTGTTGCCCATCATGTCAAAAGTGACTTACATTGGGCTTTCTTTTCCTTCTTCCCTCGACAAGTTGCTCGTCCTTTCTGTGCCCGCAAGGGTGTCAGCAGCCTGTTTGTCCTCTGGACCCAATATGGCTTGCATGAGATTCATCAAAGCATTAATACTCAAGGGCCCATGAAGACACTGTCAGAGATTTCGGAAACTTCATTACTGGGAGCAAGACTATTTGCAGGGTTCTGTGGGAGGCATGGTACACCACTGGAGCCCGGTCTGCAAAAAACATGTCTATGATCATCCACTGGCACTGCCAATCAATGTCGCGCTACTTAGCCTACTCATCAGGGATAGCTTGATGAGTTTCTATCATAGACCCAAACTTGGGAGAACCTGCAAGAAAAGAGGTGAGCAGGAGTAGGAGACATAAAACAAACAAATGGGTAGCTCTAATATTCGTGGGAATATTATACAAGATTCAACCCGTTGATGGAGTGCTGTCAAATAAGACGAAAACAAGGAAGACTACATACACAGAGAGAACCCCATAGAGTAGATATGCCAACGGCAGGCAGGCTTTCCTCTGAGAGAGTGAAATTTCTGAAGTCATTTATCTTCTGAGTGCCAGATGAAATATATATACTTAGATTTGCCTCCGTAAAAGAGAATAAATGTATAGGAGCTGGCTATCTTTGTTGGACATGGATGGCAATCAACCAAATTGGTCTGCTTTGATTCCTCGGCTTTAATCGATTACACTTCCTTGACGTTCTCACGGGATCAAGCCATCAGATCTTATCGCCTGATAATCAAAAAAGCCATGCATAAGCTGCCAATAAGCCGCATACAAGCAACGCTGGCTTATTTCGAAATAAGCCACGCTGCATGCCCCCTGTGGAATCCTCCTCCTCGTCCTGGTTGGTGTCCTACTCGTCACCTTCGCCGTCATCTTCGTCTTCGTCATCCTCCTCCTCGTCACCACCTTGCACTAAGGTTATATCCGCATCTTCGTCCACGTCCATGTCGTTTCCTTCCCCGGTGTCGAGCAGGTCCTGCGCAGCGATTTTAATTTTTGCGAGAGGAAGAGCGTGTCATAGTTGAAAAAGCTACAAGTCCGTATAAACTTGGCCCAGAAGCTTTTCGACCCTCCTCGGGACCCCCCTCCCACCCCAAGCCCAAGTTGTACCAATCTGCCTACGGCATAGTGCTTGCACCAACATTTTGCCGTCCCTGGCAGACTGGTAACGAGTCTAAGAACATTGTTGAAACGTTGGGTGGACATTATGTCTCATATGTTGTTACAAGATTGAGGTGATACATTGTGGATGTTCTGAGGGACATTCAAGAAATGTCGATGATCAGTGTCTGGTAAGCAATGGATTCGAACGGCGGTGTAGGGCATGGAAAAGATCCTGGTAAAGTCGCAATCATGTGATTGGCTGATGCTTTGGGCGTGGGAGCTACACACGTGATGTGTGGTTGCTCTAGCCTTTTGCCATCCGCCTTCAGGTTCTCCACTCCTACAGATTTGGAGCTACAGTCCTAGTCCTCACATCCTACCATCCTGAGTGATGCCAGCCACGCGGTCAAAAAACTCGTTTCGTGCAATGACGGTGTCAGGCAGCCTTCACTTTTCCCGCAAACTCGGGTATGAAGCATTGCCACACTACTTGTGCTACTGACTCGATTTATTGGAGGAAGCGCAATCGACCCGACACATTTCCGGGCCACGTGCCGGGTCCATCATTTTGTAGACCATTGTGCGCTCAATTGGAATATTGGTGGCTTGCTTTCCATGTGCTCCGACAAGTAGAATAACAATAAATAATCAATTAACTAATACATTCTCAAACAATCGCGGTCACGAGCTTTGAGATTTGCCACCGCCGAGACTTCCTCCCTCACCCTACCTACTCTGATGGAGTCCACCAACCCCGCAAAAAGCTGGTGCAGCAGCTGCAAGACGTCGAAACCGGCGACGAACGAGTTCTTTACAATTAAATTGGGAAATTGTCAGAAAGCCTGTCGTGTCTGCAATCAGAAGAAAGCCGACAGCAGGAAAAAAACAGCAGGGGCTTCTGGGGAATCCTACCACGCAGATGACGACGACGACAAGAACGAGGAGTCCGACCTCGGCCATTTCACCTTGGAGGAATATCTTACCATTATTGCTATGGACGAGACTGCGCGATCATTTTCTGCGCTGGTCAATGTGGAGGTCCTTCACCTGAAGGGACGAGATCTTGTCGACGCGATTGCTCTGGAGGTGTGGCAGTGTGTGGGGTACCGATACTTGTAATTGACCTATTACTCGAGCTCTACCACCAAATTAATGGGACTCACAGATATAACAAACAACGTACTTCGAAGAAAACAGGCGCCATACGCTTCTCGTACCACTGTGCCCAGAATGCAGACCGTCAACACAAACCCAAGAAACACGATGATGCAGAGAAACACCGTACCTCTCGTCAGACGGAGTGCTTTGATTGCGACGGCTGGCTTCATATTACAGTTAGCGACGAATCTACCGAGGCGTTAGTACATTTCAATCGCGAGTTTTGCCGCGTCCCAGGGAAATAGTCGCAATTTCAATATTTTTATTGTTTATTGTTGGAATTCACACCATATATGATATATAAGTACATCGAAAAGCCTGAACTGTTTCCGCGTCGCCGACGTCCTAATACTGAAGACAATGGCAAGGACAATGGCCATTGAGAGCCATCGGCACTTATCGGCATGGCACGTGACCCGGAAATGTGTCGGGTCATTTGCATTTTCTTTTATTGGGGGAACACCGTTGCAGGCGCCACCCAGGTGAGAACACTCCTATGGCCTGTGTCCATGCCTTTCTTCCCTGTGGGTTGTCCAGATTGGCCAACAGTGTTGTGGACGGTGACCAAATGGGCAGTCCACTGTAAGTGGCAGCAGTGACGTGAAAGATCTCATTTCATACATAGTACCTCAGGGTCGCATCGGTACTCTTGACGCCCTCCAAGGACATGCGTTTCCATGAGATGGATGACACTGATCCGTTCTCCGACGTGTTCCCCGAACTCATGGATCTGCGAGGTAAGAGTGCAGGAATGTGCCGAAGGTGAGCTTCATATATGGGCATGGAAAATGACTAGCCAGGAGTTTTAGATCAAGTCTTCAACAGATTCGCACGGTGATAGACATGTCGCTTTCAGTGCCGCAGCTTGCGAACCCTGTTCCACTGGTGTCATGGGTGATATTTCGGTTCCGGACGCAATATTCATTTTGGATGTCATGCACCGGCGCTTGTTTGGGGAAGAGGTTCAAGGAGAATGTCCCGTTCAAACAGGTTCATTGCAGCCAGTTTGACTTGGTATTGCACAGTACGTCCCACTGCGGGCAAGTGTCATGACCGTGGGTTCATGGCATTTGATGGGCATAGCACCGACACTTGCCATGGCGTTTGCCAGGCATTGCACGCATTTCTTTGTTCCTTTGTTGGCGTGAGAAATCTGTCTGCCTTCCGCGGCTTGCGCTCGGTAATCACTCGGCGAGCACTTCCACCTTGCAACCGCGAGGTGTTTTGATTTTTTCAACCACTGCTGAGTCCAAAAAATATGTATTTCTTCCCATGAGTTAGTTATACAAAATTTTGCTCTTGTTTCTTGTTTTGCCGAAGACTTCTCAACGTGCAGCCAATTTTGCATGGGCACCGGGTTTAAAGTCGCATGCAAAACAAATTCATTGTGCTGCAGGCGTGAGACCAGATAAAGACCACAAGATGTACTGGTAGACTCTGCCTCGGGCTCTCCAGGCTCCTCTGCTCCTGTTCGGAGTGAGACGAAGGCCAGCAAGTAATGAAAGAGCGAAGGGAAGAATTTCTCATTGGGTTTGAACTTGAACGCCGGACTTTCCCACGCTGACAAAGGAACAAAGGGAATTGTGCAATGCCTGGCCAACGCCATGGCAAGTGTCTGTGCTCTGCCTGTCAAATGCCATGAACCCGCGGTCATGGCCCTTGCCGGCAGTGTCCGGGCATGGTGGAATAGATTTTGGCGGATGAGCGTGGACGGGAGGAAGATCGATGGATCGATGGATCGGGATGTCTCTATTTGGCTGTGACATCCGACTCGGAGGCGGCGCTAATGGGGTGCCAAACTTACATCTGAAACCAAGGATGTTCTAGGGAATGGTTTGTGACCATTCAGGCTCACTGGATGGCAGATAAGTCAATAAAAGCGACTCCGGCACCCTCAAAGAGCTCGAGAAATGGTTCAGAGGACGGGAAACGGTGTTTGAACCGGGGGCATTAAAAGTTTTTTTTTTTTTTTTTCAAACGCCGACTGTCATCAATTATGCAAACGGCTGTAATTTCCTGGAGGTTCGAGCTGTCGCGAAGCACCGCAACGGGGACATCTGCCTCTCGCTCCAGTCCCCGGAGCAAGCGAACGCTCTGATCGAGACGTCGGATGAATGGCTCCCGCTGTTCTCCACCTCAGGGAGCACCGCGGCGATGACGTAAGGTACCTCTTAGGTACCCTTCGCTGTACCAGCAAAAGGTACCTAAGAGGTCCCCATCCGCCGTGCGGATTTTAGTCATTGTTAGTCTTGTTTCCAATCTAGGCAATTATTGATTGCAACTTTGATATCTACCCACGCCTGGTGCTCGGCGGCGTCGGGGCGGCGGGCGGTAGTGGCGGCACCAGCAGCCGTCCATGCCATGGACTATTCTTGAGCACCACATCAGCTGCCGCTCTTCATGGTGCGCTTGGTTGGCCTCCTACCTAGATAGGTACGCCGAAATGGTCGTAATAGTTTTAAATTTTGCTATGTGCACATCACCAGCTGCCACCAAAATTTTGGCATGCCTGTTTGGCAATTTTTTCACCCAAATCCACCCACAATCATTTTGTCAGCTCACTCATCTTGATTTAAATTGAAATCTTCTAGGAGATCACACTTGCTAGAGGGACAGTAAACCTGAGCCCAAAAAATTTCAAATGAAATAGCAATCAAATTCAAGTCATTGGCGCCGGCTAAAATGCTTCGGAAAGTTTAACGCTGACATTCCAAACCGGTGCCAATAATTTCCATCTCTATCCTTGACCCATTGCCAGCAATTATTAATGGCTCAGCGTTCTCCGAGGGCATGAAAACATGACCGTTGGATTCACGGCCTACCCTTTTACCCACAGTTGTTGTCACGGCCGTATTTTGTGCCGATATTTCTCTGCTCATAACAGACGGAAATAAGCAGCATCTGCTTCTTGTCTAATGTCCTCGCAAACTCATGGCATATCGCTCTGGGGACATTCATGTCCATATATAATAACCTCACCGTTGAATAATACCCTGTACCCGGGATTATTTTCAGCAGAAATACCCTCCTCCACTTTACACATCGATATTTCATTGACTATATCGAATGATATCGCTGCCCAAGCTTTCCAGAACGAGCCCTTATCTGCACTATACTTCACTTCACTCATCAATATTCCATTGGCTTTGTTCACCGTCGTTCAACATCCCCTTACATACTCATTTGCGCCAATGTTTCGGCGATTACGCATGGTTCGAACTGGCACATGTTCAAGTCTAGTTATTTTTTGCAATCAGGTTCAACGGAAGGTTAGTATGAAGCTGACCACAAAGTACTTGGTCACATATGCCTCTGCCGCAAGTGCAACAGCATGAGATGCCCAGCACTGTAATATGATCCTCCCGAGGTCGACACCAGATAGAATGGTGCTCCAACACTAGGCTCATGTCTCGATACATCGGTCTCCAATGTGTTTTAGCTGATTTCCAGTATTCATGGGTCTCTTTTCAACGAGGCATACTTGCGCTCTGGGGTTAATAATCATTTACCCATACATGTTGGGAACACTAAATGAATCTCCCAAGGATGTACAAGCACCCACTGTGTAAACAATAGCCCCGGTATGGTTTTCTCAAAGTTTTCTATGGCCAATTAATGGTGTTCCCGATAGTTTTCAGTCTGTAATGAATCTAAGATGAGTCCTGATACGGTCTCCTGGCTTATTGGTTATATCCCTGTCTCGTCTTGCAACGAGGACCTGGGAGGTCTTGCGTTCGACTCTCACTGGTGTACGTTTTTGCCATTTACCATGAACAGTGTTCTGTTCAACCCAGTTTGAACGTGTTTGAACAGCTGGGTGAATATGCTGCATTGAGGGCGGCTCAGGTCACTGTAGGCACGCGCGACTGCGGTTCTTGGGAGGGCGCTGTCGAATAGGGAGATGCGGTGGAAGCGGAGAGACTCAGACCACTCTGCAAGCCAACGCGCCTTGAATTCCTTAGTACCTGCGTCCAGTACCGCCGCCTTGCTCGTCGGGAGGGGGGACTCGAAGATGCGAATCCGGGACGCAAGCGCGGAAGAGGCGCCTTGGGCCGCTTCTTTCGCGCGCACATCGACGGCCTCGTTGCCTGCGATCCCGATGTGCGCCGGCATCCAGTGGAAACGGATCTTGAGGGTGGGGCGTGCGCGGAGGAGGCGACGGTGGAGGGTGTGGAAGAGGGCGAGGAGGTACTGGCCGGGTTTAGGGCGGGGAGCGGCGAGGGCGGAGATGGCTAACGGCTGGTTATTTAATTCGGTTTCCTCGGGAGTCAAAGACAAGTCGCTACACAGAACATTGGTGGGCTTCCATTTGGGGTGGATGCTGTTGATCAGAATCTTAGCGGTATCAATACACTTTCCAGAATGTTTACATTTGAGTTCGACACGGTCCCGTCGACAAGGTGGACATCCACAATTTTGACGGCTAATTCCTGAAGGACTAATTGTGTGAGGCTTTCGTATAATTGTGGTTTTGCGTGTAGCGAGAACAAGAGCATCTTCTACTGATCTAATGTTATGGTTCAATCTCAAACATACCGCTGCTTTGCGTCGGCAAGCATGATCGTAATCAGACTTGCGGACTGCTGGGTGTTTCTAGATAGGTACTTGTAATTTTACATTCTCGCTCATTGAGAGAGCAGTGAACTGTTTAAAATTTGTTTGCCGCCATTTAAGACGTTGGAGTGCATGGCATTGTCAGAGATTCTGGCTCGTTTTCCATCCCAGACGAAGGCATGTATGAGTTTGGTGAGAGATTCTTCAATGTCATCCGGCATACCTTGTACTCTGGTCAGGTATTGTGACCTTCCGCCAATGAACATATTGATGCTATGACGTTTTCCTTCGATGGTAGGATTAGTGATTTTCCAGCGTTCTAAGTCGTTCCTGATTTTGTCCACTGTCAAAGGCCAAGGGGTCAAGTATGGTACGGCATTCCCAATCCAGGCGCCTAGCAAGCGGCAAGTCTCCCCATCGCAGACTATTCTAACATTTGGAGGTACGCGTTCACTCCGTGATTTGTTGATTCGTCTTTCCAGTACAACATTTTGACGATATGTCTCGGTGCCGAACGGGAGAATTACTGTTTTACTCTCGTTGAATTTCGCTGTAGATGCAGCGCACCAGAGATCAAGAACTGCCCAGAGGTTTAGTTAACCATGAATCACGCGATGAGAGAAAGATCGTAGTATCGTCTGCAAAGAGGGAGAGAACGAGGTCTTTGTTGGTACCAGGGATTTTGACCCCTTTTAAATTTGCTGTACGAATGAGACATGCCAACGGCTCTATAGCTAAGTTGAACAGGAGGCATGAAAGGGGATCACCCTGTCTGACTCCGCGTAAAACAACATATGGGTCACTTATAATACCGTGACCATCATGACAGTTTTCGCGTTTGTATACAGATTCGCGATTGTGTTATGAAATCTGGGAGGGAATCGCATATGGCGTAGTTGTATCCTCCCTCCATGTGTTCGTCTCTCAGATACTCAGATGGATGAGTCGGGGGGAGTAAAAAGGCTGTATGCTGTCGCGGAACTGAGACTCCGCCTCAGCGCTCGTACAGCTGTTCGGCGGTGCGCGGGTGTTTCAGTTGATTCTCCAACCCACCCCCACAAGCGATAGCACCAAAGCACCCCCACAAACTGGACAAGTCATTCACCAGACACCGTCGTAATCCGAGTCAGAATCATACTCGGCGGCGGCGGCGGTCACAGTGGAGTTCTTCTTGGACTGTTCCCAGTGCAGACGATCGGGGCAATCCGGCTTAAAGTGGGAATTCAAACTCACGCCCGGAACTTTGGTGGCGGTGCACCGCAGCTCCGCCTGTAACCACTACACGCCATCAATTCCATTGTGCTCAATATGGCCCCTCACTATGTTGCGGTTGTGACGCGTCCTGTTAAACTGTTATATTTTGCTAAGGTCAAGGGTTCGAACACGCCTTCGCGTCTTTTTTTTTTTTTCTGGCTCCACGCAGTGGGCCCCGCGGCGAGCGTGAGCACCACGCAGTGGGCCCAGCGGCGAGCGCAAGGCCCCGCGCCAGCGGTCGGGGTCTTGGGTGGAAAACCCCAGCCGCGACAGGGGTGTCAATTTTGCGGAGGGTCAAGTGGGGCAGCGAGAAAATGGAGCCAAAAATAAATAGATCCTGCATGGAAAAAGGCCCCGCGCCAGCGGAAAGGTAGCGCCAGCGAAAATGGTCCGCGCCAGCCAAAGCTTGTGGGCCATTCTGGCTGCGAGGGGGGGTCTGAACGCGATTCTGAGTACGCAGAAGTGTTTCTTTTGAATTCAAATTTTTTGTCCCACCCAAAGTTTCATCAAAATCGGTTAGGAACTGACCTAACGAGGCGGGTCAAATCCGCGAAAATCATAGAGCAAAGGTCCTTTTACGTGCTTGATTACGTCCTAGACTGTCACGACAGGGTTCCCAAATTGGGATGTCGTGGCAGTCGGGCACTGAGACTAGCCCGGAGCCTGTGGATGGAGAAAGTGAGCGCCACATACGCGTTTATTTGACACATATACTCACCCCGTCCACTTGGAATAGGGCAGTAGCTTCGTCCGCTTCAGTAAGACTGGCGGCATTGCCAGCTCCGTTCGCCTCATCTGCGAGTGGCCCATCCGAGTCCGGTCCCATCGATTCGCCGTTTCCTGAATCACGTTGGGAGGTTCGACCGCAAGCACACCATTCGTCTCGTCCTCTTCGACCGGCTCGTCAACTATCCTGCGGGCCTCGGTAGGACTGGGTGTTCCATCGGGTCCGGGCTCCTTCGCTCCCGTTTGCCAATCCTTAGTCATCGTCAAAACCACCATTGGTGCGTCCCAGTGGGGAATGGACCACAACGGATCCTCCTTAAAACACGAGGTATTCTGCTTGATCCAATCGATTTCAAGGTGCTCCGTCGCCATGAACAGCTTGAGAAAGCCGGTACTGGACGACTGGCCGTCGGCGAGCTCGAGCTCGAAGCTGCGTTCGCTGCCCTTACCAACCTTCACCTCCCCATCACCCTGCTTAGTCTTCCCCTTCATGGGGCTCTCGGGGTAATACCAGAGCTCCAAATCCCACATCATATAAGTGCACTATTCAGAGGTGGAAAATGAATGCCACTCACGTGGATCGTGTACTCTTCGGGGTCGAAGAAGAAGAGGTACGGAAAGAGATCCGCCTCGGATGTGTTGCGGATCGTGAACCCGTACTTGGCGCCGGGCTGTAAGTTATGGTGATAGGGTCCCGAGCCCGTCTGTTACTTAGTCTGTGACCTAGTTTGTGACCGCACAAAAGTTTCTCACCACCACCGGGCTGCGAACATTGTCTGGCCCATATCTCACTCAATACTTGGCCGATCGCCAAGTGCGGAAGATCAAAACCACCCAAAATGAGCGCCGCAATCGATTGCACCGGGCGAGGATAACACTGCTCCAGACCTGCGTTCGCTGTGCTCAAAAAATCAATTTGTAACCGGGGTGTCACGCGCCAATGCTTAGTTCGGGAGGTGCTTGTTGGCGGACTCGGGGTTCCCCAAAAGCGGGATGCTTGGAACGCCCTGCGCGGTGTTCAAGAAGGACGGCGCAGCACTAAAAGCGCAAACTCTTCCTCTTCCACCCAAAACCACCCCTCCTGACTGAAAGGCTGTCGTTCTCTCGACAGACACTAACGGGCGAACCGGGACAAAGACACACACGCGTTGACAGGACCACGATATATTCCTAGAGGCGAGATCACCAGGCTACGAGCAACAGGAGGGATATACAGGTGGGGGATGTCGGGGGGTTTTACATGCGGTCCAGAAAGTAAGGTAAATGATGTCTATATATATATGGGCAGGCTGGTCTGTGCACGGAAGGCAGTACTGTGTGACAATGATGATGTGACATAGGTGACTGATGTTTGTCATGTGAGGATGCCATCCTTACACTGACCTCAGTTGCGCCGAGATGATTGCTGCCAAATGCAAAATTGAAGCGCAGAACCGACTATATAACAATCCCGTCGCAGATCCACCATGTAAATGCACCACCTGTATCGCAGACCCTCCTCCACTGCCCCGAGTCGACTGCAATTGTAGCGGTTGTGTGCCCGAGAATATCCCCGCACCAGCCAAACCTCCTCCGGCGCCGAAACCAATCGATAAAATCCCTAAACACAAACGCCTCTCAAAATTGCAGCGCACACATGGGACGGCTCGACTGGTTGGCTTTCAACGTGATATCTGGCGACAAGCCGATATTGCTATAACCTCTTTCCTTCCTCCGGAAGCATTCCTCCTATCCAGCTTGATCAAAGTCATCCTCGATGTTTACGACAGCTTGACCTCGCAGGACGCCGTCACCGAGCTGGTGAAAACGCACAAGCGCCTGGACGATCACCATGGCGCACTCTTCCAACTCGTTGTAGACCTCAAACCAGAATTTCGGAAGATTGCGGCAGATCGGAAAGCCGAACTGGCAGCGGCAAGGAAGAAGACGAAGGCTCCTGTTGTCTCTGACGAGGACGAACTCATGGACACTGCATCCAGCGGAGAAGACTCCGAAATTGAACCACAAACAGAACCTGAGGCGTCGAAGTATGTGCTCTCTGTTATATCATTGCAGGGCTGACAATATTTCCATAAAGGCAAAATGTGACGGTAACTACGGTACCAACGGAACCAAGTCTTGTTCTCAGTCTCCTGCATGTTTCTGACTTTTTTCCAGTCCTCAAACTGGGGCCGTCGAGCCTCAACCGCGGTATCAGCTGCGTAGTCGTACAAAACATTGATTCCTTTAGCTGTAAATAACAATATTAACTACTCTGCATCAGCTTCATCGGGCTGATACCCCAGACCCTCGTCCCCATCCACAATATCGATCACTACCTCTCCACCAAAGGCATGAATCAACCCTAATGTCATCTCGGGCTCCTCATCTTCATCGCCCTTCGCAGCACCGCCCGTATTCTTCTCCATTGTCGAACGTCGTATCCATCTGCTCAATCCACCCTCTGCAAGCTTCTTCAGCCCCGCCGAAAAATCATCAACGTCCGCGACCTCGCCCATGGCATAAGTTCGACCGGCTCGACGTTGGTGCAATTCGACGTCTTTGTAGTGGCGTAACAACGTCCTGACTTCCGGTTTTGAGTGGGGATGCTTGTGGCGCATTATACGTACAGTCTCTACATTGTGGCGGCCGGAGCGCTTCGCAAGGCCCGAGCTTTCTCGCATCTCCGCCTTGATATCATAGATGTCCTTGATGTTCCGCGCCCACATGTTCCGAATATGGTCGGAATCATAAGTGGTATCCTTGCGCTGAATTATTGGTTCGAGCTCGCGGTTCATCCGCTCCTGAAAGAAATCTCATGGCTGGAAGCCACCGCCTTGCCCGGACGGATTGCAGACCATTGAGTCGAGCTGGGCGTCGCGAAGATCTGGGCTCGACTCGAGTTCGAGGTCGACGACCATTTCCAAGAGGTATCCGGAATATCTTGAATGTCCAGAGCCCGTGAAATTGATAAACATAACCTTGTGTGCGACAATTAGTCGTGTTGAAGCATGGCATGGGGACTCGCACCTTCATCCCTTCCCACATGCGACCAACATCTCCTACCGCAACAGCAGCTGAGACTTCACGGGAGATGGATGCATCTCGCATGAAACCCGCCTCATCTGAGATAACCTGGTCACCAAAAAATGGTGGGGGTGGCGGCAGGGTTACCGTTGGCTTTGGGACAACACCAGACTCAGCCTTCTTGGTTTTTCTTCTCCTCTTTTTCTTTGGTGCACAAGCGCTAGTGGCGTCGATCGGAAGGAGAGCCCAAGGTGTACCAACAGGGACTTTGTCTGCCCAGGAACTTTGGCCGTCGCGTGCGTCCTGTGCGGCTTCTTTTTGTGCGATTGTTGATGTGTAAGTATCATAAAGATACTTGGCACCTGCTTCCATTTCTTCGAAAGACGGTAGGTTTTTGAGTGCCGCCCGATCTGCGAAATATTTATGGATGTCGTCGCACTTGAAATAGATACTGGTTGGCGGTCAACAATACAGACAAATATTCAACATGAGAAAATCCTACCGCCAACAGTCGAGCATCCTAGTGTCATGAACCAGGGCGAGGAGGTCGGCTGCAGGATAATAATCAACGTTTTTCAGATTAGCTGGTGCGGGGCGCCCAATCTTCTTTGCACTATTGCCAAGACTCGCCGGATTATCGTTCAACGGAGCTCCCCAATGGGTCTCGTGGATCCGACAGAGATCTGTCCACATCGTATGCCATGCCTGCAAAACCGGCCGCATGAGTTGGAAGTTCTGAAAGAGGACTCGGTGTGATTCCGCATGTACTTCTGGACCAAAAGGAGGTTGTTGTAAGACATCCCATCGCCGCCCGCAAACCAGAGGCGGTTATCATAGCGCTGTCCGGTCTGGCTTGTTTGATCCAAGAAGTCCAACATTGCGTCCTTAAGTTCGGGAATATAGGTTTCATTTTTGTCGCTGCAGGCCAATGGGTGGACATCTGTCACTTCGAGAGGAAGCTGCCTTTTTTGACAGCGAGTGCGATATCGGAGTATAATCTCTGGTTTATAGATCGCTCCCTCGGGAATGTATGTCGCAATTGCTTGGATGAACTGCAGAATTCCAACCTGTCGCAAGTGTGGGAAGTCAATGCCATTGAGTATGACGTCGACCATCATGGTACGGCGCAGATTCAACGAAAGTCGACACTGTTTGTCGAGTGGATCCAGAGCATTCACAGCCACGAGCCTCTGCATGAACGTTGCCGAGATTCCTATGACCATCATGTTTTCTCGCCCAATTCGACGCTCTCGCTGCCGGCGGAAGTGCTGAGAATTATCGAAAATAATGATGTTGGCTTTAACCATCTGGCGACCATTGACCTCCACTACTGCAGTGTCGCGGCCCATTGATTTTATCCTAATGGCCTTCTGCGCGGAAAAACCCCTCAAACCTGACTTGATCGTGTTGATTGAGGGCATGGTTCCTACGTGCGAGTTCAGGGAGATGATGTCGATAGGAACGCGAGAGGCCATATAAACGATTCCGCGGACGAGAGGATACAGTCGGGCATAATGATTTCGGGCAAAAGCGATCATGGATATGGTGCTCACGGCTGTCTACGATTGGTGTTAGTGCTGAAACACAAGGAGCCTACATTTGTGAAATCCCGACAAAAATGAATAAAAAAGTCACAAATGTCACGTATGTCACGGCGTGGGAAGAATCTGGGAATGCATATTGCTCATAATGCATAGGGTTTGGGTGTCCACCGGCCTTATGCATTATGAGCAATTCAACTGTAGTCGTACAGGAGTCGCTGCGTCGACTCGATGACAGTCTTCATGTTGTCCATCAGCGAGGTCGCGAGTTCAGCAAATTTTCCCGAGCCTTCTGGCGCCAGTTTATGCTCAGTTGGAGCGTGCATCCCACCAGTGACCTTCACAGCCGTCTTCATATCCTTGACTAATTTAATCTTGACTAGTTGTGCCGCAAATGAGGTGAGTGTCGCACGGGCATGCTGGATTTCGGTGTAGGGTGTCGAGGTACTATACAGAGAGTCCTCTTGGTCATAGCCAGCGTCGTCTGGGCTCGTTAACCACGCCTCCAAAATTCCTCCGATGCGCTGAGAACCTTTCCCAGAAAGATATCTTTGCACGATAGTCGCATGCCGTTTAGACCGATGGACGTCTTTGTGGGCAAAAACATGGTGCAGGAAGTCTCCAAGCGTCCATTCCACTTCATTGAGCACATCAAATATCTTGTCAAGTTTGTCGGAGGTCTCGTGTACATTTTTTTGTCTTTTGGAGTCCTGGTGCGGTGGTGAGTCTGGTTCGGACGCCTTTTTGCGTTTGCTGGGTGTGTCGGGTGTAAATGAGTCGAAATCCGGAGTAAAACTATCAGAATAGGCATGTCCGAGTGATGAGATATTGGTGGAGTCAGAACCAAATGGACGGGGTAGAGTTGGGACACTTTGGGCAGTAGGTAGTGGCGTGTACATCGCAGTGAGAGAGTTTGAGATATGTAATCGATTTCGAGGTAGTGGAAGCCGTGTAGGGAAGACAGGAGTAGGCTTTCTTGCGAAAAAATCCGCATAGCTTCTCGGAGGTTCGTCCGGCATAGAGTTAGGGTCAATTTGGTTCCAGAAAGCATCCCGGCTTGACAGTATATGTCAGGAGCTCAAGTGCTCAAGACCTACCCTATTGACAGGGTTTAGTCCTCTTTCAGTCGTGTCAATTTCGCAGCTTGTGTCAGGTTACGCTTCGCGTATTTGTTCAAGGGCTCCCGCAAGATGTCATCTGGAGGATCTGTAAAAATGCCAGTGTTGTTCCTTACTCCAGGAAATAGGCTACGGAAACAAATCAAGACAACTTGCATTCCTTCTTCACATATCCATTTATCCCCCCAGGATTGGGCATACTACCACAACTTCTCAGAATTATTCACTTGCTGCTGGGTTTCACAAGCACAAATGGTATGGCCTGGGACTAGATAATACATAGGAGTCCACCATATAAAAAATTTAGAGCAATTGGGGGTGAAATGCTGATGCCACAGCTGTCCTGTCCCCAAATGGGCCAAAATATGCTTACCTCAGACCCCCACACTACGTAACAAATCCGAGGACGCAGAAAACTGCGAATTTTGTTTGCCATTCCATTGAGCATATTTTGAAGGTAAACGGACCAGAATTGATGGCGCTATGACTGTCCTCGTCAAAACGATCGAAAACAGAAAAAAACTGTCCACGCCCTAAGTTCCGCAAAGAGCTGTAAACCAGAATTTCTTAACCGCACGTAAACCACTCATTACTCGTCATCACAAAAAGTAACCGGACATTGGCTTGCACAGCCATATGACCTAGATATTATGTGCTCTCGTGTACAGATTATGAATCTACTGGTAATTTGGCGTAGGTTGTGATATTCAAACTCAAGCTAGGGGGTTCTGCACTTGGCACAGAATTAAATTAAGGAAATAGTCAAGAAATACGAATATTTTCCCTTTCACAACTGTTCAGACCACGTTTCTCAGAACCATTGGGCATCAAAAATAGTGTTACATATCCCAGAATACACACACAAGATCTTGGAAAAAACAGCCTGTCCTACAGTGCTGCAGAAAAGAATTAATCGAGAGAGAAATTACACCCTTGATGGAAAACAATTGATTTATTTCAGATTTTAACACAAATCAGGAGGAATGGCCGGTTTTTTGTGGCATATAGGATCAAGGGATACTGTATTGAAGTTTCAGAGCACAAAATTTCTCAGAGCAACCCCATTCTTTGAGGAGAACACGCTGTCCGGTCACTTTTTGTGATGACGAGTATTGTGAGTCAGTGAGTCAAGTGATGAGCTTTTTGACTTCATTACACAGTGACTTCCTCTAAGAAACTGGTTGCACAAGTTGAAAAAACGTGGTTTCTGTCTGTGGGCCACGCACATCACCCGATTTCGATCTCATGGTTATGCCAGGATTGTCCGGAAGGTCTTTTTAGATGACCCGATATCCTGCTTCACGGAAAAATATGCCCTGGAAATGATCAAAAACCCATCGGCCAATCTTTTTGATCACCTAGTGTATCTCAGGTCATCGAATGCCCGCTAAAAATGATCGCCTTTTTTGTGACTGTACCGTGTAATACCACCTACACCTACCTGTAATTCTCAGGGACAGTTGATGCGGGATTCGTTCGACTTTCGAGAAATGTGGGAGAAAGGCCAAATAAGTGCAAGCATTGACTGACCATACTGTATTATTTCGTTCAATTCGCCACGACCCCCGACTTGTCGCGGCCAAAAGATTTCCGATATATCGAGAAAAAATTATTTCCGCAATAAAAAAGGTCGGGTGTGACGCGTGACTGACGAATTGAATGAAATAGTACAGTATTTTTCACCGTGAAGAAGTGGAATGGCTAGATATTGGGCACGTGCTACTACAAATACAACCAAACTTCAATCAAATTCGTCTGAGTTGATCGAAACCCGACAAAGCACTCACGAGCGCATTGAGGGACAATAATTTGAGCGGGGGCCCGACGCTCATGCGCGCAGTATATAGAGGTCACGATGTCGACTTCGCTCGTCCACTCGCATGCGTTATAGGTCGGTGCTCTGCGCAGGCTTGTTCTCTTCAGCTGTTAACACATTATTCCATGTTTTAAATTACGACGTTCTTAGATCCCTGGCCGTTGAGGTGAGTTAGCCGAGATCTGTGGCGGCCCATCCTGATTTCTCTTCTTGATCAATAGCGTCTGGACCAACTCAATATCGCGAACAGCTACGTCGCTCGAATGCGATTCATGGCCCATTTCTAACGGTGTTATTTTGCAGCGTATCTTGCTCTCAAGATCTGCGGAGAACGGTTTCCTCTATTGTGGACTTTGCCTGTGCTGACTCGTCTTTTTTTCAGGTTGACCCATTTTGCTCCACTCGACGGATTTCGGTATGTGGCTCTCGACGTAACCTCTTCAATATTGCAGTGTTGACGTATGCTTTCAGAAGCTACACTTGCTTGCTCGCATACAGCCCTAGATTACACGTGGATGTAATATATAGTGCATTAATATATAGGTTTTTATGCAGTCAAAGGAACCATATGCAATAGTCGAAACAACTGCCTGAGTGCAGTGTTTGTCGAGGCCGAGTGAGTGTTTGTTCCCTCACAGAGCCTGCAAGCATTCAATTCTGCCAAGTTCCAGATCATTTGTGGAGAATACAGACAATCGGACCAGCGCTGCGCTACGCAAGTGCTTCATGGACAAATGACGAACATGACTCAAACCACAGTACTGAGTAACCAGGGAGTTCGAGCTCTCATGATTTTGAAAGCCACCAATTACAAGCTAGGATGAGGACATGATCGAAGAAAAAGTTGAGCTATCTCCCCCGGCTTCGATCACAAAGTCCCGAGTCATCACGAAGAGAAGACAAAGAAGCACCGGCACAAGCCGGCTTCTAATCAAAACTCCGATCATCTCCGGACTCGGAGATTCTGAAATAGTGCTGCCGCGAGGTGGAGGGCCTCCGAGGTGAGGTGACTCACCTCGGGGCCGTTACCATTTATGGCACCTCGAGGTCCTCAAAGTAACGAACTTTTGATGGGGTGGAAAAAATCTGGGAGGATGCTCAGACCTACAGTAGGGGCAAAGTAGGGGACAATCAAAGTCCGCCTATCCTGTAGCGCCTTAACGGGTCTTTGTTCGAGAAATCTGAGGCCAGAATCATGCCTCGAAGGGCGGAAAACGACGTACTGTTTACCTAGGAAGAGTACACGAGCTGCTCTGGACACCACGGGATGCTGGGCGGCGGCGGGAAGCAAAGAGAGCCAGGGGAGGAACAGAATTGCAAAGGCTTGCAGAGGTCCAGATACCCGGTGCAAGAGGCTGAAAAGGTCGCCAAAGATCGCGAGGGGTTGCGAGAGTACCCTGCCAGCCTGGCTAGGCCAGCAGGACAGCGGAACGGCGGGAGCAGCGAGTAAGAGAGGAAGGAGTGATGGGGATCGAGAAATAACAAATGCAAACAAGTCGCCGCCCTGCCTAATCCCATTTCGCAACTGTAATAGCATCACTCGTAGGTGGTTTCAGGCTTCAAAAACACGCAACCAAGCATCGTTTCAGCACATCAAAGGTATCGTACGGTTGATACTGGCCGCAAGGCGGCGGCAGCAAGTTGCCATTTGGGGTAGGGCGGGAGGCACAGCCACGCGCCAGCCAGTGGCGGGGAGCAGCGAGCGGGCAAGCACTAATGAGGACTTACGCTAACGGTAAGTGTCACTCGTGTGATATATGATCCCCGTCTCTTGACGAGAGCACTGGGTATATCACGCTCCATCTCTCGCGAGAGCGAGATGATATATCAAAACCCCGCTATGGCCTGATTCAGATTCTCTCCGGCCATCCCGGATGCACAACTTGAAACACCGATTCCCCCTCTGGCGCATCTACTGAAGCCTATCTCAGGAATCCCGGACCAAAGCCTCTACCAACTCGCGCACTCTAGACTCCTGCCTCTACCTTAGATCCCCTTCGAGAATGGAATGATTTTCCTTCTTTCCGCACCTCACAGGGTGCGTCGAGTCCATTGTGATGGATCAGGTGTCTTCCCCCCAAAAAAATTGACTTCTGTTACTGTACTCAACACCAACCACGGAGAGTGAAACGAATTGACGCGCTGTATTTCCCTAGTTCCAGCGCCATACACCTGTCAGGAAACAGGATCAAGGTATTCAGTGCCGCCTGTTCACCTCCCGATCATCATACCTTCTATCCCGGGTCTTTGGCAGATACGATCTCCATGTCCGGAGGCCGACATATATGTCAACTCACCCAAGACTCTGTTGCCCATACTGATCGCCTTTTGACATGATGAACGGACGGTCGTTCAAGTCTCACACAGGAGCAGCATTTTGACAAAAAACTTGTCACCTTTTGGCCCTTTTGAGCTTGTCGACATGACAAGGTCAAAAAAATGAAAGTTTCGAAAAAGACACTCTGGAAATGAGCCATTTAGCCCAGTGTATGACTTGAAAAAAAAATGAAAAATGAAAAATTTACAACCTTGTCAAAAAGCCCTCTAGATTTGTGACCTTGTCAATTTGCATGTCTTTCGGCCTTTTCGGCCCTTTTTATGGCTCTGCACAAGGTCACAAGATGTTTGTCAAAAGTCTGATGTAGACCATGGTCGTGATGCTCGTAGGTGGGAAAATCGAATTCAGGGGAGTCAAAGAGATACCAAAGGATCAGATGAATGATATGTGGGTAGCGCCAAGAGTCCGCAGCTTCTGCGATCTCAAAAATGTCGAAGGCTTCAAGAGGATGGGCCATGCCGGCGCCTTCTTTGCACATCTCTTGTAAGTCTTGATTGATGGTGGAGGGGAGGGATTTGGCACTGCGACGGATGTAAACAGTGCAAGCTGTGCCGCTGCCTATTCCAGACTTGTGGTTGATGTGCTGGGAAAAGAGGCGAAATGCCACAAGAGCATTATCGTAAGATAGGATCCAGGGAAATAGATCCATTAAGCGCTTCATGGATGCCATGGACGAGTCTGCCGAAATCCTTTCAATTGCATCCCCGTCCATCTGTTGCTCATTGTAGGGCCAATGGCATGAAGTGTGTCAAAACCCTTCGCAGATAAACCACGGAATTTAAAGTAGACTGCAAAAAGTTTCTGTAGGCCGCCCCGGTGATGTGTTCGGCTGTACGAAAAGATAGCAAGAATGATCAGAATAATCTGTTGAATCGTTAGAATCAATCGATTTGAGGGCCAAGAATGACACTCACATTGGCCAGGTTCTTCCGAGGCTGCTGACTCTCAGTGTGAGCCAATCTAAACAACATAGCCCAATGATTCGGAGCGATCTGTTTGGCCTGTGCAACCATGTTGCGGAAATGAATCCCAGTCAGATGTTCTTCCTTGATGTCCTCTCCAGCAGTCTCTAAAAGTGGGGGCAGGTTGAAATGTGCACAAAAAAGTGAGGGTCGAATAAAAGTGCATTTGGACCCTCATAAATAGCCCCAGACGTTCAGGTCGCAATCCTGTCCATCATTCCGACTTTCGCTTATCACAGATTCTCCTGGCCGGGATTGCTACCAAACGTCTGGGTTACCGAGACCGACCACTTTTGCATATGAGGTCAATCCACAGACCTGGTTTTCAGAAACTACAAATCAATTTATTAAAGGCAAACCGAACTGGTGTGTTATGGTTTAAATGGTGCATAACACCTTGGAATCACCAAAGGTTAATGTCTACATTTCATTCGAGGTCAATCAGGAGCGAAACGAGCTAGAACGAGCATGTGCAGAACATTGTAGCGCCACTGTAATCAAGTTGCGATGTTGTTGCTCATTCGAATTGAGCCCGGATGATTACTGTAATGGTTTGCAAGCAAATTTTCAGTGTATGTATCATTCCACATGGCCTATTACCCTTCCGAACTTCCGAGCTACCCACAGTAGATCCTTCATTCCGCTGATTAGCATTGAGCATTTTCCTTCCCTGGGACAAACAGGCAAAAGCCTAGTGGAAAGTCCCGGGTATCGCGCCTGGGACAAGGCCCTTTGTTTCCATGTTCCATGCCTCAAGAAGGCCAGAAGTCCAGATGCTTCGATAGTGCTGGAGACAGAGGAAGTCAATGGTCTCAAAAAAAAGGGAAGGCCTTACATTCTGACAATGAAGGGAGATGAAAATGAGTGGTGGGAAGAAACAGAATGCATACGCACTCCCTGAAGAGAAGAGAAAACGAAGCATAGTCAGGCAAGTGAGCACTGAGAAGGGGCAAAAACCACAAACCTCCTAGAGAAAAGAACATGAAGCTTGGTGAGGGAAGTGAATGCTGAGAAAGAACAACACCACGCACTCTCTAGAGAGAAGAGAGCACAAAGCATGGTGAGGGAAGCGAATACTGGGGAAAAACAAAAACAATGCACCCACTGGAGACAAGCACACAAAGCATGATGAGTGAAGCGAGCACTGTGAAGGGACAAAAACTACACACTCCCTAGAGAGAAGAGAACAAGAAGTATGGTGAGTGAAGCGAGCACTAGGAAGGGACAAAAACCACGCACTCCCTAGAGAAAAGAGAACAAGAAGCATGGTGAGTGAAGTGAGCACTAGGAAGGGACAAAAGCCACGCACGAACTAGACAACAGAACATAACACATGGTGAGGGAAGCTAGCGCTAGGAAGGGAAAAAAACCACAGACTCTCTAGAGAGAAGATAACATGAGGCATGGTGAGGAAAACAAGCACTGGGAAGGGGCATAAACTACGCACTCCCTGGAGAGAAGAGAACACGAAGCGTTGTGAGTGAAGCAAGCACTGCTGAGAGGGGACAAAAACCACGCACTCCCTGGAGAGAAGAGAGAACAAAGCATGGTGAGGCAAGTGAGACCTGAGAAGGGACAAGAACCACACACTTTCTAGAGAGAAGAGAAAACGAAGCATGGTGAGAGAAGTGAGCCCTGGGAAGGGACGAAAACCACATACCAACTGGAGAAGAGAACACAAAGCATGTTGAGGGAAGCTAGCGCTGGGAAGGGAAAAAAACCACGCACCCCCTGGAGAAGAGAACAAAAAGCATGGGGAGTGAAGCAAGTGCAGGGAAGGAACAAAAACCATGCACAAACTGGAGAGGCGAACACAAGTCATGGTGAGTGAGGCAAGCACTGAGAGAAAAAACCACGTACAGCCTGGAGAAGAGAACACGAGGCATGGTGAGTGAAGCTAGCACTGGGGGGGGACAAAAACCACACACCAACTGGAGAGGAGCACACAAAGCATAGTGAGTGAATCGAGCAACTGGGAAAGGACAAAAACTACACACTCCCTAGAGAGAAGAGAATAAGAAGCATGTTAAATGAACTGAGCACTAGGAAGAGACAAAAACCACACACCAACTAGATAAGAGAACATAAGACATGGTGAGGGAAGCTAGCGCTAGGCAGGGACAAAAACCACCCACTATCTAGAGAAAAGATAACACAAAACATTGTGAGTAAAGCAAGCACTGAGAGGGACAAAAACCACACACTCCCTGGAGAGAAGGGAAAACGAAACATGGTCAGGCAAGTGAGCACTAGGAAGGGGCAAAAACCACACACCTTCTAGACAAAAGAACATGAAGCATGGTGAAGGAAGTAAGTGCTGAGAGGGGACAAAAACCACGCACTCTCTAGAGAGAAGAGAACACAAAGCATGGTGAGTGAAGCCAGCTCTGGGAAGGAACAAAAACTACGCACCAACTGGAGAGGAGCACACGAGGCATAGTGAGTGAGTCGAGCACTGGGAAAGGACAAAAACTACACACTCCCTAGAGAGAAGAGAATAAGAAGCATGTTGAATGAACTGAGCACTAGGAAGGGACAAAAACCATGCACCATCTAGACAAGAGAAGATAACACATGGTGAGGGAAGCAAGCACTGGGAGGGGACAAAAACCACGCACTCTCTAGAGAGAGGAGAACATGAAGCGTCGTGAGTTAAGCAAGCACTGAGAAGGACAAAAACCACGCACTTCCTGGAGAGAAGAGAAAACGAAGCATGGTCAGGCAAGTGAGCACTGGGAAGGGGCAAAAACCACACACCTTCTAGACAAAAGAACATGAAGCATGGTGAAGGAAGTAAGTGCTGAGAGGGGACAAAAACCACGCACTCTCTAGAGAGAAGAGAACACAAAGCATGGTGAGTGAAGCCAGCTCTGGGAAGGAACAAAAACCACACACTGTCTAGAGCGAAGAGAACACAAAAGGCAGTGAGGGAAGTGGGGGTTGGGACAGGACAAAAACCACGCACTACCTGAACAAAATGACATGAGGCATGGTGAGTGAAGTGAGCACTGAGAGAGAACCAAAACCACGCACTGCCTGGAGAAAGAACACGATGCATGGTGAGTTAAGTGAGCACTGGGAAGGGACAAAAAGCACAGACAAACTGGAGAAGAAAACACAAAGCATGGTGAGTGAAGCGAGCGCTGGGAAGGAACAAAGCCACCCACCGCCTGGAAAAGGGAACACAAGGCATGGTGAGTGAAGCAAGCCCTGAGATCAGACAAAAACCACACACCTCCTAAAGAAGAGAGCACAAAGCATGGTGAGTGAAGTGAGCACTGAGAGGGGACAAATACCATGCACAAACTAGAGATGTGAAGATCTGAGCTGTTGATTTGATCAAAAGCCCTGAACCAAAGCACACTGACCTCCTGCAGACAAGAAACCGGTACTCAGTGTGTTTTTATGTGCAACATCAGCACATCACCCACTTTCATTTTTATCAATATGTTTGAAATCCTCTGTATTGTGTCTTGATTTGCATTGAGCTGGAAGATCAATATTACTTCCATGGCCCTGCTTGCACTGCCTGTATCTCACCTCCAGCAACCTCCAGCCAGCATTGGCCACATGGTAAAATGTGCTTTCCTTAACCTTCGTTCCCCAGACTGTGGTGATTCCTGCTTCTACCATCTGTTCGAACAGGATCTGCATCTTGTTGTGGTCCCATGATGCCTGTTTTTCCACAGCTTTTTGCAAGTGTAGATGCCAATACTGAACAGAATAGTCACAATCGAGGTCTGACTGGCTGCTGCCTGCTTTGATAATGTTTTCCAAGCAGCATTCCATGGCCATGGAATGAGCATCACCAGCCAGTATCTGAAATCTAGGTTCTGCAGATTCCAGCATATAATCACGGAAGGTCGTGTGCATCTGGGATTTTGCCTCTTCAAATGGTCTTGTCATGGACGGAAACAAGACACTTTGAAACCGCTCGAGGACATTGCGGACACCAAAGCCAGGAATGTTGTCACATAAAGCTATGATCTGGCGACTAGCCAGTTGCTTCTGAAGTGCAAGGATGGTCCCCATCACCTGGCGGAAGCCTTGCATTTGCTTTGCTCGTTTGTCTTTGCTTCGCTTGGGGTTGTCAAACGAACTCAAAATGAGCTTGTATAGGTCGTTGAGCTCTCCCATGCCCTCTTTTGTAACATCCTGAAGGACCGATTCCTTACAGTCCGTCTTAAGTTCCTTGATCTCCCCCTCAATCCAATTAAGAGCAGTGGCAGCATAGTGAAAGAGGCCATTGGCTTGTTTTGATAACTTCTGTAATTCAGAGTCTTCTGGCCAACCATCCCATTCCTGCTCCTTGGGTACAATTTCATCCATCCTCCACTTGATGAAACTGTGAACCTCATTAATAGAGTCCTCTGTTTTAAGGCTCAGCCGCTTGAATATTTCAGAATCAAGAGTTTCATCCACAGATATGTTAGTCCAGTGCTCTGGTCGAGAGGTAATAATGAATTGGACATTGTCAGGAATATTGCAGCCCTTCTTTGCAATCGGGGACAGAATGTCCTTTACACTCTGTTCAGCGTCATGGAGCTTGTCCAGTGCATCAATGACAATGATGACCCCAGTACAAGATTTCGAGAGCTCCTGGATCGGAGCTAACAAAAGTACCTCCACTTGTTTTCCCAGGGTATTAGGAAAGTCTTTGTTTGTTAGGCTGTTATAAATGTTCCAAGCAGCAGCTGTAGAGGAGTCCGAGAGCTGTTTTGCAATAGTGGGAATGACTTTTTGTGCATCAACTGTTTCATTGATGTTGCGAGAGATAAAGAACTGAGCGACTAGAGTTCTCTTGTCACAAAGGTCCTTGTCAAGCTGAGCAACTTGAGTTTCCTTGTCAAGAAGCTTCTTTACAATAGTTGCAGAAAGTGTCGACTTGCCACTGCCTGGAATGCCAGTGATCCAGAGGATACGTTCACGGGCAGAAGACTCCGGAGAACGTGTAGAAGACTCTGGAGATAGCCATTCCAGAATTTCCTCTTTGATTTTCTCGCGAGTGTTTGGTGTGCAGAGACCCATGTCCTTCTGATGTGTATGTTCATGCATTGTTGCAACACGGTTGACAAGCTTGTCCTTGATGAAATCCTGGCTAAGGAGTGAGTTTTTCTGTGGAAGATAACATTGTGAAAGAGTAGATGTACCCGGTGGGCCTTATTGACCTGATCCACTCGGATTTTCAGAAGAGTTCTGCACTGAAAGGGATCCACTTTAGATATGCTCATGACAAAGACATCTGGCCATACATCCAACATGTTCTTTGAGTTCGAGAACTTGGAAATCCAGCTCTCAAGTTCTTCAGGAGTTGCTTTTTTCCTCCCCGTCTAAGTGACTTGAGAATTCACAACTGGGAGTGAGAACAAAGAATGCACAACATGGTCGTTTGCCCATTTACAGATGTCATTCACATCCTTACTGCCTGTATGTCAGTACCCATGAAGGCTCTACAGGCATAAAACACACCACATGGACTCTAACTCAATCCTAGCAGCTGGATCAACACCAACAGCCTGGATCAGATCACTGATATACTCGATAGCTTCCTTTGCTAAGTGGTACACCTTGACCTGAAGCGTGGAAACATTCTGAGGAAGGGGGGTGAACTCAAAGCCAAAATAATAATCCAAATTGGATGGATGACTCACGATACCAAGCCAAACGAGACACACTAGAACTGACGCAAGGGACGAAGCTGGAACTGGGCTGTCTGGTATACATGCCATCACATCTGCCCAAAGCGTGGACTTCAAGGCCTTGTCAATATCATTGATGAGTTTCTGCCACTTGGAGTTTTCATGGCCGACACCCCACTCCTGAAGCTCGGAAATTGCCTTGTCATCAATGTTCTAAGGTTTCCAATCGAAATCTGGGAAGGAGGTCAGTGAAGTTGAGATATGGGTTTTTCCAAGATGGTCACCAGACTTAGATGGCACAGTGGTTGGCGTAGCTGATCCTTTGTAAATACAGTATATGTAGGCGTGCGGTTTCACAAAACGCACCAGGCTGAGCAGCATGACCTGCTTTCACCGATCCCTGGTCACTGGATTGGACAGTACCGGTCGTAGCTGCTCTCTTGGTAAATATTTGCGGGCAAGCAAATAACAAAACGCACTGAGCTTGGTGGTATCACCTCCTTTCACCGTGCTTTCAGCGTGCCCTGGCGCCCTCTCGGGGCTCGTGGGCGCGGCTTCGAAGGAATCAACAGCGGCCGGAAAGCGAGCAAAAAAGACTCACCCGCAGTTGCGTCGACTGACGATGGTTCCTTGTTGGATGGCGTGGGTGTTGGGCTGCGGGATGGCTTTGGCGACGGTCCTGAACGGAGTTTCGCAGTGAATTTGCCGCCAAACTTGCGCAACTTGTCCCCAAGTTTGTTGTGCTTTGCGTTGTCAGACATGACCATGGGCGTTGTAAAGCAAGAGTGCGACCCCGCAACGTGGCCGCACTCAATGCACCCCGTCAGTCTGTGGCACTGACAGCCATCTCGGTTTCTCATGGCATTCATCGCCGCACAGATGCCCGGTGACATGTACACGTGTCAGAAGACAAACTTGATGTGGATTCACCATGAATTCAACATCGGCATTATCGGATGCCCTCCGAGATATTCGACGTGCTCCGCGCGCCCAAACCGGCAGAAGAACACCATCCCCGACCATTGGTGGACAGCTATAAGTCGGAGTCAAGGCGGAGTTTGTGCCATTTCGACGGTTCAGAAATAGCGATATCTAGCTTCCAGGTGTTCTAGATTTGAGACTCGGATACAGTAACATTAAACGGCGGTCGTCGGTCGATCAGAATAGTACTGCTTCCTTGCCATTCCCAAGATCCTGGGTTCTAATCCCACCACTTGCAAAGCGGGGAGCAAATATCACGCGCTGGATGGACCACCGGCGCGACGAGCAGCTCGGGGAGCTCCAGCTTGCTTCGCCCGCGCGCCTCGCTGGACGGCACGGCCATCCTCTCTGTGTTCGTCCACTACCCCTTTCCCCAGCTCGTCCACATTAAGGCTCCAACCATTTCCGTTTGAAAACATTTTCAAACGGTTTTAACCGTTTATATTTCCGTTTAGTTTGCCTGGGGTAGCAAACAGTTTACAAACGGTTTGTAAACGGTTTAAACGGTTGTCAAAAACCAACCACTTACTACCTCTTGGAGGTCAGGTTCTGATCCAAAAATTTATGCTAGCCTGGTCCATTAGTGTGTCCGAAACCCACACATGGTCCCAGAGCACAGACCCGCTCACTGACTGGTGGGACCTTCCAAATTAGTACGCGTTTTGATGGCGGTCAGCGTTCTCGGCAAACGACGCGCCTGGATTCAGCCTTTATCCCGCCTTCACAAACTGCTTGGTACACGTTGGGGTCGACATCTAACAATCAATCTCTTGTATGCATGTTCAGGATGGCCAACTTACTTGATTTGACTGCCACAAACAGGTGCGAGTAACCTGTCCTGAAAAATACCGTTTTAAACTGTTTAAAACGGTTTTAAACAGTTTATAAACCGTTTCCGTTTGTTTTTCCCGGGTCCACAAACGAAAACTAAATGGTTGGAGCCTTAGTCCACATATCCATCTCCGCTCTCCTCTTTGCCTGCCTCGACGAGTATCCGCAGCTTGAGAACATCACGAAGACGCCCTTCGGCGCGCCGGCGACCCTGGGACGCGAAGCATACCGAGCTGCCCATGACGACCATCCCCGCGTTCACGTCCTTCCGCCACTGTGGGAAGAATTTACAATCAGCCTGATTGACAACTCAATCAGAACGTGATTTTATCAATCAGGCCGAGTGTGCCGAACTTGATTGAATTTTGACCCACTCAACTTGATTGTGCAGACTTCAGTTGAGCAAAATACATTCATCTTGATAGGGTTTAACTCAAATTTAAAATATGACCTGGCGTAGTTCCCCCGCATAATTTGAGCCATCAGATGTCAAAAAAAAGGTACGGCTTGGCTATGTTTGGCTCAAAGGGTCTCGCCAATCAATTTTGTTTTCTTCTCATTCTGCTGCACCGCTGAGCGTCTCCAACGAGCTCTGTCATTCTCCTGTGTGATTTATGGCCGTAAATTCCCGCTTCATTCATTGTTCGCTCCATGTTGGGTCTTAATTTCCGCTAAACTACCCCAAAACCGCCAGATATTCGCGCCGTTTCCCTCAGCACATTCAGTCTCAATACTGTGCACACGCCGAATAGGAGCAGAAGAAAATTGGAGCTGTAGGAAGGCTTGCCGTCACCTTCGCTTTATACGCACAGCAAAGTCCCTCGAAAATCCGGTGCCGCCACCCCGCCTCCCATCCGACCTGGGGCTTCCCTTTCGTTGCATTTGATACATAAATGATCAGTCTTGACCGCATTCCTCCTTCTGATTTTGAAATAGCCCTGAGATAGTTCTCGGAAACCAGCGTTCCGAAGTGGGAGCGTGCCGTGCAATGCTACCTAGGTATCCTGCATGAGCAACTCGTGGATAGTCATTAATTCTCATATCCTTGTCAATCATTCTCGATCAGCTGCTCTCCTGGTCTTCCCGCTCACCCTCCGTCGTACTCGATATCCTGGAACGTGGTATCCTCTGGCCGACGAAACATCATCGAACAAGGTATATTCCCCAGCCTCCGTTAGAGCAGTCTTTGACCATTCACTCATAGGCCGAAGAACGATCTGATGGATTGGCCATGCTGGTCCTACAAGACTCAGTTGTCTGGCAATCCTCCCTCCGGAACAGCAATCACAGAATCTTCGCTTTTCCGCAGTGCTACTCCAACATCACCTTCGTTTATGCCTGTGTGGCTAGTGAGTTCCACCTCATTATCATCGCCATGATACTCATTTTTGATGCCGGTCCAAGAGGCGAATTTCTAAATATGTGTGATTCCGGTGATGACCCTTTTGTTGATACCATACATGCTATCCTCATACAAGATCGGCAGCGACGCAGATAATGAGACCCGCTACCTGGCAGAGCTGTTGGACATGACGTTCGCGATGACATTAACGATTCCAGCCACCGCGCACCTTTCGGAGAGCCAAGATGACTTCAAAAGATGTCTCCATTCCTCTGCGAACAGCGACCAACGGTCGGGGCGCCGTATCATTCAATCTCCCCAGCCAGAAGTGTGTGGCCATTCTGGTGGAGACCCGATACGAGTTCTTCAGCGACCCACATCCTCCTTGCCTCTTACGTACGCCGTGATGTCGAGCAAAATTTCGCGCATTGGCGAGAATTTCTTGTGCTCGATTGGCTTCAACAGTTTCTTGGGCGGTCACTCCTTCATGATCGAAGGCGCGCTCCTGTGCAAGGACCGCATCCATCCCCGTGGGTAATTTTCAGCGAGTTCCAAGTTCGCGTTCGTTGACAACATGTTCGATGAACAGAATTGCCCATCCTGTACGCATACACCGAGGAGTATCAGCGTCAGCCGTTAGAAGTCATGTACACAGCCGTGTTCCAACTAAAGTACCGCATTGTCACTGAGAGCAGCTCCGAGCACAACCAGCTATACCGTTCTCGCAAAAATCTTTCATAGGCTAGACGACTCCGGTACTCGCTTGACGATTCTCCTCGTGGTTTCTTGGCTGGGGCCAAATTCAGTTTTTCTCCTTAGAGTAGTTGCTACGATGACCCGATGAAATATCTCGTTGCCGCTGGACTGTCTTCATTGGAGATTACTGAAGTAAGCTGGTGCGAGATGACGAATTGACTGACTTGGCCGTATATCGCTCTGGTAGTTCGCAGTAACCGCCCTGTTCGCCGGGATGGGCAACAATTGTTGCCGCGTATGCGAACTAAACGGCTTCATGTCATCGTTCAACTGTCCCTCCCGCTTCTCGTGTAGTCCATCAGATACGAGCACTGGAGGGCAATCGTAAACCTCTCCATCCTCGATCGCTGTCTCAAAGATGCCTTCTTTCTTCGAATCCCGCAGCAGCATTTCCATCGCTTAGATGACTCTGGCCAGGATGTAAACATGCAAGGGACGCTCGTGCTGCACGGGAACATCATGACGTTCCACGCGAGCTTCATGCATCATAACTAAGCGAGAACGAACTAACCGACAATATGCACCATCCGCCAAATGAAGAGGCCTACTAATTTTCTCGCTCTCGCGAGCGCCGTCCAGAGTCCACCTACCCTCTCCACCGAATCCGGTACAATACCTGAATAATTGATTACTCAGTCTTGCTTCCCGTCTGATCCAATTCAGAAAAGCTTCGACAGACAGCGAAGCTCAATCTTACAGGAATATTACCGTGGATGACTTTGCCGAGGTGAGTTCTCGTTCGAAGTCCGCTCTCGCATCTGAGTGACTTGCAGGCCCGTTCAAAAAAAAATGCAGTACCCTAAAAGTCTTGAACAGAGAATAAGCCCAGTGAAAGCAAGCCCCTGTCTTAAATTGAGTGCACGCGATCGTCATGGCTAATTTACCGAGGCTAATCGAAGTTGACGAAGAAAAGAAAACATTGTAAAATGGAACCACGGAACACATTATTTAATTTCCGCACGCGTGCTACACAATTCCACTTGTTCCGTATCGCACAGACAATTGTTTCTTTTGATCCACGCGCCCTTTGTACTCTTACCTCCGCCGCCAATAAGATGTTTTTTTTTTTTTTCCTTTTCTTTTTAAGAAGGCTTTTCGGTGAACGACTTTCCACTCACTGGACGATAATACGCTTGATACCTGAGAATATAATTTTAATATAACGAGCTCTCAGAACCGTGGGCAACGTTCAGAACTTCACCTTTAGCGGGGTTTGATCTTGTTGATCTGTGACATGTCACGTGTGACACTTCGCGTCTTGCTCTCCGCCACCATCGTCTCTTCGTCTCTCCTGCTATCCCACGTCATTTATACCTTCGGTGCTACCTCAAACGATTTTGTACATCAGACGACACACTATACGACCGCTTTTGTCGCGCCCTGATCCCAAATCGACCAATCAACGGCAAAATACGTGATTTTCGCATTATCCGCCAACAAGGCCGTGCCTGGGCTCAGTATGCACCTAGAATCCTTCCCAAATGTCTTCATATCGTGGTAAACCATCCTTAGACCCTCACGGCGCGATTTGACTCACACCTGGGACACCGGGGGCGGGTGACGAGAAGGGTCCATGCGGGGGATCCTACCGCCGATTATCTTGTCTAATGGCCTCATATACCCCCTGTAGCCTCGCTAAATACCGCTTTCCATTGAACTCTGCGTCGAATAGCGCTTGACGATTGGGATGGATGAGGTAAGCTTTCTGTTCTCGAGTATTGGATTGCTAATATGCCTCACGGAGGTGGCGATATGTCTGTGGAGTACCGACAGCGGAGAGCTTGGGGCACATGTGAAGCTGCCAACCAGGTGTGTGAGATCCTTTTTTTTGTCCCATATTTCGCCGTCCATCCCTAGCGCCGCCTCACCCTCTTCTCATACACATATAACCAGCATATAACCATGCTTTTTCCATCTCTGCTCTCCTCCCAACTCCGATCTATATCGCGTGTGTCCTTCCCTTTCCACCGGTCTCGCCCAGATTCTATCCATTTTCCCACACCATCTCTGCTTCGCGTTCACATTCATCATCTTTGGTTTATGTGCCGCCGGAATCCAATTCCCCCTTGTCCCTGATCCCATGATACACCAAGATCGTACCACCTTCACCTCCTGCTACCCCTATCCATCGCACATCACTCTTCGCCTTTCTTCTCGCGCACCTCTGTTCCCTCCCCATCCGCACACGCACTCTGCCTATCGTTTTGAATACGGATGTCCTTCCACTCCACCCCACTCCTACCCTCTCACTCATGCTGCCTTCCTGCTATCAACACTCTGCGTTCTCGTTCCCCTACTTTCCCTTCTGCCCACTGCTTCATTATTTCATTAATTTGGCCATATTCACTCAGTCCCTTCGAACGACCATTCGACCGTCACATATTCTTTCCGGCCTCTCGCCGACATGCCCTTCTTTTTTGTTCCTTTAATCGTTCTCGTTCTTGCCCCGGCCGCTCCACTTGCGTGCCCTTCCCCCAGCTTATCCCCAACCTGACCTCCATCGCCCTTCTTGATAGGTGTTTTGCCGAGGAAGAAATATATGAATGTAAACCCAATTGAGCTCGTTGTTCTCCCTCTATCAAATCGCTGACGATATATGTGCCTCCGGGGCAGGATCGTCTCTGCGTGTACTTTCTGTGGCCCCAGACGCACGAGCACTGTAAGGTAAGCTACTCAAACGCCGTTTTCGTTTCGTTCACTGACAGACGATTTTGTGTTTGGACTCAACGCTCTATCCGCATCATTTCAAGCTGTCGGCGGTCGCATCACGAACTCTGGACGTTTCTAACATGCTGTCTTTTCATATCGATTGTGTTCGTAACCCGACGAGCATTCGAGCGAAGAGAGCTGACTCTTTGTCTACGAATCCAGAGAAAGATCTTACGCGCGAGGTGGAAGTTTGCACGGGAACGATATATGCACGCCGTCGGCGCATATATGCGTGCGTCCCTTCTCACTTTTGTTTGTTTTACTCCATCTGTTGCTAATATCGTTTTCCATGCCGGAACTTGCGAGCTAACTTCGCGCTGCAACGTGTTTGCTGCTGCGAGCTGTGGTGAGCGGTGAGCGTCTGGAAAGCATGTCCATCCAATCGGTGAGTTCGTCACTCTAGACCATCAATTCCCAATGAGCTTTGTAGGCCCTCTCCCCCACACCACCCGCAATACTTCTTTAATATGTATGTCATAAGCCAGGTGTGTCGCCCTGCTTTTTTCCAATCCTATGCTCAAACCCACCCTAACTCTCGGCAGGTGTTTCGCCAGTATCAGTTGCTAGCATTTCCCGACAGGTCTCTGCGTCTCCGCGTTGCGCGGTTCCCGACATAAGTGCATTTACATTTTCGTCGTTTCACCCCCCACTGATGGGCTTAGGGCTCAGCGACCTCTCACAAAGCTCCCGCATCCCGTGGTATCATCTTGAATACATTAACCCACTAGTTCCTCACCTTCACCCTCCGTATTACCAACCTGAGGAATGATTTAGAGCCTCCTTCTTTCACGGAGTACTACTGTTCACAGATGAGTTTCCTCATTAACTTTGCTGTCATCCGTCCAAAACACTGATCAAGAGAAACAGCTGTTTCTCCCCTTGCCAAGTTGCTCAAATAGCGCGCGCATAACCCTGATGTTATCTTACTTGCTGGGATCGCGACCCTCTTTACGTAGGTGATGCTGTAATTTATTTTTGTGGCGCTTATCGTCAATGAGTAGGTTTCATCCCCACATGCGCTCCTGCCATGCTTATTAACGGTACGTCCACTTGCGAACTTGGATGTCATTTTCACACGAGTGTTTCACATAGCGCATGAATATTTGATCCAACCGTGTCCGCAGGTGAGCTGTATTTTTCTTTCTTTGCGTCTTTCGGGCCTGACCTGAACGCCAAGTCTACCAGGATCCAGTGTTGGGATGGATCTACTGTCTCAGTACGTTAGATTTCTCCCCTACTTTTATTTTGCCCGCGGTTTGACTTCGAGATATCAGATATCGTCCATTATTAAACTTCGGTGAGGTGTCGATTTGCTCCTTCCCCTTTCTCTTTGACTGAAATATCACAGAAGGCACTATGCGAGCGGCGGTGAGATTCGGCGCTCAAGATGGGGATGGAGCGGTCGACCTGTGATAGCTACACGACGATGTTATTACATAGTACTAATAAATTGGATTTGATATCTCAACCTGACTGAAACCAGCCAATCAGAGCAATTGAACAGAACCGCCCAACCTGAGTGTAATATACACTTAGGCTGAGGGTAATTTCTGCCAAAACTCAATCGTCCTGATAGTACATTATCAATTGAGTTGATAGGGTCGTTCACTCAACTTGATGCCTCCTGGTACAATCATGTCGATTGAATCCATTCAGTCATGCCGATTGTATATCCTCCCCACAGTGCTGCGGGCTCGCCCTCCCGGCGCCGCTCTTCACGCGTGGCGAGAACCTGTGGCTCCTGCGCAGTCCGACGCCCACGCCCGTGCCCCAGCTCCTCGCACATTCACCGCGACATCCCACGGCTTCGCGCCCCTGCGCACCCTGCGCATCGGGACGCCGTTCTAGCCCCGCGGACGTCTTCGGCGCCATCCACGCGCTGTTCCCCGCCCTCTGCACGCTTGTCGCGCAGCTCATTGAGGAAGAGAAGCTGTACCAGGAGCCGCTGGAGCTCGTCCGAGGACGGCATCGACGATCGCGTCGTCGACTTCTCCGAGGAAGCAGGGGCGGGGTCGGACGAAGAGGCCGCGCCGCCCCGTATCACGGTCTCCGACGATTCCGACTCGGATGTGGGGGAACAATGTATGGGTCCTACACAACACATCAGCACGCAGCATTGGCGACACGGTCGCCCACCTCCCTGGCTACATGCATGGTGCGTCCTTTCATCCCCTCCAATCTCCGGCGCAACGAACTGCGCCATAGACAATGCCGGAAGCCCGCACCCCCCGAACCTCGCGTGTGTGGACCTAGGACTCAACCCCGCCGCCATCTCTGTGCGTCTCCATCTCACCCCCTCCTCGCGCACGCTGACACTCGCCGAAAAGAACTCCATGTCCCTCCTCGAGGCCAGGCGCCTTGCACTCCTGGTGCAGCTGCACGTCCTGCACTTCACGCAGCAGCCGTGGTTCGTGCGCACCGAGTTCCCCCCCGGCGCAGTCCTCGTGCTCGAGCGCCTACACCACACGCTCGCCCAGATCACATTCTGCGGGCACCAGGACAGCTGGCTCCGCGTGCGCGATATGTGAACGCGCGATCGGTATGTCCACAGTGCAGTGCGAGCGTTGTTTGGGGTCGCAGGTCGAAGACCATCTCGCTCATTTGGAGCCGATCCGCGACCTGAGGTCGCCTGCGTCGCTCCTGCCACCCCTGCTCTTCCATCCCGCACCCCCTGCTGCTTCCCCTTCTGCTACCTGCACTCGGTCCGGGCTCCCCGTCCCCGTCCCCGTCCCCACCCCACCCACCGAGCTCGAGTGCGAACGCGAATGCGTGGGTGCTGCACCTCCTGCTCCGTGTTCCACCCGGGAAGCCAGATCTCCGCCGCGCTCCGGTCGGTGCGCGGCGTCCCCCTGTCAAGCAGTCTCCCGCCTCGGCTCTTCCCCTTGCCCCCTTCGGACCCGGCGCTCACTGCGCTGCCCTTGCTCACGCTGTGGCTTAAGGCGCCGGAGACGGTCGACGTGAGGGAGTGGTCGGACGCTGCACGAGGGCGCGGCGCTGGGTACTTTGCGCTCCTGCTCGGGGACACGCTGGTGCTCGCGTCCGCGCTCTTTTTAGGACGGGTCTTGCTGCTGCTCGTGCCGAGGCGGAGGAAACGCCCGCCGGAGGAGGAGGGTGAGGTCGAGGTCGAGTTCGAGACGGAGGCGGCGGACGTGGAGGTGGAGTGCGAGGCGGAGGAGCACGCGGCGGAGGGCGGGCGGTCGACGGACACTCGCGTGACTCGGCCCTTGGGTTACAGTGTCTAGCCCACTCGTTCAACTAACTGCTTACACTCATGGGGTTTCTTCAGTGCTTAGTACTCTTCTCGCAATTATCAGAACCGAGCTGTTCACCTGATAGCGGTGTTCTACGCTAGGTTATCGAAGAAGTAGTTAGAATCGAAATGTAACGAGCCTAAATCTTAAGCCCAAGCAACGCGCTGACTTCGAACAATGTGTATTGTGGAAGTACTGCACGTAGTGGTATGGGTAAGAAAAAGACTAAAGAATGGTAAATAAAGTGTCCAGTATTTGTACCAAGAAGCGTCGTAAGTGATCGGAATCGGGCAACCCCGGGGTGTACCATTCCGTAGCTAACCGAACCCTAACACTCTCCCCGCTAGATTGAACCCAGGGGTTCAATCTACACCAAGAAAACGAAAGCAGAGGAGGAGATGTAGTGCGAGTATCAAGAAACGCAAAGTTCCAAGAACGTAGAATGATCGACACCCAAAATGAGTCAGAATGAAGGCCAAGATCAGGGAGGGAAGACGAGCGCGTAGCGCGCTGATGGTGAGCGTCGAAAGGCGGCGTAAGAGCTCCGTGATCGACAGGAATTAGTAGGATGCGCTTGAACACGCCATGGTGGATCTTTTCCATGTTGGCGGACGCGCTCGTGCACGATAATGGAGGGTGGTGGAAATGGCGGAGATGCGAAGGCGTGTGCAGTGGTACAAGCGCGACCCGAGGAATGGTGATGAAGAGATTGCCGGTATACTGTGCTACGCAGGGGCAGCGACTTGTCGGGAGGTAACGTTTTCGAGCGCGGACCAAACGAACTCGAGAGCGGCGGTGCGCGCGCTATCGGGAACGGCACAGGGCCCAGTGAATGCGATGGAAGGGAAGCATTGAGATCGGAGCGCGTGCCACTACCACCTCGGCGTTCGATGGAGGTCCGGAGACCACGGATATCTTGGGAACAGACGGAGGAGCGAGCAGCGCAGGCGAGGAATCGGCTCGACGCGCCGCGGACTGTTGTGCAGATGCAGACGCAAACACCGAATGATCAGGTGCGCCGTGAACCTGCTCCGGTGCGAGCGACGCTTCATGCGTCCCATTGGGCACGGCTGGAGCGCACGGGAGCGCGTGCGCGGCGTCAACGGAATGCACCGCGGATTGTGGTGCAGTAGTAGACGCAAGCGCGAATGCGTCTGTGGCAGCGCGCGAAGAGATGAAGCTGGGAAGCCGTGCAGCATGAGAATCAATAGGCAATTGCGCCAGCGTGTGCGATGCTTCGTGCACGCGATTCAATAAGGCTGGTGGTAGCACGCCGCGACGCGTACAAGCTGAGAAGGGTGGCGACGTCAAGGGCGCCGGTGACGGGATGAGAGCGGGAGCCGAGGGAGGAGGGAATAAAGACGTGGTGCTGGCGAGACTGCGCTGAGCGCTGGCTCGAAGGATCGGTGCCGTCGAGGGGGAGACGCTGGTGGGGGTTGCGAGACCAGTTGCAGAGAGAATGGAGGACGAAGGCGAAGAGATATAGACAGAGAACTCGCCTGAAACACTCCCCCTATTCCCGTCGCGCTCCTTCGACCTCTTCCCGCACATCTGCGCAGTTTTCACTGGCCTTTCTCCCGCATCGCTACGGCCTATAATCCGCGTCTCTGGACGGCCCGAGTTCTCCACAAACAACGTTGAGTGCTTTCTTGAAGAGGCTGACGTCGCTGGAGCACCTGCCGTGCGAGGATCGAGGGGTTTACATCCAATGGATGTAGCGGAAAGCAGGATCGGTGTCGTCGGTTGTTTGCCGACGACTGCCGATGTATTGTCGCACTCGTTAGCGACGCACCGAGCACGAATGTCTTTTGCGAGACATACAATGCGGGCTGCTCGTCGTATCGAAAAGCCGGCCTCGTGCAAGGCCAAAACCTTCCATTCGTCGGTGACTGGATGTACTCGGGCGCATGCACAGATGGCGGAGTTGTAAATATCGAGCCAGTCACTGCGAGGAGGAGCATAATCGTCAAAATCAGTCTCAAGCGGCCAATAGGCAACGCTTGAGCTTGATGCGCATGATGCAGGAGCTGGCAATTGGCCAGGATCGAATACGAACGCTGAGCCTCGAGAGGTCTCAGCGAGTGCACCCGTTGGCTTGGAAGACCAAGCGGAAGTAGAGTAAGAGGCGTGCATACGACTCGTTGCACTCATTGGGCCCGCTCCGTGGAATCAGGCTCAAGAGCGGTGAGAATAAAGTGAGAGCGTCCGTCCACTTGGGACGATGATGCTCGGGTAGATAGCAGCGCCAATCTCGCGTAGATGTCGCGTAGATAGCGCACAGTGTATTTCGCGCAGAGCGCAAAATGGTCTCGTCCGATAGCGACGAGTCGGCAGAGGGTGTCGTCCAGTTAGACGACTCGGCAGTACTTCGCAATAGCTTGCAAAGTCAAAAAAGTGTAACGAGCCTAAATCTTAAGCCCAAGCAACGCGCTGACTTCGAACAATGTGTATTGTGGAAGTACTGCACGTAGTGGTATGGGTAAGAAAAAGACTAAAGAATGGTAAATAAAGTGTCCAGTATTTGTACCAAGAAGCGTCGTAAGTGATCGGAATCGGGCAACCCCGGGGTGTACCATTCCGTAGCTAACCGAACCCTAACACGAAAACAGTATACATAACTCGCTCCCCTGCGGTGCTACGGGTTTCATAACGATCAATCACCCCACAAGCCAACCAGCACCATGACATCTCTCTCCAATCAATCACCCAAAACCTCTCAGCGCAACTCCGGGTTACAGCGTCCGAGTCTCCTTGCCGGGTCGGGCTCGTGACGGCAGTCTTCGGAGCGCTGGCTTCAACGCTGGAAGCACGAATCGCGTTCAGTGGGAAGAATCACACGACGTGGATCCGGGCGGCGTACTTTGGGTTCTGCGCTCAGGACCGTCGACCCGGGCCGGTGAGTCTTCCTGGAAGCCGACACCTTGGCTTCTGCGGTCCTGCTCTGCACCCTCTACGTCGTCTTGGAATCCAACAATTTGGCTTCTGCGGCCAGCGCCCGTAGATATAGAGGTGGCGTCGTCCTGGAAGGCGACACCTTGGCTTCTGCGGTCCTGCTCTGCAGCCTCTACGTCGTCTTGGAATCCAACAATTTGGCTTCTGCGGCCAGCGCCCGTAGATATAGAGGTAGCGTCATCCTGGAAGGCGACACCTTGGCTTCTGCGGTCCTGGTCTTTAGTACGGGAATCTGAGCTCAAGCGCGCGACTTTGTCTTCGCCAGTATTACCCCCTGCGGGCCCAAAATGGGATTCGTTCAGTAAGGGAATTATGACTTTGTAGTGGACGTACCCGCGAAAGCGGCAGACGCACTGAGGAGTAGCAGGAACAGAGAGGTCATGCGAGCCATTGAAAAAACGATGAATCACAGCGAGTTATAGGGCTTGAAGGGATTCAGCAGCAAAACGGCTTATAACGCACCCGCCCGCATAGTTCGGACCGGTTAAGAATCTTTCTGGCAGAGTCCGAGAAACGGGGCACAGGAGTTGTACCGCCTGGCTATCATGGAACAGGTAACCCAACGGTTCTGCCGCATCCATTTCAGGTCTAGGCCGTTACACGAGCAACCGAAGAAGCATAAGACGATAGCTATGGAGTGAGATGGATGTAACTTGACTGCCAGTGGCATGATTGTTGATATTGCTGGTCAGTCTCGCAAAGATGAGAGATGTGTGGTGAGATGCATGCACTCGACTGGTACGAGCTTCGCCATTTGAGCAATGATACTGCCGAGGTGGGGCAGATTTTGTAAGGTTTAACCCGTTGTGGAATAGCTCTTGGAAGCGGTCGCAGCCCATTTTCTTCTGGCCTCCAAGGATGTGGTTCAATGTGCACTAACAGTATATGTACCGCAAAGATGGTCCGATATCGATCCAAAGGTTGCATCAAGAAGGATTACCCGATTTGAGTGCTTTGCATCGTCTGGCAGCTCTGCGTGACTGCCTTGACGTCCTTTCGTTGCATATAGGCCAGATATATCCCCCACGTATACTAGCATATGGTCCCATGATATTCTCTAATCTTCATCGCCTAGACACACGGCTTCGACGCACATATCACAGAACATACTGTATGCTGCCATATGTAGTGTTGGGAAAGTTCGGTTCAGTTCGGTTCAGAGGCTTTTTTTTTCCGAACCCCGAACCTGAACTTCGGTTCAGGTTCGAACTCGGTTCGAACCCCGATTTTGTCCCCGCCCAAAAAATATCGAATTTTGAGACCAGGAAAGCAAAAATCGAAACTGTGTCTATACCGGCCTTGTCATTTGCTCATATCCCACGGTCATTCAGGCCATCCGGACCACTAGAATCATAATCCAGAGATATTTTAACCAGCTGTCAATCACGTGTTGAGGCCTTATTCCAATCAAACCTGCATTGTACAATACTAAACAGCTGTTTGTACCCAATGTGCACTCAGAAATAGCTCTACCATGTTATACCATCGAATTTGTAAGGTCATGGTGACTGAAATGCACCCCAACATGACTGAAATCACTCAGAAAAATGGTATTTCGGTTCGGGGTTCGGTTCGGTTCAGCAGAAAATATTTTGGCCTGAACCCCGAACCTGAACTTCGGTTCAGGTTCAGGGATTTGCCGAACCTTGAACCTGAACTTCGCGTTCAGTTCAGTTTGGGTCGAGTTCGAACCGAAAGTCTGAACCGAACTTTCCCACCACTAGCCATATGGTGTTTACTCGTTTTTTAACCCTCAATTCGCCACCGTCGGAGACAGAAGGACCCCCGGCGTTGGGTAAAGAGGCTGTAGTCAGAGAGCTCAAAGGCAATGGGAAATGTTTTCAACCGGAGCGGTACGACCTCCAGTGTTATTCCGCAGCAGCTGGGAGAGTCTTGAGGTCGTAAAAAACGTACGTTGCCTGCGGAACCCGGCCACTCACCGATACTCAGACTACTTGCACTCAACAAAGAGAAATTGAACATTAATGCCGATCTCGGACCATGCAACACGGTGCTCGGGGACGACTCAGACTTCATGGACCTTGAGGAGGTCAAAGATGAGGATAACCACGTGCCGAGGACCTTTAAGGAAGAGATCGAGAGGAAAATGAGCTTCCGTCCGCCTACCTGGCTCTAGGAAACGATGCGAATATTGAGCACCACTACGGCAAAGCAGCGATGTTTGTGAAGGTTCCAAGGTTTGGCCGCGGAGTAGTCGTTGAGATCTAGACGGGCATCGCTTATTTATGGAGTTCAATTGAATTCGTTGTGCCGCCCAGAACTTGTATTATTCTAGCACCATGTTCAGTAGAACAACCTAGAGCGCTGTGAGAAATTCGTCAGCGAGCCTAAACCTCCAATGGCTGGCCAGCAATCCAGCGATTCAACATCTCCAACGACTCCTTCGGTTTATCGTACGGTACCTTCACATACCGTCAGCCAGGGGAAATGAAATTTAACCCCCGACGTACCATATGCCCCGCAGCGTCTACAGTCGCAAATGTCAACGCGCCCACCGCGCGCGTCCTCCCCGCCCGTTTCCCTCCAACGCTCCACTCCCTCAACAGCGCCTCCTTGAACGCCGCGCCCCCACTCCACTCCAACTCTCTCGTCCACGCCTCGTTCCCCACCCAGTTGCACACAAAGTCGTGCGTCCCGACGTACACAAGCACGCGCACCCCGCGCTCGAGCAGCGCGGCGACGTACGCCTCCGCCCCCTTGGCGAGGTCGAGCATGAGCTCAAACGCCCTGGCGACTGTGTCGGAGCACGAGGTGTAGGTCGTTGGCTTAGCTCCGAGGAGGGCTTGCATGGCAGGCTGGTTGAGATATTTTATGATCTCGCTGCGGGGAATCAGCGCGGTCTTGGAATATCTGATCTGATGAAGATAACCCTGACCGTCATGTCGCTTTTCTGGATTTCGCACACCTGGGCCTGCACTGGACTAGGACCCTTGATAGTCAGGCCAAATGCCTGATCCCAATCCCGGCAAATTTGGAAATTTTTCGCGTTTTGCCTGTGCCAAATCCCGGCATTTTTGGCCAAATTCGAGCGCAGGCCTGGGTGGGATCCCAGCAGAAACCTTGGGCGGCGGGATTTTTTTTTCAAAAATTGCCTATGGTGGGCAAAAATTTGAGTTCGAACCGCAATTCGACCAACAACAACAGAGATTCCTTGAAAAATAGGTCATATGAGGCGAAAATGGGCGAAATTTTGCGGACGAAAGTGGGATATCATCAAATTTGATGGCATTTTCCCGCCTATGCCTGTGCCAATCCCGGCAAAAAGGCCCTGGGACCACGGAATCCAGTCCTGGCAACTTCACCTGACCAGGGAACAGGCATTTGGTCCGACTATCAGGGGTCCTACTGGACTTCGAAGAACCTGAGATGACCTGGGCCGCATTTGGATGGACCTACCGCGGATGGACGACTGGATGGCCATGGAGGACCGACTGGTGCGCACACGGATCAGGACTGACTGGAGCGCATACAGACAGCCATCGTGGCCCTGGCCTTCGGATTCAGCAGTGTCCTCCACATGGATGGCACATACCTCCTTAGCCCCCTCACTGCCGGATTCCTCGCACAGCTGGAAACCACCGTGGATGGCCGACTGGAGGTCCGACTGGAGCGGACTGGAGCACAACCTGTGGCGTACGGATGCGCCCATGACGCCGCTTGTCGCCCCGGGAACCCTATTCACATGCTCGGACACAGCCAAAACCGTCGTATTGGCCTTCACTCCGGTGGCGGGGAGTGCCTCGCTGGCATCCTGAACGATGATCGGAGGGCCGGGTCGCCATCCGCGATGTTCCGGCTTGGTTCCGGCCATCATGATCGCGATTAGCGAAGTCTTTTTTTTTTTTTTTGGCGGTGCAATTGATTTGTTCTCAGAGTCCATGACAGTATCATGGTACCCCCCTTGGGTCTAGGCCGTAGCCCCTTTAAATTCCTTCACAGTCTCCCTCACTTGTCCGATGCTCTCCATAACTTGATGGTGTCCGGCGCAAATCACCTCAAATTTGCTCATGCCCATGATCTCGGAGAAGATAAATTTTGATTTGAGATTTGAGATGTGAATTGTCCCAAGCCATGTTTCCACGGAAATTGCAGCTCCGCAAGTGCCGATCCTCTGTAAGCGACGTCCTTGAGATAATGGGGAGGCCAAGACTGTGTTTCTTATCCCAGGGCTTGGATGCAGGTCCGGCATTTTTTATACCGAAAATTCCTCATTAATTTCCGGTTGCCGAGTCTTCAAGTTCCCGCGAGTCTGCAGGAATACTAACTATTCTAGCCGGCTCGAGCACGCAGATCAATATCGCACAACCGTACCTTCCAGCTCGTCACTCCTGCGCATGCACGGCGCCTCCGTGCGCCTCCAATTGCCCGCATTCAATTTGAAGAAATAGCGCCACAGGCTGTCAACACGGGTCAGAGAAACGAAGCCCAAAACCATGCGGGTGGGACTCACGAGGGAGGGAGGAAACGAGGTGCTGTGATTGTACAAGGCCGCACGTGCACTCGGGCTGTCAAGAGCGGTGAGTCTTCACATTACAAAGACTCACATACAATTCAGGTAAGGGCTGGTTAAACCCCTAGGTTAGTACGAGCATAGATAGTCTCAGGTACTGTGGACGTACCTACCTCAAATTCAATCCAATTCAGGTGCATTTTCGCCCTGCCAAGTTGGGCCTTCAACTCCAAAATCAGCACATGAAGTCACCAGGATCAAAGACAAAGGGGGCCACTTGTGCAATGGCACTAAAGTCCCTCCCAGTCAGAGAGCTGGAATACTGAACCAGAGTCTTGCCTACTAAGGGAGATATGCTGAGGCCAGAGACATGAAGTGATGAGAGACATGTGGTCAGTAGTTCCTTCTTGTCGTCCTTTCCTTTGAGTTGCTCAATCAAATCTCGTCAGAGATATTTGACAAACCTGAGAAGAACGACATGCAAGATTTCCACGGGGATGTTCTGGTGAGGATCGAGACCAGACATATCTGAGTCATTGAATATTCGATGAACCGGCATACCTTTTATTCACCAGATGGGGCTTATGGTATCCTCGGGAAGAGCAGCCACCACAGCATCCAGAGCAGCTCGCTTGGTTGCTGCTCCTCGTTTTTTCTTGTAGGAGTCAAACAGCATGCCGAGGAAGACCATCTGGAATTCATCTTTAACGCCATGCTCTGTGCAGGACTTCCTGACCTTAGTTTTGGTATTTAGCTTGGTAGAGGCATCCGTAAAGAATGAGCGAAGCTTTTTGGTGGTCTCTTCCATGAGTTTGAGCTGTGTTAGTGTTCAAGTTAATCGAATATGTGCATTGACTGACACCAATATTGATCAGTGGAAAGCGACTGGCACAGTTCAACTAGCCCCTTTTGGTGAACGTGCAAAATTCCCATACCCTGAGCCTCACGCCCAATGAGAGGAGCCATTCACTGCTTCTAGGTCACCAACCCCAGCTCCAGTGCCATCTCCACTAGAGCCTGCCCCAATTCCTGGCCTGAATGAACTCTTGACTCTCCTGTGATGGTACTTACTATGACCTATTGTGCAAGTTGCAACAGTTAAGACAGCTCACAAGTGACAGCTACTTAACTTTCTTTTTCTTGCAACATGTCCTTCCTCTATGATGATGTACTGGAGGGGGGGGCAGTGGGGGTAACCAGTGCTACTGCGCCACCCAGTCACCCCACTGCCCCCCCCCCTCCAGTACATCATCATAGAGGAAGGACATGTTGTGCCTTAGCCCTAGTCACATCCAATGACAGCATTTACCCTAACATTGCCCCTAACCCTAACCTACTGCTAACCCTGGGAATGGGTCTAGGGTTTAGAGCTCTTCAGCAGCTTTCCAACGGTACCGTAATCAAGGGAAACGGCCCAGTGGTTGCTGAGATATCAGCTATTTACTGCCTAAGAGCCAAAAAAAGGGCATTTTCCACGCGAAGGACTGATGGGATCAAAAGATTCTGTATGTAGAAAGTGATTGTAATGGTCAGATCTAGCTCCCTGAATTCTTTCAGGTTTTTGTGAATTTTCACATATAAAAGTGTCTGAAACCGCCGGCTCCGGCCGAGTATTTCGCGTTTTGCGCATCACCGACTGATGGGATCAAAATATTATATACAAAAGGTGATCGCAAAGGTCGGGTCTACCTCCCAGAATATTGGCTCGATACTCGTGCTAGTGATCGATACTGATACTGATACTGAGCGGAGTTTCAAATCTTTGTCATCCGGAAATGATGCGCACGAGTTCGAGCCTCAGCAGTCACAGAACACTATTTCTCCCGTTTTTGGTACCCTGCTCCCTTCAAACGACACCTAAAACGGAAATTTTGCCCTTAAAAACCCCATATCCTTTTTGGAGTTTATTGCCAGCTCTCGGAGTATTAGAATGAACCAGTTCTGAGTTGAACAGCCTGTTAAAGGAGTTTTGTTCAAATGAAATATTTTGTCCTTCATTTTGCCTCTAATTCTGTCAAGAATGTCATGACTGAAGCCCAGAGAAAGGCTGGCCACATATTAAACATTGAAGATTCACAACTCTCATGGTTTTAGCCACATAGATTGTAGCTGTTGTAGAACCAACGTGGAAAAAGCAAATAACTGTGAATTAAAGACAGAAGAGCTCATTAGATGAATCCCTACTGATGAGGAGTAGCTGTAGGCACTTTAGTTCAAGCATTTTGCACAAAAAATGGCTTCAAACTGGCCGAGTTTTGGAACACTTCCCTATTTGGGTGGAATTCCTGGTACCGGTTACGGACCCAGGTCTCAAACGCGAATTGTAAAATCTCCAAATCACGACCATCACTGATCCCATCAGGAAATTCTCGAAAATAATTAAATAACTGCTCTCAACAATTATAAACTCCTGTCTCCTGCCCCAATAACCCCTGTTTCTAGTTGGATTCACTCAATAAAATAAAATAGAAACATGTTGCTTCCTTCGAGGTCAAATCGTTCTGCAGCTCTGAAACAGCAGTATTGACTCTTGAGTACAGTGGCTTTCCACTCATATCCAAAATCCTGGGGAAATACCAACAGCACAATGATTTTTTTGGGGGGTGAAATGGTAACACCAGCATTAACTCGGTAAGTTCCTCGGAATATGATTCCTGGTGCTGACTGAGGAATGTACTGAAGGAACCAGGTCTCAAATCCATACTGTAAATCATCAATTGACGCCCATAGTTACCACATGGTTGCAGAAAATTAAGAAATCTTTGAGTATATACAGCGCTCCGCGTTTTCCAGCACCATGCAATCTCGACTTTTGTGAATCTCGCTTGTACTCTGAACATTTTATGCAACCAAATTATCCTGTGTCCTGCCATCCATGGTTCAATGTAAGCTTGGTTGACGCACTTCGCATTGACCAAGTGAACCTGAGCTGGTTTTGTGAATCTGGCTTTAAAATGATAATATTTACATCAAGGAATTGTCCTCTGGTATAGCAAGAGGTACCAGGGGTGCCCGGAGGGCCTTAGTATTAAGAGTCCGCTCAGTATCCTAGGTATCTTATATGCTGCGCGCAGCGCGGAAAAAAATCTGGAAATATTTGGGAGAGATCTTCAAACATTTAAAGGGTAGTCAGCCTTTTTTTCGGAGTTTTCAGATCCATGTGTAGTATCTTTGGCGCTTTATTTCAGTATCGAGATCAGAGGTGGTGTTGTTTGGCAAAGAGGTCTGATGCACGGAAGCTTCCGAAATACCCTGAAATAGATACCCGAGATCCCCGAAAGATTGTGTAATATTTTAGTTTCTTTTTCTTTTATTTTAATAATTTCCCTCACTAGCACCAGTATCGAGCCAGAATATTTTCAGATTTTTTTGAGGACTTTTTTTTTTGTCACTGCCACCCCGCTTTCTCCGGAAATGCACAGCCACACGTTTTGGCGCGCTAAACCGCGCCGAAGATAAATAGGTGCTAGGCATACAAATTTGGGAGGAGGGGTAATTTGATGTGGCGAATCGACCTAGGCCGTCAGCTGAACGCGAAACCGACGGGCAAGAACTTGTTTTGAGGCTGCAACGGGCCGAGGTCTTGGTTGTGTTTCGCACGTAGCGCGAAAAAAAGTCCCGTACCAACATGGGGGTAAGGATTCATGGTATGGCAGAGGTCAGGCGGCAGGAATGTAGGGGGGAGGGCATAAAAACGACCCTATGGAGCTCAAAATGTTCGAATATTGTGTTAATAGTCGTCGCGCATGAGGATATCGAATGCTGTTTTGGGACACAGAATAACCTAGACGATGCATATACCCGTTTCCCTATTATATGACGAGGTCACTTCCCGTCGTCATCTCGCCGCAGGCCAAATCCGCCCTTACCCGATCGGAACGTTGAGTCTCCAACCCTGACAATGCAAGTGACCCTTAGTGGTGCTACATTTCCGCAACCTGAATACATCCCTAGAAGCCCTGAACCACGGCTTTCAGACAGTATATATTGTATCCACCTCGTTAAAATGGGCAATCGAAATTTGCGTTGAGATCAGGGTGAAATGATGTTCAGAATGCCGGTCGTTTGACATCTGTAGAGCATTCAATAATGGTGCGCTTGATGCGTGGCTTTGGGGAAACATCAGAACCGATGCTAAGATGGGGTCTACCGACTTAGATTTAGCCAAAACCGACGGGCAAGACAGTTTTTGAGGGGATCAAGTCCGATGTGCTAGGTCTGTTTCACCAGCCACCTGGTTGAAACTGCGGGCCAGTATTCTTTTGTTCCTGAGGCTTGTGTAAGGAATCTGGTGGGTGGCCCTCGAAGAAAAATGTGTATCAGAGGGGGTAGAACCCACCGCCCAAAATTTGGGGTTAATTGGATAATGTCTGGCTTCACACCAAATATAGCAATGGGCTCTCCTGGCGCGGGGTCGATATTATTAGGCACCCAAAGGGGCAGCGAAGGGTGTGGTTCGAAGGGCTGGGTAGTACAATGCTGTGCGCGAAGTGCGCCTATAAATCTGATGGTTACCGACAGCAGTTGGGCGTCTCATCGACGCCAGAATGTATATAAAGCTTGTCCACATTGATCTCTCTCCCTTCCATCCCATCAAGTAGAGATGCCCGGAGACGCTGTGAATATTTCCTTTGTTGTTCCAGATATAATTTTTCAGGCTGACTATTTGGAATAGGACCAGTTTGATCATGGTGATTATGACGTTGACTTAAGTCCAGTATTTGGCTCAGATAGCATGGCCAATGACTTTGTGAGTTCAAACACATGGGTCATGGGGTGGGAGACTTTCAATTGACTGCTTGGACAGGGTCCCATCGCCCAGGAGTCGGATAGTGAATGGAGTACGGTATCTGGCTCAGATAGTGGGGCCGATTACTTGGTGAGTTCAAACAAATGGTGCATACAGTGGGACACTCAAAATATTGTAGAATTTCGGGAATCTGGTCCACGAGTCACAACAACCACCATCACCAGAAAGGCTCTGGATTTCAGCAGACTTGTTTCTCGAGCGGTATGAGAAATTAGGAGACCAAAAGGATTTCGAGACAGCATTCAAAAAATACAAGATCACCAGTGAACAGATGCCAGAAAATCACTCTAACAAAGCAAGGTGTTTGCAATGCCTGGCCAAATGTTTTCGGTATCGGCATGAACAATCAGGGGATTTGGAGTGCCTCGAGTTGGTGTGTCAAGAGGCTCAGGAAGCATTGGACCTGATCCCAGAGGAACACCAAGATAGACCAGTGTTTCTGTCTGCCCTCACTGTGTCCTTGCTTACTCGATACCGGCGGCTGGATGATCTACAGGATCTTGAAGCTGGACTGCAAAAATTGCAATCAGCAGTGGATCTGATCCCAGAAGGACACCCTGATGTACAGGGCCTTATGAGCGAACTCGGCATGGGTTTCTCAGACCGGTTCCGGAGGCTGGGGGACCCCCAAGATCTCGAAGCTTCACTGCAGAAATTCCAAGCTGCGGTGAAACTGACCCCAGAAGGACACCCTGATCTTCCTGGGCTTATGTGGGGCCTTGGCAGTGGTTTCACAGATCGATTCAGGAGGCTGGGGGGCTTCCAAGATCTTGAAGCTTCACTGCAGAAATTTCAAGCAGCAGTGGAACTGACCCCCGAAGGACACCCAGATCTTCCTAGGCTTATGTGGGGCCTCGGCACTGGTTTCACAGATCGGTTCCAGAGGCTGGGGGATCTCCAAGATCTTGAAGCTTCACTGCAGAATCTCCAAGCAGCGATGGAACTGATGCCACAAGGACACCCTGAGCTACCTAGGATTATGCGGAACCTTGGTACCGTGTTCACAAATCGGTTCCGGAGGCTGGGGGACCTCCAAGATCTTGAAGCTTCACTGCAGAAATTCCAAGCTGTGGTGGAACTGACCCCAGAAGGACACCCTGATCTTTCTAGGCTTATGTCGAGCCTTGGCACGGGTTTCTCAGACCGGTTTCAGAGGCTGGCGGACCTCCAAGATCTTGAAGCTTCACTGCAGAAATTTCAAGCTGCGGTGGAACTGACACCACAAGGACACCCTGATCTTCTTAGGCTTATGTCGAGCCTTGGCATAGGTTTCATAGATCGATTTAGGAGGCTGGGGGACCTCCAAGATCTTGAAGCTTCACTGCAGAAATTCCAAGCTGCGGTGGAACTGACCCCAGAAGGACACCCTGATCTTTCCAGGCCTATGTGGGGCCTCGGCAGTGGTTTCATGGATCGATTCAGGAGGCTGGGGGACCTCCAAGATCTTGAAGCTTCACTGCAGAAATTTCAAGCTGCAGTGGAACTGACCCCCGAAGGACACCCAGATCTTGCTAGCCTTATGAGCGAACTCGGCACGGGTTTCTCAGACCGGTTCCGGAGGCTGGGGGACCCCCAAGATCTTGAAGCTTCACTGCAGAAATTCCAAGCTGCGGTGAAACTGACCCCAGAAGGACACCCTTATCTTTCTAGGCCTATGTGGGGCCTCGGTAGTGGTTTCATGGATCTATTCAGGAGGCTGGGGGACCTCCAAGATCTTGAAGCTTCACTGCAGAAATTTCAAGCTGCGGTGGAACTGATGCCACAAGGACACCCTGATCTTCCTAGGCTTATGTCGAGTCTTGGCACGGGTTTCTCAGCCCGGTTCCGGAGGCGGGGGGACCTCCAAGATCTTGAAGCTTCACTGCAGAAATTCCAAGCTGCAGTGGAACTGACCCCAGAAGGACACCCTGATCTTCCTAGGCTTATATGGGGCCTCGGCAGTGGTTTCATGGATCGATTCAGGAGGCTGGGGGACCTCCAAGATCTTGAAGCTTCACTGCAGAAATTTCAAGCTGCGGTGGAACTGATGCCACAAGGACACCCTGAGCTACCTGGCCTTATGCAGAACCTGGGCACTGCTTTCAGGGAGCGGTTCCAGGGGCTGGGAGACCTCCAAGATCTTGAGGCCGCACTGCAGAATCTCCAAGCAGCAGTGGCACTGACGCCAGAAGGACACTCTGATAGACCAGACCTCCTCCAGGATGTTGCTGCCAGTTTTACAAACCGATATCTGAGGTTCAGAGACCCACAGGATCTCAAGAATATTCATTCTTATTACACTGCCTCATTCAAGACAGCCTCCTTCCGTCCCGAGTTCTCTTGGAATGCCGCTCTTTGCTGGGCTTCCTTGTCATCTGAATATGACCTCTCATATTGTTTAACAGCTTACTTGGCAGCCTTCAATGTGTTGCCAGACATCCTCTGGATTGGTCATTCCATACCAGTGCGTCACATGGCTCTCCGCAGGCTCCAAATTGGACATGCCACCTCAACCACCTTCAGAACCTGTATCACCCTTCCTGAACTAAGTTCTGCGGTTGAATTTATGGAACAAGGAATAGCCACCATCTTTCAGCAAACACTCCAGCTGAAAACTGATGTTGACCTGCTCCTCCCAGACTGGGCAGCTGATTTCCGAAGGCTATCGGATGGCCTGCGTAGTGAATCCTCCACAGATCCCCTGAAGACAATGAACATTGTGAACCAGAGGAATGCACTGATAGCAAAAATCCGGCAGCAGCCGGGCCTCAAATATTTCCTCCTCCCCAAATCATACACTGTTCTCCGACACACATCACAGGGGGGTCCTGTGATCATTCTCAGTAGTCATGAGAATGGTTGTGATGGACTCATCATTCCTAATCCAAGTGAAGAACCGGTTCATGTGCCTTTTCCAGGGGTAACACTTGATCTACTGAAATCACACCAAACCAAACTCAAAGAATTAATTGGATATCGCCATGTGCGGGGAGAATCAATATCAACAAGGCTCTTTGGCCAGAGAGAGGATTTCGGATACAACACCAAAGAGGAGTCATTTGCAGATATGTTAACTTGGCTCTGGACCTTGGTTGTTGCTCCGATCTATAAGATTTTGGAATTGGTCAGTACATTGAATTTTATTTTATAGGTCCGGGTTGATTTTATTTTGCAGCATGGTATCCATGGTGGCCGCATGTGGTGGCTGCCAACTGGGGCATTTGCAGGACTGCCTCTGCATGCCTGCCCCCCAACCGATCAGTTCATACATTCATATACAGCTACATTGGGCTCTCTTCTGGAAGCCTATGCCAAGAAGGCATCTGACACTGAAAACAAACTTGGTATTGTTGGAGTAACACACACTGGGGGTTGGGGTCTCAATCATCTTGAAGGAGTGGAGAAGGAAGTTGAAATTATTTATTCGATTACCAAAGGAGACGCAGTGGAGTGTCTCCAGAGGGAGAAGGCCACTCCAGATGCAGTGAAGCAACAACTGCAAGATTGCTCCTGGGTCCATTTTGCCTGTCATGGCAAGCAGGACTTAACTGAGCCGACAAAAAAGCCATCTCCTGCTCTATGGAGGCATTTTGGAGCTGCAAACAATTCTTCGGTTGCCTGCCTCGAATCGGGAGTTTGCATTTCTTGCTGCATGCCAGACGGCCATGGGGGACAGTGAACTGGTCAATGAGTCATTTCATCTCGGTGGTCGATTCATTGCTGCCGGTTTCCGGGCTGCCATCGGTACATTGTGGTCCATGGATGATCGGGATGGACCACGGGTTGCAGAGATTGTATACTCTCACCTGTTTCGCGATGGCCGACGACCTCAGGTTAGCGAGACAGCTGAAGCTCTGCATCTGGCAGTGAAGGAATTGAAGAAGAGAAAGGTTCCTTATGAGCGTTGGGTGCCATTTATTCATATGGGAATCTGAGAGTTGTCCTGCTCTAGCTTCGTGTTGGCTTTACTATCTGTATATTTATTGACCGTCGGTCCTTTTCTACTGTTTTGTTTTAGTTTAGTTCTGTGTGTTGCAATATAGTTCAATTTTCCCCACCAATATTTCCTGCGTTTTTGTGGCAGGACCTCACCTTAGAATGAGAACATTGCTGTACAGTAGCCTGGTCTATATCTCGCTGAATTTATACTTGAGAGCGTATTGAATGCAGGGCTTCCCCACACACCAGTTCAGACCCCTACTAGTGTGGGGCACGGGTGCGGGTTGGGGTAGAAAACAGCCCACCCGGACCCGTACCCGGAAAATCCGGACCCGATACCGCGGGTCCACGGGTTCATCACGGGTCTCGGCTGTCACGTTCCAGGCGCGTTCCCGAGCCTCGGCACCAAATGCCGATGGTGATCCTGAACTCGGCACCCTCCGGCACAACATTTATAACATATTTCATGCAAGAATATTAGTGTTACAGGCAGGATTCATACCCATAAAGATGTTCCCCATTCGTTTCTCACTGAAAAAATCAACCCTGTTCATATTTTTTAGTGATTTTGGACAGTATACTGGATACCCAGGGAAACCCGAGGGTTTTCAGGCTTGAAAAATTGCCAACCTGCGATCCATACCTGGTCGACCCGACCAGGAAACCCGTTGGATTTGCCCATACCCGTGCCCTACACTGGCCGTGGCTTCTAGCGCCTTATCCGTGCTCCTTCCCTCCAGCCCCGAGCTCTGCCAACACCCTCACACCACCCATTACTCACCCACATCTTCGCTGCTGCTCACGGTTTTGCGTGCCCAGTCCCATCTGTATCCATCGCGCTCTCTTCCTGAACCCTAGCTCCTGAACCCCTGTCTGGGCATTGTCCTCCGCATCTTACCCCTTGCCTTTGGAGCAGCCCGTCTCCGCCGTCTCCTCAGACCGTGTCTAACTCCCACCACCACACAACTCGACACGACTCCCTGAACAGCGCTATGCAGTTCCTCATGATTTTCACATACAGAAGACGGAAATTGGGGGGCTTCGTGCTTTGGTAAGTCGCATGCGTCCGTCTTTTCTTTCCGTTTCAGTTGACTTATTTCCCTTTCTCTCTGGTCTTTGGCCTGCGCATCTATGCCGCCTCCGACTTCGCCGGCTAATCAATTTTCGCATCTGACCTACATCGCCGCTGCCAACGCAAGCGTACTATGCTCAGGAAGAGGGAGACTAGGTGCGTACTCGTGCTTCTTTCTTTTAATCTCCGACCCTCAAATCCCTCTCCTTTCCTTTCTTTTTATTTCGTTCATGACTTTTCAGTGGCTGTTCACCTTTGTTCCTCCACCCCTGCATTCGGTTCATCTTGCGCTTGCGCTAACGCTCTTTTATCATAGACTTGCTGCTCATTGTCTGTGCGCATCCGTCTGCTCAGATATGATCCTCAGCGGCCCCGCTGCTTCCGTCGAGGGAGAACGGAGACTCGAAGGTGGAAATGTCGAGACCGGGAGCGAGTATATCTTTTTTCATAGAAACTTTCCGCAGATACTAGTCTTTGTGATATGTACTCTTCTCTTGTCACATAGAAATAATATTTATTGCTATCAAAAATCTGGATAGAAAAATGATCGCGAAACCGAATGACTTGGGGCAGCAACTGTTCGTTGGGCCACAATGTATAGCTAACGATCCAAAAATGTATTCGTTCTGATCGAACTGGTACGGCACTTTGCATTGGACACTGACACAATAAATCGACACAAGGGATTCAATAGCCCCTTGGTTCTTAGCTAAGAACTTGTACTATCTACAAACTCATTTCTTACAGCCGATGTCAGTACCGAGGGCGCGGATCGAAAATTTCCGTTTTGGGATGTTTCCAAAGAATTCCCTATATCTCTGTCAGTTCTTCACCAATTCACATAAAAACTAAATAGATCTACTCAGCTAATTCATGCACAATTAGTGATAGAGAGGAACTTGCGAAAATATTATGTATTAGGTAATTTCTGTTTTGGGGCTGTTTTCGCACTGAATACCGTCTAGCATGGTGAGGACATTTCCCAGTGACCTAGAATTTTGGGAGAGACAACATGCATGCCCGAAAAAACAGGTGATAGAGCCAGAACTATATGAAATGTCCAGATGAATGTGATCTTGGCAATATCTCTGAAAGCCAAAAACTGCCAAATGTTTTCACTGGAGCTAGAAGGACTGTAACTAAATTATCCTCACTTCTGGCCCTATCACATGTTTTTTCGGGCATGCATGTTGTCTCTCCCAAAATTCTAGGTCACTGGGACATGTTCTGGCCATGCTAGACGGTATTCAGTGCAAAAACAGCCCCAATACAGAAATTACCTAATGCATAATATTTTCGCAAGTTCCTCTCTATCACTGATTGTGCCTGAATTAGCTGAGTAGATCTATTTAGTTTTTATGTGAATCGGTGAAGAACTGACAGAGATATAGGGAATTCTTTGGAAACATCCCAAAACAGAAATCTTTCGATCCGCGCCCTCGGTACTGACATCGGCTGTAAGTACAGTGTACTGGGAATGAATACTTCATTCGCAAATGTAGAATCGTCTTGGGAGGAAGCACCGAATCACCGTGAGTTTCACAATTTGCATTCTAAAATCAACTGAAACAGTAAACCTTGTGTTCATTTCCGTTTCCCTCGTTGTTTCTTGCATCACTCCGTCGCTTCGTCCTCATACTAGTTACAGAACTAGAAGAAAAAGAACTGCAGGCTACCATTATTCAATAACTCTCTGGTATCTTGCACATCCGTCATGCCATCCTCTTCCAAAAATGTGATTAGGGTATCTGCATGTACCTATGGTCCCCCCTGATTTTCTGGGGTACCCACAAACATCACCTTTCAAATGGAATTAATTGTTTAGCTTTCCACCTTCTGGGACATTTTTTTCCAAGGCGTCATGTACAACTTTTGGGAATTTCTCCCTTGTGATCCGAATTTCGATCTGTTCCCTTCCGGCCACATGGGGCAAATGGTAGGTGTACATCTCAACCTCACCCACCCGACTTTCTAGGCCTCTACCACCTTTATTCATCGAGATACGGTGCCCTCATGGCTGACAGGCTGAAAATCAAGTTTTTTGTTGCCTTTACCCATCGCGGGTGTTCCATACCTATTGCATCCATGTCGTTTTTGCGCAGCCGAATCTCGCACCATTTACCTCCATGTTAATCTTTTTTTTCTTTTTTTTTCGGTGCCAAATTGACCGAAATCGAGCCTGGAAAACTCCCGCCATCTCAGGTTCACCTTTCCCGCCCTCCTCGGAGATTTCGGACCTACCTTTCAATTCACCTCCCTGCTTTCCCGACCCTCCTCGGAGATCTCGGACTCACATCCGCTTCACTCCCCCGGCCTGTCTCGGTGAGCCCCCCACCTTTTCCCACACGCCTTCCCAATTGTCCACCGTCCCCTTCAAGTTCTCGTGAAACCTCCCGTCATTTGAGCCGGCCCGACCGCAAACCTTGCGCATTTGGCCAAAAGGTGAAACCTATCTGCGCCTTTTCCCACGAAAGGCGCAACATGTCTGCACCTTTTCACGAAAGGTGTCCCCCATGTGACAGCCCGCCTCCCGCCGTCAACCAAGCCGACCTTCCTCACCGCAAAGGCAGCCACCCTCCCGCCTTTCTTCACCTTTGCATCGACAATTGCACTCTTCCCGCTTGTTCACCCGCCCTTCCGCATCCCGGCACGCCCGCACTGCTCCATCCTCGAGACCACCGGTGACCGGGCCCTTCCCTTCCGTTGATAAGCCGTGAAATGGAACACCATTGAAATGTCATTAATTTTGTGATTTCATAACATGGTTTACATGGAACGCACATCTCAGGATTAACATGAGTCCCGAATGGTTAATCAAGGCATTACCCACCATGGACCATTGCGAGTCTATCCGAGATCCACTTGCCAGAAACCACACATACTGGTTTAAGGGTTCACAACAACGGATATCATGTTTAATTTACTGGATTAACATGACTGTGGGGCCTACGAATATAAGGGAGCTTTAATATCCACCCTGGGAATTAAGTGTCCAATGGGCATGGGCGGAATTGTGGATTAACTCACCTTGTTGTGGTTGATTTATCTAATTCTGGCAGCGCGTGCGATCACATGATGATCTACATGGCCTAGAACTGGAGCTCGCGATCGCCAAACCGATCATTGTTGCTATCCCAATTTGGGTTCCAACTTTGGGTAGGATTGGCGAGAGCATATCTCAACAACCACTTGGCGGATTGTGGAGTTTAGGGTCTCTATGAAGAGCTGGGACCCGACGCTTCCTAAATCTGAAGGTCCTGGTTGGGGGACATTACTAGTTGACTTGATAATTTAATCGCACCCGGACTTGGTTGGGATTAATGAGTCAAAGCAACACATCTGAAACAAGGAGTTAAATAACGAAGATCCTATAGAATTACTGGTCATGTGTAGATCAGATTAGTAACTCAAGTGTAATCACATGTAGTGTAATAGTACAGTATATAAGGGGCGATGTTTTGTATGTACAGCACTGGATCTTTGCCCTAGCTAGGACAGGTCGCAACTTAGTGTTTAGCTCGTTTTAAGGCCTTGGTTCCTACGGGAACCAATGCCTTAGCTAGAGCGACACTGAGTTGGGGACTCGTCCATTTTAAAGGCATAGATCCAGGCTTGTCACTCAATGTTCACCTTGGTGCAATGTAGCAAGTTATAAAATCTGCCTGTGGTTTAACCACTGTCTGAATTGGGATTGTTGGATTTATGGAAATGTCGGATTAAGGGATTGTCGGAATTATGGTCTTGTCAGAGTTATGGTCTTGTCAGAGTTTCTGGGATATTGCCCAGTACAGTGTTTTGTGCGCCTCGGACCTATGCAGTCCTTGGGTACTTAACTCCAGAGTATGCCTTGGACCAGTGTCGTTCAAGGGTACGAAGCTGTGGAAGCTTTAAATCCAACCTTTAGCGCGAAGAGAGCACTTCTTGGTTTAAGCCAAAGAGTCTTAATTCCACTAAATCCTAGCACGCTCTCTGAGGATCTCCTTGTTTTAGGGGATCTTAAGAGTAGTAGCAACCCAGCCTTGAGTATCTGTGTTCCCTGGACCTTTTTAAAGCGTCCAAAAGACCCGTTACTCGTCGGTACAAGTCTATACTTTGAACCAGGAAGAAAGGTTGTAGAGTTTGGTTAGTAGTTGTGGATTAGTGGTTATTTCCTTCGGGGATTAACCACTGAGCTGCATTCTGCTCGTCGGATTCTAGAGCACGAGTATTTCAGTAGTAGACACCGAGCGACCCGTTCACCGTATCGCCAGCGCAAGCTCCTACCTCCTCAAGTGTTGCTGCCCGGCACTCATCCGCTCCCGCCTGCCCCGCCCGCGCCGCGTATTTGCCGCTGCATGTCAACAATGGCGCGGCGATCAAACCGACCATGTCGCCTTCTCACTCGTACTACCACCTTGTCCCGCCAAGCCACCACAATGCCCACTGCCTACGGCCTCGACTAAGTACCTCCAAGCCCCAAGCTTCCACTACCAATCCTGCACTGAGCTCCTCCAATCAGTCCACTGCCAATCAAGCTAGTCATCCCGCTGGCACACCTTCCGCTCTGCATTTCTCTTCGTCGACGATGAGCACCCGTGCAGCCTCCTCCACCTCCTAAATCTCTGCTGCCGAGCCTCAATCCTATTATTTCCAGCATTCCTGTGCGCACTGCGGCCGCTTTCTGTCTACCTCTACCAAAATGCTCATATCTGTACCTTCAAATGCAGAACTCCGTCGTGCGGCACTGGAATCTATGCATACGCCGCCCCCAACGATGCGCCAGCGTTCATGACTCTCAGCACCTCCTCTTGTGCGATGGACCCCGATTATTGTTGAATTCACGGCTCTTGAATTGGTGCGTTCCTTCCCCGTTCCTTTTCTTCTTTCCTTTCCCTCTCCACGTCCCTTTCGCCCTTCGTTCTCTTTCCTACCCCCTCCCATTCACCTTGTGCATATGCTGATATCCTCCCTGGCCATCCCGCACGTGCGCACCCCCGCGCAATCGTCTGCACCTCAAGCAGCCACAATACACGCTGCACCGCCCCGAGCATGCTCCCTGACTCCGACCTCGCGTCCCTGATGCTGTACCACGCCCACACCCTCAGCATCGCGCCCACGCACACCATACCACGGCCGCTAACACTACTCGAACTTGCAGACGCCGCGCTCGCGCTCCTCGCCGCTCATGTTTGCCAACGGTGCGCTCTCCCCGTACCTCTTCCTTCGAACCCGTTGATGGTTTTCTTTGCAGATTCATACATCCATTATCCCTCCCCCTCCCCGAGTGTCCCCCTGACAGCCAAGGACAACCACGCCGTCCCATTTGGGGCGGTCCCGTCGCTTTGGCTCTCCGAGCATTCGGCACAGCTGATTCCCCAACTCGCGGCGTCCACGGCGCACGCGGCCCCCTCTGTGTTGAGTCCCCGTCCATCTCAGTCTCCATCCCCGCTCTGCCCCTGCTCGCAAGTCCTCCCGCGCAGGCAAACACGAATATACTCTGCCTGTATCACTATTATCTTACCTTCGTTACCCTTCAACGCCTCGGAGCCATCGCCGGTATCTCTCAACATACTCACTGTACCTCAATCCTCCCTACACCGTACGCGCATTCGACGCGTTTTCGTCCTGATTCATGGCTCTGTCTCATGTACGACGGCCAGCCACACAACCAACACGTAAGTTTTCCAGATTGTTTTCGTTTCAATGTGTCGAAATTTACGCTGTGTAGTTCCGTTGCAACCACGCGAAGTTGGGGTCGCTCCAGCACCATGCTATTAGGAGAGGGCATTGTAAGTCAACACGTAGCTTGTATACGGCCATACTCACCCAGGTGCGAACGGCGCTGGATCATATTATTCCCGGGAATTCCCAGATGATCCTTTGACTCCTGCTCGCGTCCAAATCCTTGTCATCGAGCGCGCGCGCACCGGCGCGCATCGATGGATCAAGCCATTTGGCGGCGGATTTCAAGGTGCGTATAGTCTACTTGTTATGTCCCTAGGATTTCTGGGGTCAAATTTCATGATCCCGCCATATGTCTTTCCCCCGCGACCCAACAGACTTCGTGCTCGCGTTCGGACGTACCACCCATATCCCCGGAATTTCCTGGCTGCTTTACCCTGCCACGGCGTCCCTTCAAAGTCCGTGCTAAAACCACGCCTGAAAAATTCTTGATACACCAGGTAATTGTATCTCAGTTCCTGTTATACCTTACGCTAGGTTAGGACGAAATTTACGCCTTCCATTTAACGACTCCGGCGTGACGGTCAATTCTGGTTGAGGGATATGCTTTCAAGGAAAGTGTTACTGCGGATGCACTCACAAACGTGATTAAAACCAAAGTGCGTGTCGAGCTGAGTTAAACTGTATCAATGGCTTACATTTTCTACAGATTCTGGATCGACTTGACCCGAAGAAAGTCTCGGCAATCGCTGTCGACGGTGGTCCCAATATCCGTGCAGCCAAGAAGGGAATTCACGCCCTGTTTTGCTGGATTTTGAACATTTACGATCCATCGCATAACTTGAATCTTTTCATGAAGGACATCGGACGCCTGTTTCAGAAGTAGGCGAGTAATTTAAACTGCATTCGTACCAGCTTCATTAATTAGTTGGAAGGTTCTTACGCATGTGGCCGGAATATCGAATTTCTTCCGCAAGTCCAACCTGTCCACTTCACATCTTAGAACCGCAAACGTGGATCTAAGAATCAAGAACAGCATCAAATCCAGCTCTGAAACGCGATTTTATAGCTCTCATATTGAGGCTAGAGCCATCCCGGGCTGTATGCCCAGGATCCGCCGATGTATTGACAAGAAAGTCGTAAAATTTGTCACTAAAGCAGTACGCATACGCGATCTCTTTGCGAACTTATCCTGATAGCTTTCTTAGACCAAAAAACTCTTGCCATAGGTTTCTGACACACCCGAGGATTAGCACGTTCATGTCGAATCCCCCCGCATTCATCTCACTTACCACCGCCCCCGCACATGCTATTCTCGCACTTGAGGAACAATATGTCGCCTGCGCTGACGTGTTTTATGCCTGGGTTTGCATTGCGTGCTCGTTTGAGCACCTCTTCGCAACCAACACCTACCTTCAAAGATACCGCGCTCAAGTAATCAAACTCTTCAATGTACGGTTTGAACAGATGACGTCCGAATCATCCCGTAATATTTTTTTGTTCGCTTACTTCCTTCATCCGAGTGAGTTAGATTTCCTCCTCGTCTCATTCCCAGACTAATCTCCGCCAGAATATCGTCAGTATGGCGCACTTCACCCGGTCATGCCAGCTGTTCAAGATCGCCCACTTGCTAAAGAGGAATATCCTCAGCTTTTTCGGATCATGCTCAAGTCTGCGTTGAACATTCTCAAAGGCGAGACAGAGCGCACTGGAAAATTCACCGGAAATGCCCCAGCAGTTGCTCTCGTTTCCCAGCTTACGGCTTGGGCTTACAACCGAGAGCCCTTTCGCAGTACTTCTTGATTATTGTAAGGCTGCCAAAGACTCCAACGCGAGTGTCCTCGAGGTAATAAATTCATCATTGTATTTTTTCCTCGCCTCAAATATGCTGACGTTTTACTTCCAGGTTGTCGCTATCAAGATCTTTTCTATCATGTCATCTGAAATATGTGATGAGCGCACAGCATCTCGTCTCGGTTGGTTTAATTCCGCTCGACAAAGCTCGATGACAGCCGACAATCTCGTCGACTGCGCCAATTATACGACTATTACACCTATGGCTACACCGACAACCATCCTGCCTTCAGCTGGCCACATGTGTTTGTTCATGTTCCTGAAGCATCCCAGACTCCCGCCACGACATCTGCAGTTCGGTCAGCTTGCGCTTTTCTCTTCTTCCCGTCATGTCGTCGCGGTCGCCGGCGGATGCTAACATCCGATGCCCGCCGCGTATGGACGCCCACATTCCGCGCCCTGCTCCACCGTACTCTGCAATCTCTACCCCGCCCCCTCGCTCTCACATACACCCTGCACGCACATCTCCCTGGACGGATCACCGATCCTTGGCGTCCTCGGCACTTGTACGCAGTGCCTGCGCGCCTAGTCATATATTTATTTGCACTTGGCGCTCCCCTCCCCTCCCTAGCAGGTGTAAGCTTCCCAAGTGTATCGCCCACCCACCTCTACACTCTTGTTGTCTTGGATTTCCGTATCGCCCTCGCGCCCATTCTGCTTCTATTGCTATTGCTAGACATGCCAGACCGCCAGGGCCCGTACTACTAGCGCCCTTTTCTCTCCTTTCCTCATTCTGGCATTATTCGAGCCTTCATCGTGCTTCATGCTAGCTGCATCTGCGTTAAGATCGATGCAGGCAGGACTCGAAGCCCCAAGTCTCAACCCTCCTGATCTTGCTCTTGCGTGGTCTCGTACAAGTAAAGCTCTCAGTCTCCATTATGTAGAGGGACTTTAATCCCCTCTTATATATCGTCCGGGAGTTTTCCCGCCTCCGCCGTTTCCGCATTCGGGTTCCAACTCAACTCAAGTCAAGTCGTGCCTCTTACACGTATCTGGCAAGACATGTCACAGAGAGGTCTGTTAGCCCATCGTTCCAGCCCCAAGAGAAATGCCAAAACCAGTGCCGTCGAGGCGGCTGAGGAGCAGGTCGAGGGGATCAAGCCCCAACCTGCCGCAACCGAGTAAGCGAAAAATTGCAGATTATCCTCTGAAGCTGACTTCATTCTGGAACAAGCGAAAATGAGACGCTGCTCGCGCATAACGAGAAGACGGATCCCTCTGCATCGGTTGAGAAGCTTTCGTCTGGAGGGCATCTGATTCGAACGTAGGAGGGGATCCTGCCCCCCGGGACGTTGCTGGCATTCCTGAGCCTGAAATCAAGGGGAGACAGACGGTCGACAATAATCAGTGGATGAAAGGTAAAATCGACGCTCTCTTGGAAGGTTCCGCGGGCGCTTTCAAGATGAAAGCGATGAACGAGTATGCCCTTTGTACATCGGATGAAGGAACCTTCGCATATGACATTTTCTAAGACCAACTGACTGGCGGCGCCATTGCGGGCCAAACCGACGGCCATGAGGCGTGGTTCATTCAAGTTCTGCTTCTCATTCTGAGTGAATTCACGTGCAGGAGCACACGGAGAATCCTAAGTGTCTACCTTCATTATTACTTGGTCGTGTTCATGATTCTAATCTCATGTAGAAGTACGAACGGGCGGGATTGATGGTGTGTTAAGTTCATAATTATCTTTCTGTTCTCTGGGCCTAATTGCTCGGACAGGTCGATATAGACGAGGTATGCCCTGTTTTGTGTATTATCTGTTACAATTTTGACCATCGTTCGCAGGTATTCAGTGGAGCGGGTTGCGACGTCCCTCTGGATATTGCAAATGACCGCGCGGCGCATGACCCGATGCACAAGAACGCTTTGGCTTCCCAGCGCGAGCGTTTCCTCTTATTTATAACTGCGCGCTCAGTTGTGTGGCCATGGGTTCCCTGAAGGCACCACGAACCGGTGCGTCTATAAGTTTAGAACGACGCAGGCCGACAAACACGAACGAAAAAAAAACCCCGCAGTCTCAGATTACATCCCAGCCAGTGGCCATGCATGCACGCTTCTTCGCAGCGGAACCAGCATCTCTCGTAAATGAAACAGCTAGAGTGTCGATGCTATTTCTCTCATAAGATCATTGGGCCCTATCAACTGATGCCGAAGGAACACCACCCGCCGGTAGCAGGGTAGAGGAATCGTTCTTCCTCCTCGCATCTCCCACAAAAGGCGCCTACGACACCGGCATGAGCACGGCAGAACGCCGAACCACCTCAAGCGTTTAAATTCTGTCAGCATAGGCGCTTCGCGGCAATGCTGCGGCAGTTCAGATCAGGGCATGCCTCACACATGCCTCGTGCAGGACAACAGGCCCTCTGTTCCCACCTCCTCCACCACCAATGTCCGTCTTCTTTCGAGCATATTGCACTTCGTTCGGATGTGTTTTCGATGAAGTGAGCGGCTTTTTGGCTCCAACTGGCCCAAGATGTTCGATCCATTGAATAACGTGGCCACCGCGAAGAAAATACTAACCAATCATCTTATATGGGGGAATCACCATATTCCCTCTCCACTCATTTCTGTGTCTACCAGCCTGGAAAAACCTCTTCGTCTCGCAGGCTCCATGAAGCGCTATCATGGGTCTAACGTCGACGTTTTGATCGCGGAGATCTTCTATGATGTCGAGCCTTCCTCTGCATATCATATGATGAAGGAAGCAAAAAAGCTTGGTGTGGATGTCCCGCGAAAGTGCGTCGATCACGACGAGTATGTGTTTTATGGACATATCCCCCTCGAGCACATGGTGAGGATCGAACAAATCGGTGTGTTTCTAGTTCTTTTGCCACTTCCTTTCAGCTGAATCGGTAATTTGAAAGTGGAATGGACCAATGAAGACATACCTGCCCAGTACACAACTGTGTGGGAAAAGACAGGGGCCAGTCCTGCAAGGGATGTTCTTGAATTTCCCATCGAAGCTATGCAGGCAATGTCCCTGAATCCAATGGCACCGAAAGACGCCCTAGATGCATTCGGTTCTTCGACTTTAACCAGTACGCAAAATGGGGACGAACCCTCGAGTGAGTCAGGGTTGGACGGAGAAGTTTATTTCAGCGACAGCAGCGATTTTTGCGCTGAGGTGTCGAAGGCATGGAGCGGAAATACTTGATCAATAATTTGTCGACATCATGCCTTCCAGAGTCTCGCACAATCCATTCCTCGGACTCGGAAGAAGAGTTCGAAGCGCGCTGCTGGTCGAAGTATATGGAATATTTGTGGGATCATTACAGCCGATGTCAGTACCGAGGGCGTGGATCAAAATTTTTCTGTTTTGGGATGTTTCCAAAGAGTTCCCTATATCTCTGTCAGTTCTTCACCGATTCACATAAAAACTAAATAGATCTACTCAGCTAATTCATGCACAATTAGTGATAGAGAGGAACCTCCGAAAATATTACGTATTAGGTAATTTCTGTTTTGGGGCTGTTTTTGCACTGAATACTGTCTAGCATGGTGAGAACATTTCCCAGTGACCTAGAATTTTTGGAGGGACAACATGTAAATGTTATGAAACAAGTGATAGAGCCAGAACTATACGAAATGTCCAGATGAATGTGATCTTGGCAATATCTCTGAAAGCCAAAAACTGCCAAATGTTTTCACTGGAGCTAGAAGGACTGTAACTAAATTATTCTCACTTCTGGCTCTATAACATGTTTTGTCAGGTATGCATGTTGTCTCTCCCAAAATTCTAGGTCACTGGGACATGTTCTGGCCATGCTAGACGGTATTCAGTGCAAAAACAGCTCCAAAACAGAAATTACCTAATACATAATATTTTCGCAGGTTCCTCTCTATCACTAATTGTGCATGAATTAGCTGAGTAGATCTATTTAGTTTTTATGTGAATCGGTGAAGAACTGACAGAGATATAGGGAATTCTTCGGAAACACCCCAAAACAGAAATTTTTTGATCCGCGTCCTCGGTACTGACATCGGCTGTAAGTTCTGAGCAAGGTAGGCGTGCAGCGTATATTATAGGGTTCTACAGTGTACTAGCTACAACTTACAGCCGATGTCAGTACCGAGGGCGCGGATCGAAAATGTCTGTTTTGGGATGTTTCCAAAGAATTCCCTATATCTCTGTCAGTTCTTCACCGATTCACATAAAAACGGAATATATCTACTCAGCTAATTCATGCACAATTAGTGATAGAGAGGAACTTGCGAAAATATTACATATTAGGTAATTTCTGTTTTGGGGCTGTTTTTGCACTGAATACCGTCTAGCATGGTGAGAACATTTCCCAGTGACCTAGAATTTTGGGAGGGACAATGTGTATATGTTATGAAACGGGCTATAGAGCCAGAACTATATGAAATGTCCAGATGAATGTGATCTTGGTAATATCTCTGAAAGCCAAAAACTGCCAAATGTTTTCACTGGAGCTAGAAGGACTGTAACTAAATTATCCTCACTTCTGGCTCTATCACATGTTTTGTCAGGTATGCATGTTGTCTCTCCCAAAATTCTAGGCCACTGGGACATGTTCTCACCATGCTAGACAGTATTCAGTGCAAAAACAGCCCCAAAACAGAAGTTACCTAATGCATAATATTTTCACATATTCCTCTCTATCACTAATTGTGCATGAATTAGCTGAGTAGATTTATTTAGTTTTTATGTGAATTGGTGAAGAACTGACAGAGATATAGGGAATTCTTTGGAAACATCCCAAAACAGAAAAATTTCGATCCGTGCCCTCAGTACTGACATCGGCTGTAAGTTCTATGACAACTTAAGACTCATTTCGGTTCGGATTGCCTAGAACTCAAGTGAAGCTAAGAAAGTACTTGACACACCTCCTCTTCCATGAGCCGCAAAACATCCTCCATTATCTCGCAGCTTCGAACTGGCCCTTCCCCGCTTAACCACTACCGCCACAAAGCGGGTTTCATCCCCTCAGCATGTGATGCTTGCAGCGCGGCCTCGGAAACGCGTGCCCACTTCCTCCTAGAATGCCCAGCCTGGGAACTCCACCGCCAACCCCTCTACTCTGCGTGCAAAAGCATCAATATCTTTGGTCCCCTACACGTCTCCCCACTCCTCACCGAACCGAAGCTTCTCAGAACGTTCGCAAAGTTCATTGAGGCCACCGGCCGCTTTCCATAGACTCTCCCGCGCGTTTCTCCCCTCCCTCCTCCAACCTCCTCATTCACGACGCGGTCCCATTCCTCCGTACTCTCATTTTCTTTACTACTTTACAGCCGTTGTCAGTACCGAAGGTGCGAATCAAAAAATTGCCGTTTTGGGCATTTTCTGATCCCCACCACCGATTTGCCTATATCTCGGTGACTTCTGCCCAGATTGACTTGAAATGTAGCTAGATAATTCGGGATAATTCAGCCGCTATTAGTGATAGAGAGATATCTGAAAAAATCTTTTGTTGTTTACCATCTGTCATATCAGGCTTCTCCAGCAATGGATCCTGAATGCAGAGCCCAAATCTGGCCCGAATGAGCTGAATTTTGGGGAGGAGGCATTTATATGTGTACTGAGTGAGATGATAGAGCCAAATTATGAATACATTACATACCTAGAGCCATTCTTTGTTTGCTACCCAAAACACACCCGCGAATGAGACAGGAAGGGCAGGAAATGAATTCCTCATAATTTTAGCTCTATCACTTCATTCAATACATAGATTAGTACCCCCTCCCAAAAATCTAGGTCATTTGGACAGGATTCCAGCTATGTAGCCAAGGTCTATTGCCCGCAAAACCCAGTGTGACATATAGTGCATGATAAAATATTTTCCTTTATGTCTCTCTATCACTAATAGCGGCTGAATTAGCCCGAATTATCTATCCAAGTTTCAAGTCAATCCGTGCAAAACTCATTGAGATATAGGCAAATCGGTCGCGGATATCAGAAAATGCCCAAAACGGCAATTTTCTGATTCGCGCCTTCGGTACTGACATCGGCTGTAATTAGTTTCTGGGTTTTTAACCAAATGGGACGTCGCACTACTTCCGTACAACATATACCACAGTCTTGATCACAGCCAGAGATTTGATGGTGTCCTTGCCTCTTGTCTCAAGAAATACCTTTCAGGGGCGCCGCCGGCGCTCAATCCATATTCCGGCACGGTGTATTATCCGTATGAAAAAAAGGGGGGAAAGCAGTATTTCAAATGAAAGAACACCATCGAGGTCGGGGGGATTAGTAGAACAGCAACCCAGAATGCAACATATGGACTGCGACAGGACTACGAGATGGTGGGCACTCGATGTGCAAGTGGTTGGCGAGCACTGAAATTAAGATGAGAGCAATACGGTAGATATCGGATATCAGAAGGATGTATTGTACGATAACTTTTTGTGGACGATCGGCGTTACAGAGTGAATTGGAACATTAATGTGTGTGCATGCCTTGTCTAAATTTATTTGAGTTGTCTTTTACTTTCAGCTTCTGCAATTTACGGCCATTATCCCTCACTGATCACGTCCAATACTATTCAGTGCACCAGGCATCCCAATTTTGGTCATTTCTGCCATGTAATTGACATCTGCTCTGTTCTTCTACCAGGCACGGTGGTGTAGGATCCCACCCCCGTCACAGAGGACGCTCCTTCAAACCGGACCCGGGTCTCTGGGTCCCATCGCCCCACCTTTTTTCCCCACAAACTCCCGCACACTGCTCCGGCATTTAAAAGCAGGCTCACCTATTGCAAGACCTTAAAAAATATACACATCGTGGCTTTACAATGTACCTTTATAACTGTAGCAATCGTTGCATACCAATACTCGTAAAACCTTCTCAAAGGCCTGGTGGCGGATGGTCCGCACCCGTTGTAATTGGAGTGGAAACTTATAATTGTGCGAGTCACACTCGTTCGACTCGAGCGCAGTCCGTGCTTTTTGGGCATGCATTTTTAGTTTAATTATTTTAGTCTGAATACTATCTTTGAAGGCAGCCGCCTGACATTACCGTAGAACAGTCAGTTTGAATAGAACTTTATTTGAAACTGTGCCGAGACCCCAGCATATATTTTTATCACTATAGGGGTTTGAGTAAAAAAATATGCTCAAAGATTGCTAGACCTTGAAAACATACACATCACTGCGTTCAGACCCCCCCGTAGGCACAGGTCTGCCAGATCCTGATAGGCAGATGTGTAGGCAGACCAGTGTGCCGACCCTTGCCCATCCATCTGCCCATCCCTGCCAAGGTTGGTCTAGGTATTCCCACTGGATTAGGCACACATAGACTCATGTGGGCCGATGAGCCTAGCTAAGCCTAGTTAGCCAAATTCAAAATCTGACATGGTTTGTACCTGTCCAGCCATTCCAACCAACACCAACCTAGACCCAGGTCGGCCAAGGTTGACCAAGGTTGGCCAAGATAGACACACCACTGTCGACGAAGATCTACCAAGGTGGGCAGGCTTTGCCTCGGTAGGGATGCTAGACCAACGTCGGCCGATGCCTATTAGGGTAGACCAACGTCGGCTTGGGTGGGCAGTCCGTAGGCGGGGATCGGTGAAGGTGGGCACATCTGTGCCTATGGGGGGGTCTGAATGCAGTGCATCTTGACTCCGCAATGTATTTTTTATGACTGTAGCAACCGTTGCATAGCAGTACTCGGAAAACCTTCTGTAAGGCCTGGTGATGCATGGTCCGCACCTGTTGTATTTGAGTGGAAGGCTAGAATTGTGCGGGTCACACTCGTTCGACTCGAGCCCAGGCCGTGGATTTTAGGCCCTCCTTTTTTGTGCATGTCTCATACTACCTGCGAGCACAGCCTCCAGGAATTACCGTAGACCAGTCAATTTGATTACAACAGAGCGGTGTAATATCTCACCTTCATCTGAAACTGGCTCGTGAACCCCGGATATATTTGTATTACTGTAAATGTTTTAGAGATTACTACTCGTAAAGGATGGATGGTGCACACCCGTTTTAATCGGCTACCAGAGTCTTGGTTCCACAGCTGGTGCGTTTTCATTGGGCACATTATACTCTCGCACAAATTACATTCCGAGTTCTCAACAGACTCAATCTCAGCCGGCTCCACCACTGATTAGTTCACTGCGAGAAGTCTGTTGAATACAGAACGAATAAATGTGTCTTTCCGTTGGCCGTTCTGCCACGAGCTCCCCGGAATTCGGTTGGCACGAAGGTTTCCCGGGAACTTCCTAGATATCATGATTGGGTGACCTGCGTGGTTGGACCGAGCGTGAGAACCATACACAAGTCGTCCGCTGTCGCCCCTCCTACTTCGCGCTACTGTTATTGCATTACATGCGCTGTCAAGAGGGTACATCTTCCTCATTTCTGCCGGTACATTTATGCACGGCCCAAGCGAAGGATAAATCTGCTTGGGGCGCGCCACATCGGTGGGGCTGCAAATGCCTTGTCCAGCGAGGACATCGAGGTCTCTTTGGAGGTAGCTCACTGTTTGGTTCTGCAAGAATAATGCCCATGCATTTCACCAGGTTTGCGTTGTCCATAATGTATGAAAGTTTGGCGGAAATCCATCCGAGGCTCCCATACGGTCAGTGTTCGATTGGCACCCATCTTTGTATGTATTTGGCTGTATTTCTATTCGCGTCAGCTCACGTGACCTGGACCGCTGCTCAGCGCTTAAGTATTTCTCAAGCTGTTCTTTCCTCATATGGTCGCTTAGTCGAAAGTCGCGAGTTAAATCGTCGTCCTGCTTTGTGGGACGTGCCGACCGCGTGCAATCTCCATGAAGAGTCAAGATGTGTGTACTATTCCCCGCCCCTAAGTTTCGTTGATCCTTGCCCTGCTATTTCCATCCATTTGATTCCTCGCAATGTCCGTCCATTCCACATCGTTCGTATCTCTTCAAACATCACTACAGCTTAATCTTGTTCCAGCAGTCTTTTTCTCGGCTCGTGACTGCACTCTCGTGCACTCTCGCTAGGTTCAAAGACGCTCCATTGTTCCATTGTCTATCCCAGGATACTAACCCGAGCCGATGTGATCTGCCCGGGAATCCCCTGGAACTGCCTGTCAACCTCTCCGGCCTGAATGTCAAAAAAATGCAGTCTCAAATTTATTCAGTCACTTGCCTCAGAAAGGGCTGAGAAGAACCCGACCGCCATTAGCGTTCCAATGAATCATTGTCTCCACCCCTGATGATTCCATGTACCATTGGCCACGTGTTTTTGGCGGGACCAAAGAGTTTCTTGACACCTTCTCCCTGAATTTCGTCTCAGCCTCAGACCTACACGATCGCATTTACACAAATGCTTTCAATTCTCCTCGGAATTCCCTGAAAATCTATAATGACCACATTGATTACAGTGGAATGCAATTTCCCCCCGATTTCCCGGGCAGAATCACTATGGACATGACGACTACGACTCTTGTTTATGACTTGGAACGGACTCCGTTTGGAGCATTCTGCCACATTAGCGTCTTTTTCAGCCAATTCGGGACATTTAGGGGCATCTGCTCCCAATTGAGGTCTTGATGGCATGGCTTTAACCAATGAATGTTTTAAGTGTTAGGGGGGGAAAAAAGGCTAGTACAGGCGGAACACGGTGGGGGGGGGGAATAAATAGAATCCGGAGTTTGAAAGCAAGAGCATGTGAAAGCCAGCCTGGAATAATTTCCTAACTATCTGATCCGAGAATCTGGGCCCAGGTTCTCGGATGAGAAAGATAGGCTTCTACTTCCCACAGCGGGGATCTACTGCAATGGATCGGAGTATGACATTGACATCATTTGTGAGCTATACAGAGATGTCGAGTCTACGGTACTGAGTACTCCTCTTGCGATTTCTCTTTCTGGTCCAAAAACCAAGCACAAGTCCGTCACTCATTTGTTCGTAGAGCTGTTCTATTCCGAGAAAATTCCTCCGAAATCGACGCTGCTTCTGCTAATGGCGTACATAATTTGGACGACATCGACAGCCTATGTTCTGATGTACATTCTACAGAGCTGAGTTATCGTCGTCCATTCACTCATCCTTTATCCGACCTTGAGCCTAGGGCGAGGCATGTGTTGAACAGTGGTTAAACATTGAACCCGGCAAGGCACCGGCTGAAGGGATTTTGATGTCCCATCGATAATTAATTAATTGATCATGGGATATCTGAGAATTGAGCACCCCTTTTCATGCATCGCGGATTGATAGATGATGAGCAGAAGCTGGCAGTTGTTGAGCTATTGGCTCAGGTGAGCGGCCCAAGGATCTGTGTCGTTTCAACGGGAACGGTGTTGATTGATAATTACGAAAATCATGATCAGGAATACTTAGTTCTTTGGGGTCGGCTGCTTACGTAAGCCTAGAGATATTTATTTTCGCCTAGTTTTGGCCATAGCTTGAAGTTCAACATCACGGTGCAAGTCGACGTCCGCCTGCCATCAAAATAGCTGAAACTGAACGTAGAGGGATTGAAAGGGGGGTGGAGTGGAAGGTGATGGTGGGAAGAAAGAAGAATCTGTCACGTGCCGCTCGCGTCGAGAATGAATCATGACGCGCCGACAAACAAACGCGGCGCGCAGAATCATGAGGCATTCAACCTCGGCCGGATGCTCCCTCATTCCAAAATCATGGATTCTCAGCTTGGACTCTAGGATGGGACTTCAATTGATAGAGGTGGTAAAGCTCCATTTATTTTCGTTTACTTACGAACGTTTTAACGGTTAAAACCGGTGTTATTTTTCATTTAGTTTAAGGACCCGACTAAACCTTTAAATGGTTTCTGTACGCTAAACGGTTGTTGCAAAATCCCAAACATCCCTCTGCCATGAGCCCAGGCCTTTCCGACTTTCGTCTCCGGAGAAGTCGGAACCTTCCGGTAATGACGATTTAGTGGGTGGGAACAAATAGTCGAGTCATTCGAGTTGGGTGTCACACTGCACTCTCCCGACCCTCATGTCTCAATCCACGAACGCTGACCCCGCCCTCCCGCTAGACTTGGAGCGGTTGATCTTCGAATTTGCTGCAGAACAGTATCCCTCGAGCATCCCCACGCTCTTGCGCGTTTGCCAACGGGTTTATGCCTGGTACGTTTAACCCATGTAGACAAAGCTTGCCCCTTTGGACTCAATGATGTAGGCTAAAGCCCTCACTTTACCGGCTACTAAATCTCGACCATTCTCCTCTTGTACAAGCCATCCAACACGGCTTTGAATCAGACTCGGAAGAGCTTCCCGCTCGACGTAGCCAGACGAAAGAATCCCTTCTTTCCAGAATCTTCAAATTGTCTACGCCCCCGGCGGCAGAAATCGTCGAGGGGAGTCGGGCAGCTTTTCTCAAAGCTAACGTTCGACACATTCTGTCCACTATGCCTGGTGGGTACTTCGACGCTAACAGGGAATGGCAAACCATCACCCAACTTCTGCATCTCAACCCCTCTTTCTTCGAGCTCGCGATCAAAAAGTACTCGTCTACTGCCTTGGCAAGCAGTGATAAACAGCTCCCAAAGGAAATAGAGAGCTTGCGCAAAAGCCGCACGAGCCGCGTGCGGCTTTTTTGCATTGCGCAGAGCCGCACCGGAAATTTTTGCTTTGGTGACCTGTAACACATGCATTTGAATAGAATATGTATAATTTTGCCCTACAGTAGCCGTTTGGGTGCATTTGGCATGTTTTCGATTGAACCGAATGCCGTCAACTCACCATAGACATGACGTCACTGACATCACATTTTCGCTTTCTCTTTACCATGTTCAAATTCTTCTCGCCGCCAAGGGCTTTCTAGGACTTATGAGAGTCACCATGGATGCTGATGTCGTCCGATGGCAGCTGGCTCCCTTCTATGCCCAGCCAAGGTGGGCTTTCATCAAGCTTTCATCGCGTGTGGCAGAATCTTGTACAGGCTCTATGTCGGAACTTTCATCCTGTTTTCCATCGTCCTTGGCCTGTAAATACGTCGAGTGACGTGTGCTAGCGTGAGGGGGCTGTTTTTGGCACGTCTCTTGCCATGCACCATCGTAGAACCTGAGTGGCGAGGTGGAGTGGAAATCAAGCAGTATTAATGCAGTCAAATGTTGGCTTTCCCACGCTTGGGCCACCACGCCGTCCACAAGATACACAGATTCTGGACATTACAGACCAGTTTTGAACTCCAAAATGGCATTTATTAACATAGCAATTTAAATAACCCCTGCGGCTCTGCGCAATGCAAAAAAGCCGCATGCGGCTCGTGCGGCTTTTGCGCAAGCTCTCTAATGTGTCCCACCCGTCTCACAGTACAGTTCAATCGCGACTACTACGCCACCGTTCACCTCACTGAGCGCTTGTTCTCCTCTGTCACCCACCTGACACTTCTCAACACCGCCATTATCGACCGATTCCCAGAATCCTGGGCCGACTGGGCCCTGGGTCTCCCCGCACTCCCCGCACTCACGCATTTGTGCGTCACGGATAACATCGCGAAGGCTATCCTTCCGCATGTGTTCCCAGCATGTCCACGCTTGGAAGCTTTCGTTACTTTTTGGTGGACGGAACCAATCCCTCGGTGGGAGAGCGAGGGGGCACAGAGGTCTCGGGAGTTGGCCGAAAAAATGTCTCGCAGCGTTAGCGATGCCGCCAAGCGTAACTCGGCGCAAATGGGCATGTTCCAAAGAACAATGCGCACAACGCCCGATATGCGCGTTGTGTTGACTGCGGTGCCTGACTTTTTCGATGCATGGGAACGTGGCGTTAGGAGTGGGAATGATATGTGGACGCATGTCGAACATTTCATCGCCCGCAAGCGCCGGGGCGAAATTGACGGTGAGTGCTTTGTACACGTCTGAAGAATTAATCTGATCTGATGGTTTTAGCGACGAATTACATCCTTGACAAGGATACCTGGATTTGATGTGAACAGAGTTGTGATAGGGAGAACTGTGGAGGGTTAATGCTCTCCTTTCCGTCTTGTGCCGCATCCAACTTCATGCGAACTTCCGGCAGACCTAGTGACTCATTCCCTCCACAGTGCACCCTTGTTGAATTGTCCAGTCAAAGTCACATTATAAAAATTTATACGCAGTCGACGTGTAAGACCATAGACTACCTCCCTAATCACTTCGAATAAGTGCGGGCCCCCGCCCCTGAATATCGTGCAGGACCTCTGGGGATCGTGATATATCACCCCCCAGATAGTGTCAGTACCAAATCGCCGAGAACTACTGTGCGCCGAAGGTCCAAACAAGCTGGGATGCTGTGTTGGAATGGACCAAATCGGACGGCAACCCCCCAAATGTGCGTCAAAATTCCCAGTTGCGACTCGCATCTTTCGGCCATCAGAAGTCCGAAACGTCGAGACTCGGAGAACAGCAATGGTCGCAATGGGTTAGCTCAACTGAGCAGACGGATACTATCCGAGAAGCTGTATTAGGAGACACAGATCGCGCGCTGTGGAAGGGTGGCTTGCCTCCTTCGTCACCAACCCCCTTCTCACGCCCCGGAAGCACGAAGCAATATTGATACTCAGATCCCGTATTATTTTATTTCACACTTCTCCCCCATATTTGATCATTTTACTCACGCAACTTTATTTCCTTTGATTTATCTCTCAGATTTGTTCAATTGCTGTGCGAGCATGTCCGTGCGAGTTTCACAGCCAAGGCCATTTCGACATTATCTCAAGATATATTTTTGGACCATGAGCGAATCATCCCTTTTTGAGTTTCTGGACATGTTTACATATGTATACACTCACATACCACAGACTTCCCGTTTTTCTTTCTACGTACTGCCAATGCGACGAGCCAGACCCAAGTCCTCGGCCTTCTCGGACTACGCCGGGGATTGATTTCGAAGTGGCTTGGGCACCCACATTCGGCACTGAGCGGGGCAGTGTACATCTCCCTATAACGTCTTTGCGTAGCTCCCGGATTGCTCGTTGGGCAAAGGTTTGACTTTTAGCTGCGACTTTCCACTCACAGACTCTCTTACAGCTTTTACTCATCGTATTTATTTGTTTGCACCGGACCCACACGGATCAACCCCCCCTTACCCCCGCACCACCACGTATACACCCACTCCGGAGCACCCTCGAGCGAATCCACTCTCAATCGACCATATCTGAGCTAAGTATTATATATTATTCACATTATTCAGTGATCTACGCCTAATTTGATTCACCTTCAGCTGACATTCTCATTTTACTGCAAGCCTCTACACCCAGCCGGTACGACCTTGGCACGACCTTGGTCCCCCTCAGGACCAACCCTTTCTTCCACAGCGCCCGAACTGAGACGCCATGTGGCGCCGGCCTGGGAGAGAGAGGCGGAAAGTGAGTTGAAAAGTCAACGGTACGTTCATAGTAACCGCCTTCGAAGGGTAAGAGAAGCTCGAGGTCGATGAGACTGAATGCAACGATAAAATCAATAGGATGGGACGCACCTGAAGGCCTGAAGCCAGACCTGAGTCATTGTTCCGATCTCATCATTAGACCATGCTATGCAAGCCGAGTATGCGTTCAGGTTGAGAATCTGAGAAAGAAATTCTCTCTAACAAGACTTCAATACCAGCTGACCTGGTATCATATCGAGAACAAAGCTGTCTACGGAGAACTCAGTACAATTGAAAAATGATAAAAACGAACGAAAGTCGTAGCAGCTCAGAGTTGGAGTGAGACTGAAACGAAACGGCATTGCGGGCTGATGGTGGCGGCTCACAGCCGGAGTGAGTTGCGTGGACTTAAGAGGATGCGGCGGTCAGAGACAGAATGAAGCCAAAGGAAAAAAGAAATGTACCTCAAGGAGCAATTCAAGGCCAGCAACTGAGTGAAGTCAGCAAGGGAAATGTGGAACGAAGTTCGGGCAGACTTACCTACAACTGCATAATCGCGCCGGCGGCTTTGTAACTCGCCTTCATGGAAAAGAGACGTGGCCAATGTCAGACATTTCTGCCTTTTCTTTAATTCTCTTGGATTTCTACTCAAAGTCTTAACGCTCGTGGAAAGTAAGGGCAGACCAAATGAAGCATGAGATTAAAGGTAATAATGTACATACAAAAATGTATTTTAACGGACGGGTTCAGTGGGAGATAAAGGGGGAGAAAAGAGGAGGTACCTAAGGAAATGCGTATTATTTGGGTGGCGCGCGGCGGGCAGGGGGCTTCAAGCGGCAAAATATTGCGCATTGCTCGCCCGTGTGAGAGGCAGGGAAAGGGTCGTGCAAGAAGGGAAAGGGGCGGAACGGCGTTGAACGCGGTGAGGCCGTGGGCGGCGTGAATGGGCACGGTGGCGTGGATGAGCGCGGCGGCGCGGATGAGCGCAGTACGGGTTGACAGGCAGCGGAGGCGAGGGGCACGGCGGCGGCGTAGACGAGGGCAGCGACAGCGGCGCTGTATGGCGGGGTGGTGGCGTGGATGACCGTGACAGCGGCGTTGAGGGAGGTGGGCCGAACAGGTGACTAGGGGGACGGAGGGCGGTGTCGACCTGGATGAGGACGCGGAGTCGGCGGCGATGGGCGCGAAAGCGGTGGTGATGGGGCAATGGGGGTGGCGAGGAGCGCAGAGGGGGTGGGCGTAAATGAGGGCAGCGGCGGGGCGTGTATGGGCACGCGCGTGATGGGCATGGCGGCGACGTGGATGAGGCATGAGCATGGTGGCGGTGTTGGATATGGAGTGGGAGCGAGGAGGGCGGCGGCGTGGAACAATGCGGCGGCGGCGTGGACGAGCATGCAGAGGGGGCGGCTTGGGCACCAAGGCGCGAGACGAGCGATGAAGGGAGGAGGGTGGGTGGCGGCGGTGTACTCGCGGTAAACAGAGAGGAGGCCGGAGGGCGAGGAGGGCGGCGGCGTGGAAGAGCGCGGTGGCGTGGACGAGCGCGCAGAGGGGGCGGCATGGGCGCCAACGCGCGAGACGAGCGATGGAGGGAGGAGGGCGGCGGCGGTAGCGTACTCGCAGTAAACGAGGAGGTGAGAGTGAGAGCGAGGAGGGCGGCGGCGGAGTGGAGAAGGGCGCAGCGTGTAGCGTAGAGGATAGGTGGAGGCGAGTGGATGGCACGGGCGTGGGGCATGGGCGGGCAGCGGCGATGTAGCGTGGGACGGGCAGCGGCGTAGCGAAGGGCGGACAGTGTAGCGTAGCGTAGAGCGGATGACGGTGAGCGGGTAGGACGCGGTGTGAAGAAGGGCGCGCAGCGTGTAGCGTAGAGGTTAGGCGGAGGTGGGCGGATGGCACGGGCGCAGGCCATGGAGGCGGGTAGAAGGAATGTAGCATAGGACGGGCAGCGGTGGTAGCGTAGAGCGGATGACGCAGCGCGGGCAGGACGTGCACGCCGTCAGGTCGAGGTCATCGTGTGACGGAGTGTGAATAAAGTAACTTTTTGGCCTAACTTGGTAACTTTGATGCGTACTAAATTCAAGTTAACTTGGGTGGGGGAACTTGACCTAACTTTTCCCGTGCGTACCGAAGTAACTTGTTGCTTCTTATCTTTTGCCCAATTCTTTTCTTTCGTTCTCTCAGTAGTTGCCTGACCCGAAATTGGTTACAGCCTTTGGGTTGCTAATTTCTAATTATTCAATCGAACACTTGCGCAACGAACGAATCGGAACGATGCTTCAAGTTCATTTATACGGGGTTTGAGATGGTGAATAAACTGATCAAGGAAAACTAAGTCTGAATGGCTGAGCATACAACTCTAGATCTTTCAACACGGCTTGCTTTTCTAGACATCAATCTTCGGGCGGCGGTAAAGACGCCCTCCCTTCGCGCTTTTCATCCCTCGTTGGCCAAAGTTACCCAGCAACTACTTGAAGTTAACTTCAACACAAAGTAACTTGCGCTGTCAAGCTAGGTCCAAGTTAGCTTGGACAAAGTAACTTGGCCCGCCAAGTTACCCAAGTTACCTGCCAAGTTAAGCCAAGTTAACTTGGCGGGTAACTTGGCACTGTCTCAAGTTACTTCAAGCTGGCTTCCAGGCATATTATAGGCATAAGTTAAGTATAAAAGTGTACAATAAAAATATCAATCCGATCCATTGAACCTCACCCGTTTCTCCCTTCCGTGCCTACTGTCGCGTACATCTTGTTGAACAGGTGCCAATTCTTCATCGTCCATATCTGCGTCACTGTCTGCGTCCATTTCGTCTGCCGAATCCCCAAAGCCCTGATTTTTATCTCGACCGCGCTTCAAGCTGTTCGGCAGATCTGCCAACATGGCAGGTACATTCGGATCTGAGGCTTGCGCAGTGCCGGGCCATTTCGGGCGCGGTTTCGGGCGTCCTGCAGGGATTACCACCGTCGGTCCCCGGAACAAGCCTGGGGCGGAAGACTCTTCCCATAGGTAGAGGGAATTGTTCGCATCAAGCGCGCTTGCGAGTAAATAATTGTCGGGTATGCTACCAGAAGATTTGTTTGTTTTTGTCTTCAGATTGCAACCCATCGGACTCCTCGTTGGAGCGGTCCGTGTACTCTTGACTCCTTCAGCTGCCAACAGAACCTGCTCCGGGATGGTTGGATATCGCACGATGCGGCCATGTTTGGCAGCTGCAAAGGGATCATTCGCGCCGATTGATGCAAGCTCTTTTTTGTTGAAACTTCGTGCCAGGTAATATATCTGGAAATCATCCTCCGATGACCGTCCGAGATACACGCGAAGAACGACAAGCTTGAAAAGCACAACGGGAATGTCGATCATAATTCGGCGCTCCTCGGAGTTGAGTTCCGGTTGCTCTTTGAAGGACATTCGAGCCTTGTTCATAACATAGGAGATATGAGACTCGATCAAGGAGTAGTCCCCAGGCAAGATGTCGAGATTGAAAAGACTCCCAAACAGCCGTGAACGGTCTGCCCGCTTGCCTTCAGTGACGGCAACATTTGATGTGCTTCGCATCCAAGCTTGGTACTCGGGCCAGACTGGGTGAAAGCGTTGTTCAAGGCAGATGTCGACAACAGCCCCCTGTGCCTCCGTGAGTGCTCGTGAAATAGCCTCGTTTTTGTAAGCATGGTTGTCGGCAGCGTCGTCGAGGAGTCTTGATGGCCAATGGATTTCACCGCAATTATTCTGAGAAACACGGTGTTTGAGTCAAAATTGTCGTCATTAAGGATAAATAAATTGACAAACCTTGTTGTAACGCCTCGCTGCAGCAACTGGTCCACAGGCAGCCATGCATTCAGATGGAGTTTTGGTGAAAGTTGTTTTCTTTGGTTTGTCATTGCGGGCGTAAATATTGCCAGGATGCCATTCCAGATTGACGATATTGTCTATTAGTTCCACGACTTTGGCAGGATAGAACTTGCCATCCGGCCGAGTTTTAAACATGATGTACTGTCCGGGACTACAGCTCAAATCAGTTTTAAGATCAAAACACGTTAAATCGTGTCAACTTACAGATCCCCATTCCAGGTCTTCTGGTCGGAAATATCAGTGCAATCTGGGCATATCCAATCTATTGACTCGAGATTATCCGTGTCGAGAGTTGGATCGGCAGCCTGCATGCACAAAACATGCGACCACTTTCCGCATCTATCACATAGCACGGTCTCCCCATCTGCAGCGGAGCCAGGCCCAATATAACTATATCCCGTGCAATTCATATCCCATGGCGAAGAAAGGACATTAGAATTCACAGGGGAATGCACTTTCAGAGGTGTATGGACTGCCCGGGGACTAAGACCGAGTAGCGGGCTGGGAAGAGACGGGGTTGAAGCAGGTGGCTGCGGGTTACCATCAACAGGAACATGAGTGGAGGTACCATTGACAGGAGCATCAGTTGAGGAAGGCGGCAGAGGAGCGCCGTCAACGGGAACATGCGATGATGGCGGTTGAGGGCCTTGAGGCAGGACTTCGGGACGGGATTGTGGCGGGTCATCGTCCTCGACAGGAATATGAATAGGCGGGCGGGCAGCAGCTCTGGCTTCTGCTTCTGTGTATTCATCGATCACATCAACTAGTTTGCGGGAAGTCTAGAAGAAAAAAAAGACGAACAAAGTGTGAGTGGCAATGTTGAGTTGTGAGTGAGGTAAAAGTAGATTTACCACCCTTGCGTGCGATGTTCTGTGGTAGGTGAGCAGAACAGTATCAAATCCTGGGTCATCCGAGCAAACATCAGTGTCGTCCGGTTGTAACAACCTTAAGCAACCATTGTTTAGATCGTCGTAAGAAAAAGTTTGATCGGCGATTCGAATTTTGGAGGTCCAGTGGCGGCGTCGATATGATGTTGTGCCTACGAGTGCATATTCCACCAGTCCTTCTTGAGCTGGGAAGGATATGCCATGGGAATTTGGGAGGCGTTCGTGACCACCACCGGTGTCCGGCGTGATTTGTAGAATTTGCGGCCAGGAGGTTTCAATGACAGTATCACGAGAATCAATAGGCCACTGGTCATTTGAATGCAGACAAGTCGGATCCGCGCATAGTAAGGGCAAGGCCACCTCATGAACCGGTGTTGTCCCCTTATTTCCACCGCTAACACGCGGAACAGCACTCGCAATGTAATCTGACCAAGTACAGGTCGTTTCATGTCGGTCGCGAAGCTCTAATAAATCGAAACCGTTAAGGGCCAAGAAGGTCTGCGGTCGGCCCATTGTTTTGACGGTCTCATGCCCAGAGGGACATATCGCTTTCACTGTGTGTTGCCGCCCGAAATAGAGCTGAACCTGCTCTGTTGTTCCCCCATCCTATGATTGTGTGAATATTATTACCTCGTGAATTAATTTCAGAGGTACGAACAGTTATAGCATGGGTGAGCCACGTTTTAGCGCAACCATACTCATCGGGCGTGCCATAAAGCTTCCATTTCGTGAAGATAGCGTGTTTCACGACACGCTGAGCCAATTCGAGCTCGTTTACGCCAGCACGTATTGATTGGTCACCCGTAACACCATAAATCCACTCCCGCCGACGCTCATAGTGATAGAAAATCGAAGCTAGAATTGACTTGGTTGGAAGCTGTCGAATGAAGGTCTTGCGGGTATCTTGGTCCCACAGAAGCCAAATTCTAAACCAGTGTTCAAGCCCGTTGTCGAAGAAACATGAGTTGGGCCGGAGCCATGGGTATGACTGAAGGAGACGCTTCTGGCCTGCTATATCAGATAGAAGCGAGACTGAGGTCGCTCCCGTGTTGTTGGATACCGCCAAGGTTTGGCCCGAGGTAGTGTTGGGTGCAAAAAGTCCAAGTGCGGCAGCAGTATCAGGAGCTCTACCATCATTCGGTTCCCATTCCGCAGGACGCGGCGGACGATACATACGTGGGGGTACTGCATTGAAATGACCAGCTAAAGTATGAGCATCAGCTTTGGTTCGTCCAACAGGAACAGGAATATTACCTTTGATAGCATCATATTGCTTCTCCAACTCACGCACATGCAGCCAAATATTTTCCGCCCCCTGAACCAAATCCATATCGGTACCCGTGGCGTGGTGCAGAAGAGAATGCTGGTGCTCGATTGCGTTCGTGGTTGAGGGGACTTTATCAGCCAACTCGGGATCTACGACACTCAGAGCAGGGAATATCATAGACGCGATTGCGGGCCGTAGCCACCAATTAACCCAGCCGACAATGCGTGGAAATGTCGTCTTGAGCATAGTGACAGTTTCAGCAAACCCTTCACGCGTTGTACTCTTTGAGAGCATCCGCCGGATTGCGCCATCAAAGGTATCAACAAGTTCGGGGGGAACCAGAGCACCGTTCTTCTTCACACGCACTGCTGACCGCGCAAAATGAAGGTCACAGCCAACCTGTGCAGCCTGCGCTTCCTCAACAAGTAGCTTCCGCTGGAGATCTTGCGCCGCTCGGTCGAGCTGAGAGAATGCGGGCATGGTGCCAATGATCGCGTCAGCATACTCTTCCGCATGGGCAGCGCGTTGTGCGGCAGAAAAGTCCATGACCTGAACAACTGTTAGAAAATACGGGGACTGCGAGAACGTGGCATTTACGTTGAGAAGTAACTCCCGGTGGAATCTGGCACCCGCATACTTGATTACAGAGTGGAATAGACGGCGAAAATGGACACGGTGATGGGCTGTATCTTGCTGGTCAATCCACGTATAGAGAACAGGAGCCCATTTCGCAAATCCCCCGCTGAAAACACATGAGGCGAGAAGAGGTCCGTTGCGGAAGAATGTCATGTCCCCGTCGGTCACGAAGCCATGGCGTCCTGCCTCAGGGCCTTCTGCAAAATCCATGATCCATGCTTCAACGGCCTCCTTGATCAGACTGTCCATGAATGGTGTCTGAAACGAAATGTAGGCGGGCCCGTTTAAGCTGGAGTCGACGATGAAAGGTGTCGAGAGCTTCGCTCGAAGGGCGGAAAATGATTTAAAAAATGCCAGTCCTCCTTTCGCGCTTGTAGAGGCCGGAATGCCAATGCGCGCCTGGCTCTGAGACACATGGTAACGTGCAGATCTTGCGTTGGCAAGCGCCGGGGAGATGTCGGCCAGCGGCACTGAACCGGGCCCAGTATCACCAGTCCGAAGTTGGTGGACACTGGCAGTCTGCCGACGACGGAGTTGCTCGTCGAGCTGGGCCTGCTCTGATTGGGATAGGTTGCCGCCTGTCGGTCGCTCGTGGGTGTCGTGTTCTCCTTCGTGTTCCCATACAAGATAGTCAGTACCGTCTCGGGCTGTCTTGTAGTGGTACGAGCGAGCCTTGCAGGTTTGATGTAGCAATGGCTCATTGGATGGGCAGGTCGCAAATGTGCAGCCTTTCGTGATTTGCTTCTTGCGTGAATCAACTTGAGTCAAAGGACGGGAGACTCGCTCGCATTCGCGGCAAACAAGGGCTCCCAAACAGGCACGCGTCTCAACAGACCGGCCATTGTGTGAAGACTTGCCTACCGAGCGCCATGCCCATTTGCTATAATTCCATCGGCTCCCCTCAGTTCCAAAGACGACTTCGCGACGCACAGAGCCTGTTGGGTAATTGAAGGTGTCTGAACCTAATTGCAGCGTCATTAACTTTCGCCAATATACATTCCTGCTGACAACTCACTTTCTTCTCTCGGTACTTCTCTCTCTGCCGCCGGACTGTGGTGCATACGCTGGAGCGTCGAATGCGGAACTGAATTTACATGCTGTTGACCAGGTACAGAGGACAATGGGTGATTAGGAGGCGGGTAATTCGGTGGAGCGTAAATAGGTGGCCGGAAAGGTGGTGCTTGGGGGCCTTGAAAAAAGTAATTCGGCCGTATTCCTTGCTGCAAAGGGTCGTAAAAAGCGGGCGGTGGACCAGACGGCATGTAAGAATGCATGTTGAAGGGATTCTGAAGCCCGGCGCCAGGATAAGGGCCTGAAGGTACAGTTATGGAGTGATGCAATGTTATATCTTTGAAGTCACCATTTTGCTGGCCATGGACACCATAAAATGTGGTTTGAGGGTGGAAAAAGCCAAGGCTAGGAGCTGTTGAGTGTGTGAAGCTCGGTTACTGTTGAATACGCAAAGAAAAAATACCAGGACCGAATTGCTCAGGGTATGGAAAGGCATCGCGTGCCGGCCACTGTGCTGGTCCATTCGGAAGTCTTGCGTGTTCCTGAGACTCGGCAGGGTGGGATCGGAAGAGCCCAAAAAGAGCACGTAGGGCCTCTAACATGGGAGGAAAAAAAATTCGAGACTGGAAAGTGGAAAGTGACCGACGCGACGCGGCGCGGCGCGTCACGCGCAAATGGACGAAAAAGGCAATGCCGGCGAGAACTTAGTCGGCCCGCGAATGGCGTTGCAAGCGCGCAGATGGCGTCCTTTCGGTGGCTCTGAACACCTACTTTTCAAAGAAACCACATCCTTACGCGCCATTTGAAGGCCTGGCCACAGTATTTTTTGCAATCAAGTCCGTGCATTGATTCAATCTACTTGAAATGAGGTACCAGAGAGAATGAGGACAAGAGCGGGCATTTTTTGTAGCTGGTGCGACTGGAGAGGAGCGGAAGATCGAAGTAGGAGGAAAGAAGTGGGATTACCGCGGCGTTCCTCAGGGCTGTCAACCTATTCCGCATTAGGCATTGTTAGGCATCGAGGCAAAGTCCGCGATTTCTGAGGCTTATTTCTCGTCGGATTTGCACCGGGTTCCTAGAATATTCGCTTGAAGTTCCCGTTGTGTTTTTAGACCAAGAATTTAGTCTGAAGTTAGCATTTTGTGTTTGTTTTGTGTCCCATTCCTCATTCGTAGAGATCTCAAGTCGAGAAGGACGCAATATAAAGCCCAACTAAGTTTTCAGGAGCAGGGATAGGCTACAATTGAAGATATTTCACGGTTTGGAATGGATTGAAATCTCTCAATGAATATTTGTTGACTTTACTTGGGATACCGACAAAGTAACTTTGCCCTAACTTAACTTGAACTTAACTTGAACTTAACTTGGACAATTTAACTTTGCCTGCCAAAAGTTAACTCAAGTAACTTTCAAGTAACTTTTGTAAGGTCACGTTAATTTGTCCAAGTTACTTTGTTAACCGCCCGTGTGACGTGGCCTCGGCAAGCGAGAGGGCGGCGCCACACGTGTGCAAACACACGGGTCGCGTAGGTGCGGCGGCAGTGGCAGCGGCAGCATTTTGGCGGCTTTGTCGGAGCGAGGGCACACTGGGTGAATATTTTAGGAAAGAAAGATCGTTCCTGCAAATTTGCGGGAACGGAGTTGGGGAAGACAATTTGAAGGGGGAGAAAAATTTTGAGATGACAAATCCCCTCCCGCAAAATTGCGGGAGGGAATTTTGGGGAGCATTTTTTTTGTAAGAAAAATTGCGGGAACGAATGTTGGAGAACAAGAATTTCCGATAATGAGTGTCGAACTGGCGTGCGGAATAGTCCTAGGTAAGACCTACCTCTCAGAGTTTTTTTCAGAATTTTTTTCATCTGGAAGGCCAAAGTGCACAGCCACAGGGATTCAGAGCTCTAAATCCCACCATAGATATATAGTGGTTTTGAGGTCGGTTCTCGCAGTCAGTTCTCAGGTCGGTTCTCGATTTTCTTCATAGTGGGGAAACCGAGAACCGTCCACCAAGAGAAAGTTGAGGGAAAGACTTCAAGCCAGCGATGGACGTTGGATGATTTTTTTTTTGTCCAGCGAATTTATTTTATTCTTTAAAAGCCAGCCCAATAACCGCCTTACCCAAAGGGTGGTCGGAGTGCATGGCCTTTTCTTCGCCATTGCACGATTTCGAAGAAATTTTAATTCCAGAGCCGGCCTCAAAACCGGCCTCAGAACTGCAACTCTGACTGGATGTGCACTCCCATGCGGTGGCTGCTGTCCAAATTATATTTCGACTCGGAGGATTTGGAGGCCATAAGGCTGCCTCCAAGCTCTTTTTTTTGCCCCTCAACATTCAACTTCGTCCTCAAGATTTGAACTCAATTTCTTCAAATTCAAACTCGATGTTCAACCTGGTATGGTCTCAACTGATGTTTGTTTTTTTCGATGTGTTGCCGAAATCTGTCTTTCCTTTCATTTTACTGACTTTGGACTGTACCAAAATTCGAGTAATATCGCGGGACGTCCACTCAAATCAACTCAAAATCCCACGGTCCACTCACAACTTCAAGAGTGTGCCTCAAAATCCATTGATCCATTGGAGGTAAGTATGGATATAACCTGCTCTTCTCATGCGACATGAGTAGTTACTAAACTGATTGTATGGCAAGATTCTTCCACACCGGATCTGACCTGCAGAGCTCGTTCAAAAGAAACATCTGGCCCCCGCAATCTAGATATAAGAGCGCAGCCGAAGCAGGCAATTACTTGAGTTGGATGTTGATATTCATGTGTTGTGGACTCAGAAGGTGTTTCAAATATGCGGCATTTAAGCTCAATGAGCATTGTGCTTTACATATCTCCTTATCCTGAGTTTTACGTAGGACAATTTAGAGCGCTAGTAAAAACCTCGGTTTAAATTTAAACCAAGCAATTCACGTTTTGATAATCTTCCTTTATGACTAACTTGAAATTTCAATTATGCTCATACAGTTACTTGCAGAATATTAGAGAGCTTGCGCAAAAGCCGCACGAGCCGCACGCGGCTTTTGTGCATTGCGCAAAGCCGCGGGTTTTTCTTCGCTGTTCTTAATTCTTGTCTTGCTAAATACCATCCAATGCCCCTTGAATCCCATCTTCCACTCCTGAGAGTGCTATTTGTTGGATGTGCAACTTGTGTGCAACTGTGGGAGGCCGCATTTTTCACGCATCACGAAGGTATCACTCAAGCTCCACTTCCTTTCCCCACACTCTCACGTTTGCCGCGCAGCAGAGGCAATGCCGAGGATGTTCCCTCTCCCCACAGCACCTCTCCTTCGCCTCAGGTAAGCTTACATTGAAATAGTTGATTGACACCTCTCCCATTTCAAATTTGCCATGCGGCTTTGCGCAATGCAAAAAAGCCGCATGCGGCTCGTGCGGCTTTTGCGCAAGCTCTCTATTGTACGGGTTTTGATTGAGTGGTGCTACTCGATTTCTGTTTACCTTCGCTTGGCACCACGTCCTTACCGCTCCACATGAACCCCACTCACCGCCCCACAACCTTCCCATGGCTCAGCCTGCAGCAAAAACTAGTCATCCACCTCTATCACAATCGGCGACGTCGACAAGCTCAGATCTCACAGGATCTTGGAATCCGTCTGAGTGCGGTGGAGAAGATACTGGGACGGTACCGTCGTGACGCCAAGGTGGAGATGTGGGGTTCGTGTGAAGCGCGGCAGAGAACGGCAACGACGTGGTGCCAAGCGAAGGTAAACAGAAATCGAGTAGCACCACTCGATCAAAACCCGTACAATATTCTGCAAGCAACTGTAACACGCCGTAACAACAATGCAAGATAAATGATAGGCCGCGTTTAATTTGTGCTGTAGTGTCATCAAGAGGTCCTTTAGTCTGCGAAAATTAATCTGCTCTTAAACGGTTACTGTAAGTATTGCACCATCTATCTCATTCATGTTTCTATCTCACACGTGTAAGTACTCGGAGTCTTAATAGATATCTTGGATCCCTATCCAAATTAAATGTATAGACTACACACTCACAGTTGAGTGAATGACGCGGCAGTGGCGCATTCGTCGCCCCGCGTGAGTGTTTTTCGTTTCCACCGTGCCTTGTGCACCTCCGTCACATGTCGCCGTTGCATGTCGTTGATCGGCGACTCTCCCTTTGTGCGTGAGGATAACAGAATGGATATGGTAGCTGTACGACGTACATAATTAAATCACATCACGAGTGAGTTCTGTCCTGTTGAGCTCGTCCGAGGATCACTTGTTAAAATAGCATGGATTTCAATCACAAGTCGAGAATATTGTTTTCAATGTATGTTAAAATCGTTGTTCCAGGCCCAACAGACAAAGGACTGCAGCTGCGAGAAATTCATTACTACTGTACTATTCCGACCAATTGTTCAAGTGACGGTGACACCGAGTTTTTTTTGGATGTGCTCAAAAATCGCCATAATTCAGAAGAAGATTTTTCAGCCATCTCGGTGAGTGAAACTTCCAAAAATAATGAACATTTGGTCGGAATAGTACAGTATACTAGTTGCTTGACTTCGGTGGCAAACGCAAGTCTACAGAGTGGGCGGGTTGCATTTGATTCATAAGCGATGTAGTTAAAGCATGTACACGGAGCATACGAAGAAGTCAAATGAATATCTAGATCGAGATTGAGCTTTGACAAATGAAGAAACCATTGGCTTGGTCCCATCAGCGCTTAGCCAGCGCGGGACACGCTGCCTCAAAGTTCAAACAGATACAGCTCGGGTCAACTTTCTCCAATTTCCTAATGCGCCACCAGCGGCTGCCTCTTCTGCTCTGAATGCGTACAGAATTGAGCACCATTCACGTGCCCTGCTGCCGAATATTAGAGTAAGCCTGACAGCTGTCTGCATACGCAAGTGTAGCACTGTGTTGCATGACCGATGCCGTAGAAGAAGCCTCAATTCCAAAGGAATCTGCGTTGCCTGGATGCACCGTCAAGGAAGTAGGCATTGCCCCTGTGGATCTGCTTGCAGTGCCGACTTGTGCTGGCGATAGCGCCGGGGTACTACAGAGTTGCGTACTGTTCAAGACTCAGACTCGAGACCATGGTTCAAGTTCATGCCATCATCCGCGCCTCGGCCAGCGCTTCGGGCACGGCGAAACGAAATGTTCAACCAAGGTGATGGTCATTTGGGCTTCTGATTTGAATACACTGAGACCCAACGCTACGAACAGCACAATAAGGCTAAAGCTTCGCCTCTTACTTAAGTCCTCCCCTTGACGCGGTGGTGTTCATGACGAATACGCGGCGATGGCGGGGGCGAACGCATTGACGATGTTGTCCCTGAGCTGGGTGGCCTGAGCGACAAGGTCGTCCTGTGTGCGTCCGTGGTCAGGACAGACAGCAAGGATAGAATTGGACGGGAGGGATGGGATGGCAAACAAAGGACGTACCGGGAAGTCGTTGATCAGGGCGTTGCCAAAGGCAGCGAGGCTGCCCTGCAGGCTCTCGAGATCCTGGAGGATGACCGCGTCAATATCGCTGATCGGCAGCGCTTCCTGTAGCCAACGCGCGCGTGAGAACACTGGTAGCGGGTATGGGAGAGGACAACGCACGAATGCAGGCTTCTTAAGGACGATGCCCTGCAGCGCATCGAGGAGCGGTTCAATCGATGGGGCTCCATTGAGGATTGCGAGGCCGTCGGCCTCGCTGAACGCGCCGGCAGCCTGCGCGTCGCTCGTCGCGGCGTTGACGGTACTGATGAGGGTCGTCGCGTCGGTTTGGATGGCGAGCGCGCTGTCGACCGAGCCGCCCGCGAGTGGGAACGCGTTGATCGCGTTGTCTAGAGTGGCCGCCTGGCTCGCTAGCACGCCGAGGTCCGCCTCGACGGTGGCCGCGTCGCGCTTGAGCACGGCAGCGCGCGTGAGGCCGGCAGCGGCGAGGGAGATGATGGCGAGGGAGCTGGTGATTTGGACCATGTCGCGACGAGTGTGCAGGCAAAGGAGACGCTGGCCCTGAAGAGCGGCAATGCCCCCTAAGCCCTTTTATACCGGTGACACAGGGAATTTGAGATGGAGTGAACAGGCACAGAAATGATGGCCGCGGGTCACGTGGTAGTAGAAATCTTGGGTGAAACACCCGACATGCGGCGGTTGCGCAACCAATGGTTGCGGTAGCGCAATCAATGTTAGCGTTGGGCACTATTACGGGTAAACCAGCGGGGGTACGGGTTGCGGTCTAGTAGCCGGACCGGACCGCGACACGACGCCATGGGTTCACGGGTTCCACCGGGTTTTCCTGCGATTCCAACGCTACTATCCAACGGTTCGATGCTCGTGTTGAACATGCCGAGATGATTTCCGTGATATGGGCCCGAGTGGGGTAGAGATCTCAGATACTGAGTCAAGCAACTATATTTAATTTACAAGTACTGTAGGCACCTTCATTATGAAATTATGTTGTCTGTCTGTCTGTTTGAAACTTTCCCCCACTGTCTCCACTTTAAATCAGCAGTGTCCGTTGACTTGTACATTTTACCCTAGTACTGCGGGTATACCGCATGGGTTGACGACCCGCGGGTATACCCTTCTGTACCCGCTATCTGAAGGGCGTGGCTTCTTACCCTTATCCTACGAGGGCCACGGGTCTTCCTCTGCGGTACCGGTACCCGGACCCGGACCCAACCCTAGTGCTAACCATTGTGCGTCTGAGGAGCACAGGACATGTTGCGCCCTCGTGGTTTGCGGAGCCTCTCAGTGATCCTGAGGAATTACTGGCGGGACCATGTAAGAATGTTGACATCCCCGGCTACCGCGTCAAAAAAAAAAAGACAATCACGCTGTCTAACAAATCGGCATCTTGAAATGGCGAAATGCGGGGAAGATGGGGAAGGCGGGGCCCCAGTGGGGGGTCTCCACGTGGACAATATTGGAATTACAAAATCACAAGCCTGAGCACTGAGTCACAAGCCTCTTTACGAACATTCTCCCGCAAGTCTCAAATGCTTCACAATATACAGTTCTCCAACGGAAGGAGAAGCTGCCAGAACCAACTATTATTATTCTGCGACCAATGCATACAGAAAATGAAAACGACAGCAGCCGGGCACGCATGCTTTAGCCAGCCGTAGAGAGGTAGCTCGTCAGTTTCACGTAAAAACCAAGTCTAACTCTTCAGTGGCGTCGGCGAACGCTCAGCGCGCGTTGATCGCTAACTGGTCGGGCTATAACGGAATTCAACAATGTCACGGCGTACCAACTAGTCAGCGTACTGCACAATCGCGAGACATTTGGATCAGGTTTATTCGTTACGGCGTTAGATGCGCAATCAAGCAGGGATGAGAATTTTTCAAGTTAAAAATTTGAGCCTCAGCTCGTTCCCCGCAAAAGCCGCGCCAAACCCAAACAAGTCATCCTCCTCGATGATCTAGAGCCTCTGGCCTCCTCCGACACTGAGGATGAGTTTGGCAAGCGCCAGCAGGTCAATACCCCATTTGACCGACAACCTCGGCGCATACTTTTCGGAGAACACGAAATTATGGCAGTGGAAGGAAGACTCATTAACCGAAGCCGCCCGAGACAGATTTACAGCCGCCCATCCAGTGTGTGCCGTACCGTCCCATCAGTCCTTTTTCACCCACATTTCGCCTGTCCCGTGGACCATAATATCCGTGCAAAATATGGCCGTATACGGTATATGGTTCGGTACTGAAACGCTCGAAAAAGGACAGAAATCATGGCCACAATGATTATATCGGAGTAGCCGATTCTCCGAAGCTCGAGGCGGCGTTTAAGACGGTGGCCGTGCGGACGCTAAAAGGGGAACCGCCTTCCGATGTGATTCAAACTGCGCCCCGGCACTTTTGTCTTAACGGGAATTACGGGAAACGGGAGCGCTAGCGCTGATGCACTGCATGGAAAGGTCACGGCGGTCGCCGCTGGCCCCCAGTGGCTACCGGCAGCCATTGGTAGTGATGTGCGGGCTTGGCTTGAAGCCGTCAAGCCAAAGCACCACCATTGCGAAGCCAAGCCAGGCCACTGGCAAACACGGGGCTTGGGGGACCTGGTGAAAGTGCCGCCCACATTGTGGGCGGCACTTTTGTCACGCTGCCGCCACCACTGCCGCCCACGTGACAAAGTGCCGCCACAACCGTAGTCACCTTTGAGAAGTGCCGCCAAAAAAATCAAGTATTGAGATTCCTCTTGAATAGACTGTCCATGGATGACAGGCTTGCATTGGAGTCAACTTAAATCGCTCTCAGTGCATACATACTTGGTTATCAGAGCAATAGTCAAAGCTCTGCATTCGGTGCTCTGAAGCAAAGTCTACTTTGTACAAATGAAAGGCCACTCTCGGCCTCATTTAATGACCAAAGGAAGTGTAGGTTCAAGTCTTGGCACTGCAATATATCTGATAAGAAATATTGAACTCGACTCATTGAATTTGTGGTTTTGTGATCAACCATGATTCAAGGCCAAGAATTCATGTGGGAGAAGTTATTTATTCAGACTAATCCAGAACACAACTGATTGAGAAAAGTCGAAATTACATCCAACACGCTTAAAGATTCAAAAATTCTCGAACTAGTGAGCCATTGGTCAAGTCTGAACATCTGAACGCTTCTGAATACACCGTGAACCAGTGGACGCAAAAGCACTCAGATTGCAATGCAGTTCAAAAATTGTTGAAGACGAAGAGAAATATAAATGATAAACCTGAGCCCCAAGAAATCTCAACGGAAATGAGAGCAATGGCCGCATACGGGTAGTGGCGGCAGGCGGTAGTGGCGGACCGTGGCGGCAGTGGCGGCAAACAATGGCGGCACCATTACATAAATGTTCAACCTGTGGGGAAAATTACCATCGAACTACGGGTAGTGTCTGGATTTCAATACAATTACACCTGGACCTAAAAGGGAGGGTACATAGCTTCATCTCCGTGCACAAAAAGGTATACATATATAATGCCCAACAGACATGGCGCGCCTACAAACAGTGACAAACTGCCGGCAACTGTCGCCGAACTGCCGCCACAAGAATAAATTGAAGTGTTCAGATATAATCGCTAGCTTATTAAGACAGGAACATGGGCTAACTCAACGGAGATGAAAGCAAGTGACATATCCAAGGTAAGTAGTGGCAACGGACGGTAGCGGCAGACACTGGCAGCAAGCAGTGGCGGCAGTGCCGCCACCAGTTGCTGCCCATAAGATTTTTCGAGACATATTCTATTGATTTTCATCTACATCCCAGCTGATATATCTATCACACCTTTTGTTGTCTCTGAGACGCTTGCTCCTTCGAACATTGGGCGGTGTGGGAGGCAACATTAAACATACAGTGGTGATATTCTCGTCAAAAGGGTTCAATGTAAAGTAATCGAGACCTTGTTTTCTTCCTGTGTCGAGTGCTTCTTCGAACATTTGATGGCGTTGGGGGCACGGCATATTGTGCACCTCGCTTTTTCTTCCGCCGAGCCTCGTTGCTGCTGTCGTCGTCCACCCGTTTTCGTCTGCTGGCCTCATTGAACTTTGGTTTATCGTCATTGGAAGCTGTACTATCCTGCATGGCTTTCTCTGAATCGTCAAGATCCTCCTTGACTTTGTCGGGCTCAGAATCGGTTAAATCCTCCACAGAAATATCGGTCGCAGACCGCACCACTCGGCCTTTATGCACGATGGGCAGAGCAGAAAGTTTTTCAACTGGTCGTATGTCGACACTCTCGCACCATGTGATGTCTGCCACTGGGGAAAAAACCGAATGCGCTTCTCGAAAACGTTGGTAAAACGCCGTTATGTTGGTACGGGTTGGTGGTTCGAAGTCACGTAACATTGCATCCAGCGCCACAGGCGCCTGGGGTGGAGTGTATCGTATTTTTCTTTTTTGTTTTGTTTTGGTGGTACGATATGGTAACAAGACAATAAACAATTGATTAATTTCTTGTCCCCGCAAAGGCGAAGCGGCTTAGCCCTCGTAGAAAAAGAGAGTTGATAGAACCCACCGCCCAGGGAAATGCACTAGTGCACGAAGCGGTTTGCAACAGTGTGGGGCTATTTTACTCAGGATTATTATTGGGACCCGCAGGTCTATCTTCCTGCATGCCAGCGCAAGTGCTGCTGCCTCTGCTCCAAGTGGCAAGTGCCGTAGGCTTTGGGCCATCTTCTATCATTGTGCTAATATTTCTTGAGTCCTCAGGTCCGAAGAAAACACCGCCGCCTGCTGTGAGAGTGCCTGTTTGGGAGCGTGATGTAACTCCGGCGGAGAATGGGCATGAGGGTGTATGCGTACTCGGGGAGGCTGCGTGGGCGGTTCCGGTAAATTCGTCAGTACTCGGAAACTATCTGTAAGTGTGGTGATGGGGGGTGGCTCCTTGTACTCAGGTGAGTCGAGTTCCTCCCTCTCTTCTTCTTCTGGTACTTCACCCGCTGTGGCCACAAGGAACTGGTTCCTCGGGTCCATTTCGGACGTAGCTGGCTTAGGCGGCTCTCCACAGCCTTGGCGCATGCATGGGGGTTTGAGCAGCCCCGAGTACGTCTGTCTACGGAACAGCTTGCGCATCTACAATTTGCATTGCGGCGATGTTGTGGGTCTCGTAGCCGTCTCATAACTTTTAAACCTTCGTTCACGGTGAAAACACCATGATTTTCTCTTAGGCATCTGCAAGCGGGGGTGTTGTTCCGCTGAGAGCACGAGGTGTCTTCGCCGTGGTGATGCCAGAGCGGTAATTTTCCTGAGTGTATCGTATGAATCCATCTTGAATATCGAGGAATGTCTGACCATTGAGACTGTATTCTTCGCCGAGATGATATTGTATCGCAAGGAGGGTGAAAAGAACGACGCCTGGTCCCCAGATCTTTTTCCCTGACTCGGCATCGTCTTTCATGTACTGCGTGAGTTTTCGGAACGGTCTTTCCATGGTCACTTGCAGGGCATTCGATCGATTTATTTGTGAGGCTTCCATCCAGTATTGAGCTCTATCGTTTCGATAGGGAATGCGACTGCCATTCTCTGTACGTCCACTGGCATGCCTGAGTTTCTAATATTAATATTCGCGAGCGAGACCGCAGATATCAATGGCTGGCCACTGACAACTCTAGAACGCACGAGTACTTATCCACGCATGCGCTTTTAAGAGCAAATCTCTATATCGAGATCAACTCCGTTCGACCCGGGTTCGAGTCTTGTGAATTTGGCGCAGCAAGCTTTTTTTTTCTGTTTCTTCTCTGTTTGCAAGTTTCTTTCTCAATTTCAACGTTACTTTCGCACTCACTCACCATTTTTTGCTTGGTTTCTACTTCATTACAATTGCTTCCTGGGTACGTCCATGCCTAATTGCGCAATTCTTGACAATCCACTGATGCACCATTATACCCGGTTAATGTAGCCGACGACGCGAGAGCGGCGCAGTGTAAATTTTGCGTCTGAAGCAAATCTCCGGTGGCCATTCTTTTTATCGTTCGTTCTCTTTTGATCGGCACCGTGGTACCTTGGCAAGTCGTTCTCCAATTTTCCATCCGCAAAATGGCGCTTTGATTCTATCTCGCTCGATAGATGCTATTATCATTTGCTTTCTTCACTGAAAGCGGAAACCTGGACATTTAGTATTCTCACCCACCACCAATCGTTTATTTATTTCTATCTTTTCCTTTCCGCCAACACGCAGGGATCGTCAACTGAAAGAAGATATAGACTTCAGGTTACTGCTCATTTGGGTCTCAAATTAGCGAATATACCACGCTACCACTGAGGAAGATCCCATGGGACAAAGTTTTATTAGTCATGTGACCACGCTTGCTGTCGTAAACTTGTGTTGGGTTATATATTCGAGGACATGAAATGATTCACTCGTATCGGATACATACCAAGAACTACAGAGTACAGAACCTTACACTATACTAATAAAACACGCTTCCGTCTAGTGCTTGTGGCTGCCGCAGCCGTAGCCGTAGGCGAGATGACAGCGAGTGCTCTAGGTGAGCCTGCGAGCCAGAGCACAAAGCCGGCTAGCTAAGAGAGCGTGAAGGCATGATGCGATCAGTGATCCTCGATCATCCAATCTTGCCTTCCGCTCTCTTGACCTTTTTGCTGGTTGGGAACTTCGTTGTCTTGTTCCTCCTTGGGCCTCTGTTTTTCTAGTTCTGGGTGACTCCTTAACCATTTCCCCGCCATCATTCCAGATCTCGAGTCATTTGGTGGAGATTTCTAGAATAACCCCTGTCTTGAGCTCAGCCGAAGGCTACTCGGAAGGCGCTCACTCCCGCGTTCAACATGAGCTGCAATTATAGGCCTTCAATTCTCCTGACTCAGTCTTTGCTTCACTCGATCTCAAGATGTACTGGATCGTGGCAAGTCTTGGTACTATCATCTGCACCATAGCAACAGGACACGACCTTTTATCTTGCCTCAAGGCTCTCAAATACGGGCTATCTCCCTCCTTTGCTGAAAATCTAGAGCTGTCGTTCTATTTCCCTCACGTATCTTGATGCCTCTCGATTCTATTGATTCCAAATCGCCATTTAATGGGCAAGCCAAGCACTGTCGCAAACTCTATACCTTGTGTTCCAGCTCTGTATCCCTCTGTTTCACCGTGCCGATGGTGGATATAAGTTCCGTGGCAATATATTCCCATGCTCTCCCTGCTTTATTCCAAGGTTCCGGTTTTTGAGTGGCGACTCTTCTTTGCCTTCGTGGCGACCCTTCTTTGCCCTTGTGGCAACCTGGCGATCCTTGGCGTTCATGAGGCACATGCTGTCCTGGTTATTCCGAATTCAAGATCGTCGCTTCCAAGGTCGGCGAATTTGTTATGCTCCTAGTTCTATACTGCTTGATTTCAGGTTCTCGGAGACTTCCGTCATATGTCCTCGGACCTCTGAGACATATTATTCCGTTCGCAAGCCTTCGTGCCTCTACGACGTATTGTTCCGTTTGCATGCCCTTAATTGGGCCCCTGCAGTGCATTATTTCTGTGCATCCCTTCCGTGGGCTCTGCCGCCATTTCTGTTCGCATGCCCTTAATTGGGCCTCTGCGGCGCATTATTTCTGTGCATCCCTTCAGTGGGCTCTGCCGCCATTTCTGTTCGCATGCCCTTAATTGGGCCCCTGCGGCGCATTATTTCTGTGCATCCCTTCCATGGGCTCTGCCGCCATCCCCGTTCGCATGCCCTTAATTGGGCCTCTGCAGCGCATTATTTCTGTGCATCCCTTCAGTGGGCTCTGCCGCCATTTCTGTTCGCATGCCCTTAATTGGGCCCCTGCGGCGCATTATGTCTGTGCATCCCTTCAGTGGCCTCTACTGCCATTTCTGTTCGCATGCCTTTGTGCCTCTGCGGCGCATTATTTCTGTGCATCCCTTCAATGGGCTCTGCCACCATTTCTGTTCGCATGCCCTTAATTGGGCCCTTGGTGCACATGATTGCTGTTCGCATGCCTTTGTGCCTCTGCGGCGCATTATTTCTGTGCATCCCTTCAATGGGCTCTGCCACCATTTCTGTTCGCATGCCCTTCATTGGGCCCTTGGTGCACATGATTGCTGTTCGCATGCCTTCGTGCCTCTGCGACGCATTATTTTGTGCATCCCTTCGGTGGGCTCTGCCACCATTTCTGTTCGCATGCCCTTAATTGGGCCCCTGGTGCGCATGATTGCTGTTCGCATGCCTTCGTGCCTCTGCAGTGCATTATTTTGTGCATCCCTTCAGTGGGCTCTGCCGCATTTATTCTGTTCGCAAAGCCCTCGGCCATCTGGGGCACATAATTCATCCTGTTTTCACCCGATCGACACATCAACGTCGCATGCCTTCGTGCCTCTGCAGTGCATTATTTTGTTCATCCCTTCAGTGGGCTCTGCCGCATTTATTATGTTTGCAAAGCCCTCGGCCATCTGGGGCACATAATTCATCCTGTTCTCACCCGATCGACACATCAACGACTCAATGTACTGAATGTACACAAGGTTCGTCAATACATACACATTTGTTGCTGATTCCTCGCTCTTTCTCCTGGGCATATGGGCTATCACTGCTCATTTCGTTTTCCCGTTACGCCTCATTTAATCGGTTCGCATGGCTCCGTGCCTCTGGCACACATTTATTCCGTTCGCATACCTTTGTGCCTCTGCGGAGCATTGTTCTGTTCGCATGCCTTTGTGCATTATTCTGTTCGCCTGTCTTCGTGTGGCTGCGACATTCACCACATGCAAACTTTGACAGGTTTTCATGGCGTATTACTGGCCATCATTTGGTTCTTGCCATTTGGTTGGCCTTATTTCTGCCAAGCCACTTGCTTGTGCCTTTCTTCGTGCATACCGATTTTAATTATTGTTTGTGAACTGCATGCCCTGGGCTGCGACGGCCGACTATTTTGGTGAGCCGCAACAGCAGTACTATTTCGGCCGGCTTAATGTCCTCGGCTTCACCTCCTCCTGTTGACTTTCCATGTAAACTCACATGAGCTTTGCCTCCACCCTTCCCGACATCCCTGCTATGGAGCATGCCCTTTTGCTGTCGGGCCAAGTTTTCTGTGCACCCAGAGGTTATTATTCTGTGTCGTTTTCCGGCCATTACTCTCCGATAATCTGCGGCCAATACTTGCGCTGATAGTGGCCCTCTTGGCCTTTAACCGGTCAATTTTGGGGTCGATCGGTAATCAGGAATCTTTCCGCGTTCATTCGTTCTTCGCGCATGCTTGTCATCTTGTCGATGTTGTATGGAGCGCTCCTTGCTTTCCTTTTATTGGCCGAACCCTTTCCGGTGTCGTTCGCGTACATTTCAACTGAACAATTATTCCCAACACTGGACCTATCCAAAATGCCGTTTCATCTCGACTTTCTTGCACCGCTGATGCGGCTATCCAAGCATATGTATTTTCCCTTGCCTCTTTCCAATCCGTTTAATGGACACTTTGTCTCGCGAAGGACAGCTATTCCTGCTACGTTTCTCCCCACCAATTCTTTTCTCAATGCGGTTCAGCCGCACTTCAGGCCTTCGTGTTTCCGCAGTAGTTTTGCAATTCCTGTGTGATGCCGTCTGACCCCATGCGCCGGATTCCATTTATTTGGGCTACATTGCTCCCGAGCGAGCTTGCATGCTTGGCTTACATACTCGTGTCTAGCCTTTCCTTTATCCACATGCCGTTGCATGTATTCATCTCTGGTCTGCAGAAGCGTCACTTCCCGAAGATCATGCAGCTGGAATCGACCCACCACTACGTCTTAATTTTTGTTATTCCGAACATAACCATTTCTTTCCGTTACTCTGTGTCGTTTCTTACCCTAATGCCAGCTTCCTCGCGTGATCTCATTTCCATCCTTCCCAAACCGCGGGCAACGCATATTCACATCCGGACAAATTTGTTCTGAATTGTTGTTGCACCTGTTGGTATTTTGATTTTGTGTGTTCATTAGGATAATTTCTTTGGTTCTCATTTTCGACCTTCCGATTCATTCCTGTTTCTGAACGGGTATCGTGAATCACTCCCTATCACAGGTCGAAGCAGTATCGTCTGACTGTGAATATCGATATCTTCTACTCGGCATCGGCATCTCACTGTTCACTTTCAATATTCCGACCCTCAATGTTGAATGGCAGATTCCAAAGTCCAGGATATTCCGAAGCAATTTCATTTGTTTCTTGTTTGGGGATACAATCTATGATGAATCTTAGCTCATTAGTCTTTGGGGAAGTCGTCTTCTCAGATTCCGCCTGTTCGGTCTCTTCGTTCCCTGGTTTTTTGTGGGTTAGTGCTCATCCGGAAGCCTCACTCACAGAGACCCAGGAAACACAGTTTCCGGGGCCCCTCTTCCCAAAGATTTATTTATTTTCCAGCCTAGCGACTTAGCTAGCTGAGCCATGCTGGGCGGGCCCATCTCCAGAAGGTCAGCAATCAGGTCGCGCTCGCTGTGGGCAAAGATGGTCAGTTACCTCTCCGATTGAAGGAAGCAATAGAATGAACAGGTACTTACCTCGCTACTGGAACGCGCTTCTCGCGAAGGTTGTTGCGGCGGATGAGACCAAGGTTGGAGTCGGCGACCTGGTCAAGCCAGTTTGCGAGACGGTAGCCAGCCTTGCCGAATTGGAGCTGAATTGTGGGCATGACGGAGTCATAGTAGGTGGCTGGAAAGAAATATCAGCGAGAGAACGAGTGAGGGCGGTAAGGCAAAGAGGAAAAGGAGACGCACGGTAGAGGTCACACTTCTGAAGCGCGGCAACACCATTGGGCATGACAACTGTGCAGACGTAGGCATTGGCATCGCTAGCCCAGGCGCTCGCCGCACCAACGGCATCGTCAATATCGTCGCCCTCAATCCAGCTCGCGGCCTCGGAAGCGTAGGCGCCAGTCTTGATCCCGGTGGTCAGGATGGTGGCCCACTTCTTGGCGTAGGTGAGGTTGGATCAACCGATGTAGAGCTCGGGCATGTAAGTGTCCCAGTCGACGTGCAGGTTGTCGTCGTCGAAGCCGTCGAATGTGACGGTGATGGTGTTGCCGCCGACGTCGAGGTTCTCGTCATGGAGGGGCTGGGTAATGTCCCCGATGAAGTGGACGAGGAACATGAGCGCCTCCATGGTGTGTTCGGCGGTGAGACGGCCAACGCTGTGGAGGGGTTAGCAGAACGGAAATCGGCAGGGAAAAGAAGCCTAATGCAGCGAACCTGGGTGTAGTTCACGATGGCTGTACGAGAATATACCATGTGAACGAATTATTCTTGCGTCAGAACTAAGCTACTCGCCAGAAATAGAGCAGCCCGCCTTGGTGCAGTAGCGCGTGTAATCCACGTCGCAGGTGTTCGGAGGGTCATCGATGAAGTGGTACGGAGCTGCTGCACGCCACGCTCAGCCGGAATCACCTCGCAAACATGAGACAGAGCTCTTAAAAAACGCGCCAGCAGCTGTCTCACGGTAGTCGTCCGCCCACGAAGCGATGTTAGCTAGGTACAACGTCGAGGTGTCGCCTAGCACCCCCTGCGCCCAAGTCGCTGTCGTATCCTTGACGAAGTTCTGTGCGATGTAGGCGATCGTCGCGTGTCCGACGACACCCTAAGTGTGAACGGCACCGAGGCTGAGAAGCGCCAAGCTGACGAGGGACTGCATTGCAACGGGAGAGCCGCACGGCGAGCACTTCCCATGCTCAAAGGTATTTTGTACTTGGTATCGTGATAGTGGGTTCTATTTTTGCACAGACTTTGCATTCTTTGTGCCACAAAGAAGGCAGACATAGTGCTGGCAAGGTTCGGTTCGGTTCTTGTTCAGAGCCTTTTGCTCTGAACGCCGAACTTGAACCTGGCGTTCGGTTCAGGCCTCTGCCGAACCTTGAACCTGAACGCGCGTTCAGGTTCGGTTCAGGTTCGAACGCGGTATATTATATTAAGGCCCCGCTTACCCGCTTTCGAACGCGGCTAATCCCAACCAAATCCGTTGAGAAATGAGTGAGAAACGAGCTCAGCAATCTGTCGCATCAAAAATGCGTTCTTTTAACTATTTTAGCTGAGTGTCATTAGTTTTGCAAACAGCTGTAAAACATGTTTTAGTTCAAACATGTGTTACACAGGTCATGACAGAAAATGGTGTGTCATCACTGGAAACCCAGAATTCATGATACAGGCCCAGATTTTGGTTGTTGAAAGGTGGGCAACCGTATTTTCTGAGTATCACTGCTGAAAAATAGAGCTCTCCACCCAAAGTTGACTCGAAATCGCTCGGAAACCACACTTCAGCTTCAATTTCGGGTTCAGCGTTCGAACGCGTCCGCTATCCCCCGAACGCTGAACCGAACTTGCGGTTCAGGTTCAGCACTTTCCTGAACCTGAACGCCGAACGCGCGTTCGGTTCAGGTTCAGTTCAGGTTCGGACCGATTTCCGAACCGAACCTTGCCACCACTAGGCAGACATTGATGACGAGAGGTCTGGGACCGTGTGTGCAGAAGGTGAGGGCCGCATGGATAGATACGAGAGATGCAAGGAATCACCAGAAGTTGGGAGGCTGACGTATGATATGGCGCTAGTTAGCGAAGTGCCATGATGCGGTATAGCCGCTAACCATGTGTTTTGACACATCACCCTCTGCTGTGCTAATGGACGCTCCCTCCTTCGCCGCGTATTTTGGTCGAGTGCTTGGATGTTTCGCTTAGAGCACGTATAAGTTGCGTGCATCACTTACAGATTTGAGCAAAATTGACAAAACGATCACTTTTGAGCAGAAATGAGCAAACCTCCCCTCCATTCATCGCTCACAAACCAAAACCGACGAAAGTGTCCCATCTGAACGAAATTTACAAAATAGGCCCTGTCCATCACACCAAAATATAGGAACGCACTTCGAGTCACTGGCTCAACTAACTTAGCAATGCACTGCCAATGGTCACTGTATTCAAATTCAAAACCGAGATCGAAGACTTGAGAGTCGTAGTCTGGCTTTGAATGATAAGTAGCACTCTGAGTAACTGAAAGAAATAACACACCTTGAACCCGGTCCATCCAAGTAAAAATGCAAAGTCGAGTGAACTGAAAAGAAACACAGCAGGTCGTGCAAAAGCGAGCGCGTACTCATTAGAACTAACTCGCACGAAAATAGGGTGTGAATAAAGGTAAAATACATGCAATACAAGTATAGTCGATGGTGCAAAGTATTGTCGACCGCAAGATTCAATGTCCAAAGAGGTAAAAATGAGTCAGCGAGATGAAAACCGAACAGAGAGCGTCATACGCACCAATACGAGCTCAATGAACCCCGGTTTCCCATCCAATGCTGGCGGATTACAAGGGATATCCATAAAGTTATTCAATGGAATGGCTAGAGTGCGAGATACGCGGAATCGAGCTTCATGCCTGAATTTCATCCTCCAATCCCCGGAGCTTGTTGGTGTGGTCTTTAAACAGATCGCTGATGCGGACATTTGGGATCCTTAGCCCTTGGCCAGATCAAAGAGAAGTATTCTGGAGAGCGGATGGGTAGCAGGATTTAATGAAAAATTATTAGAGCAGCATGTTAATTCTCGCTCGAATGAATCGCTGTTCATCCTAGCGCAGCCGGAGATCAGGCCCAAAAATAGGATTTGGTGCCCTCTGACTGCGCTGGGCTGTCCCAGAGGGACGCATGCGTGATGCTTTAAGTTTCAGTTCATTCACAAGTATCGGAGTTTGAGATTATACAAATATAGAGTTGGGAACAACAAATAAAGAGAGGTAAACGTTTTTGTGCTCGGACCGGCAAAGCATGAATTCAAAGATTTGGCGACCCGGTCTACCACGAAGATCAAGTCTCCGACGCGAGGAACAAGCCGCTGAGTACGATACATCAGCGGCGGAATCGCGTCTTGCATGAGCGACGCGCGGTACGCACTTGTTTGCGTTCGTCTTCAATGGTCATGAGAGGCAGATGCCGGTTTAGCGGAAGGTGAGAGGGAAAAGGAAGGAATTGAAATAGGGAGCCAAAGTGAATGCCGCCGAAAAGCACAGCGTCAACGGAGTAGGATACAGGTGGGGGATGGGTGGTATAGGGACAACATGGGATTGTGCGGAAGAGACGAAGTGACAGAGAGAAAATAGCGTACTTGATGGCGCCAGGGGATTTCCGAGAGTCCCAAGGTCAAAGAGAAGATAAATAAATATATGAAATTGAAAGGTTATGAGTGCGAAAGTGCCGAAAAAAGAAAGGAAAGTGACCGAGGACGCGGCCGTAAGCGTTACGCTACAGCGTAGCGAGAGTCGCTGGACCCTCGGGCATTATTCCGTGTGTCCGAAAGCGGCGGTGGAGGTGAATTGAATCCAGAAAAATGGATGCGTACTCGACGAGAACATAGCCGCGGCATGGAAGACCCGCGAGGGTCACCAGCAGGACGGGCGAACTTGGGGACGCCAGACTGCACAAAAAGAAAATAACGAAAATAATAAATAATCAAAAAGGATATTGACACGCCAGCCAATGCATCTTTCAGCGGAGGCGTCGAGACGAAGAAAAAAAGAATACTCGCCGAAAAAAGGGACGAAAGACTGCGAGGATGTGCCGGCAGCGGCCACGCTGATGATCAGTGAGACCAAAGGGAGCTTTGGGCATGCTCCCCTACGCCCGGAATCCGCGGCGGAACGGTACTCGCGCCGATGAAAAGGTGGCTGCCACCCGTGAAGATGGCAGCCAAACTCGATACCTTTGGAGGTGTGGGCGTAGCGGGTGGGTTGGGTGGTGCACGCCGAAGTCGGCGTGCTGCGACCGAGCCCGCCGGCGCAGCACTTGAAGTGTGGGCGCATTTCGATCAACGCTGCCGGGAGAGCGAAGCTGGTAGATATGGATATAAATCCGGTGAGTTCATATACTGAATAACAGAAGAAGAAAGGTAAGTCAACGGAAAGGAAAGAAAGACAGACAAGCTGATTCACTTACACCCAGGTTCCTTCTCCGTTCCCCTCCCTACTCTAAGCCGTTTTGAGACGAACGGTAAATCGACGAAGCTGCCTACACGTGCGCTCGAATATCTTGAAGCATCGGATGACAGCTCTGGGGACGACTGGGTCGGGTGCCGTGGGTGAGACAAATGTGCAGCGATGACGCCCAGCGCATGGACGGAGGGTGTTGAGGACGTGGGGGAGACGAATCAAGACCTGAGGAGCGAAGAAACAAAAAGAGATGAATCAAAGAAAAGAAATAAAAAAGCGGAAGCGGAAGACTCACCTATACCCAAAGTCCCTCACGAAAAAGAGCCCCGTCGCGCGGAAGACGGCCTGCCAGCACTTGATTCGAGTGTTCTGTAAAGTTAATAGTTAGTGGTTGCAATAAAGAAACAGAAGCTAGAATGCAAATGGGAAACGAAAGATAAAGCCACCGAATACAACAAAAATGCAAGTGCGACTCGTCCCGGAAAAGAAAAAATGGTAAACAAATGGAGAATGGCTCCGCGAATGCCGGGTCACTGTGTATCATTAGTCGACAGACCCTCCCGCACCCTCCGCTGTGTCTAAAAGCGACGGTGGAAGGGTATTCGCGACGGTAAAAACCCGTTTTACGAAGTCGAGGTTAATGCTGACTCCAACATTAACGTCAACGTGAGCGAGACGGGTTTAGAAAAGTGCCAATGCCAGTAACAAAAAGAGCGAGGGGAGATGGGGAATAGAGAAAAAGGAAACAAAAGGAAACATAAATGCGTGCTCACCGGCGCCAGAGCAGTGGCAGAGCCCCATCCCACGGTTCTCCGTCAACACCGTACTATACTCGGAATCCACCAGCGTGTCTTCGAAGCAAGGCGTGTTTTCAAAGCGAAGACATCCGCTAGGTGATACTGAGATACGAGAAGCTTATTGAAGGTGAGATGGAGCGACAAACGAAGAAAGGATAGACTCGCCGTATATAGACATACCAGCAAGGTGCTGGGTTTTGTAAGGCCGAGATTTCGTAGTGGTGACGGATAAGTACCATTGTTAAGTGTAGCTGTTAGATCGAGACGCTATCGGCTTGAGTAGCGAGCAGTGGCAGCAAGAGCGAACGGGTGTAGGCAGGTACGCGCGAGAGTTGATGAGACCACGAGACATATGGCACGCGGATCACGGAATGCGGCCCGGCGGAACGCACGGATCGCAGCGAGCGAACACAAAGAGAAGGGAGGGGAACGCGCAAACGAGTTGTGGAGAGGGAACGCAAACAGCCAGCTCACCCGTCCCCCGGACACATCACCTGACCTGCACACGTGCTTTGCGCGCTCACGTGTAGCCTTCATTTTCACTCTCGACTCTCACTCCCACACTCCCACTACAATCCAGGTTTCCTGATGTCTGGTGTCGCCCACACAGGCGTGGCAAATGCAAACACAAACGGCAGCCTCAAGAGGTGAATATTCATTGCAAAAAAGTGCAGCGAGCGGACTCGAAGCAAAGTGCGAGTGGCAAAACGAGTGAGGAGGCGGCCGGCAGAGCGTGTGTCCGCCTCTTGATTCTATCCACCTTGACTAGTATGATAGTGTCGGAAGGGAGCGTGGGGCCGTCCACATTGGGGTGGATTTCAACGACAGACTTGGACGTGAAGCAAAGGCTGCGACTTCCGGTGAACAGCTTGTTGGACTTTGCAACTGCCGCTGTCTCCAGGCTCGTTGATCATGAAGGGCCACGCCTCTGATTGTACTGTTTGTGGTGTCTTTTCTTTTTTTATCAATTTAGGACGCGTTCCACAATGTCAATTTGACTAAATAAAATTTATATCTATATTCTGTGAGCATGTGTATCAAGACTAGAATTTGCACGGAAGGGTAAATATACTAAATTCCATGACAAAAGCCAACTCTTAGCTTTACAGCTGTTTGCAAAGCTAATGGCACTTCGGATCATTTTGTAAATAAGAACAAATTAATTGCTTCCCTTCTTGTCGCGCTCATTGTGAGTGCAATTCTTGACGAAATCTCTTGGACCCAGGTGCGTTAGAAAGCGTTTGCACATCGCTTTCCAACTATACTGGTCTCAGCCTCTAAATCCACGATTTTCTTCGGACCTTATTTGGCTCCAGCACGTCGCGCCCTCTACCTTGCGAGTCTTGTTTTTCACCCAATTCTGCGCCAGTTCAGCCCAAAGTATGTGCGTTCGAATCATCTTTCGCGCCGCTTTCTAACATTACGCGTCATCCCGCCCAGAATCCCACTTTGAAATCCTCCTCCGTAGAGGTCGCCCGGCTGGTATCGCTCTTTTCTTGCTCAGTTGTGGTCGTAATCCCTTGATACTAGGTGCATTATGGAGTTATTCTATACTGTATTCCACCCGATTATTCCCCAAACCAGCTCTTTTTTTACCTTCTTCAATGGCCCCCAATCGTGCTGCCTCCAAGTCCATCTCTGCGCCGATTTCTATTCTTGCTGCACACGACCTCAACTCGGACGATGATATGGACGTAACATTCGTGAATATGCTGAGCCGAGAGCAAGATGACGATTCCGAGGACCAAAGCGGGAGCGGGAGCGGGAGTGGGAGTGGGAGTGGGAGTGATCAAGATGAGGATGAGGAGGATGCTGAAGATGACAAGCCGGTTGTTGTACCTACAAAACGGAAGGGTGGGCCAAAGAAGAAACCAGGGCCAAAGCCAAAGGCATCCAGTACGCATTCATCATTTCAATCCATCCAATCCTCTAAATCTATCCAGAACCCGCCCCTGCGAGCCGCAAAATTGAATACACGACATCCGTTTATACCGCCGAGCAGGTTCAGAAACCCAGAAGCTCGTGTGGCGACCCTGCTACCGCTTTTTTTACACTTGACAGTGACGAACCATGGACCACCCTCCAATCTAAGATACGAAACAATATCCGGGTCGCCCTTGAACTGGAGATCGTTCAGCTTACTCATTATCGCATCACCTTCACTGTCCCCCGACAAGTGAAACATCCCATCCAGCAATGCCTGACGGTAGTAGGATAAATCCTACTCTACCTTCGGTAGGGAGTTAGGATCGATCCTAGCCTACCATTGCAGACCTCCCACATAATAATATTTTACCACTACCGCATTCAATCCTAAGTATCCTATCTTACCTCTCAATGAATTTCGCGTGACCATTTGCTCCAATAATCCCATCCTATTCTGCCCGGCCTATTCCATCCAATCCTATTCTGCCTATATTCTACCCAATCCCATCCCATCCTATCTGACTTACTTCGGCTGCGTCAATAATAAAGATTTATTTTGGGATTCATAGTGACCTTGTACGCCACTTGACATATTGGGGAAAAAAGCGCCGTAAGCAAGACTTTCCACTTGCTCTTTCAAGTCATATGTGCACCGCCCCTTTAAATGAATTGATAAGCCTGGCCAACATTGTACAGGTTTCACAATCCTGAGGCAAGATTTGGGTTGAGTCGTGTTCGAAGGATCCAAGAGAATACTAGTAATATCGAGCCCGCGCCGCGGGAGCCCTATCTATCTTATCCTGGAACTGTGCGCACAGTTCCACATCTATAGACCTTTTTTTGAGTTATAGATTTTACAAGTGCCAATTTTTGAGGGAACCACGCGCACAATTGTGCGCGTGGTTCCCTGAGAAATGGCCCTTTGTAAAAATGTTTGTGCACGTGGTTCCCCGAGAAATGACCCTTTTTTAAATGTTTGTGCGCGTGGTTCCCCGAGAAATGACCTCTGTGAAAAAGAATTCCATCTATAAGGCTTGGAATGGCCTTATAGATGTCAAATTCCCGTGAAAAGGCAATTTCCAGGGAACCTTGCGCACAAAGCTTTTTCAGAGGGCCCATTCTCAGGGAACCTCGCGCACAAAGGTTTTAAATGGGGTCCCTTTTCAGGGAACCAAGCGCACAAAGGTTTTTGGAAGGGGACCTGTTGTAGAAAGGATTGTGCGCATGGTTCCCTGAGAAATGACCCTTTTTAAAATGTTTGTGCGCGTGGTTCCCTGAGAAATGACCCTTTTTAAAATGTTTGTGCACGTGGTTCCCTGAGAAATGACCCTTTTTAAAATGTTTGTGCACGTGGTTCCCTGAGGAATGGCCCTTTTTAAAATGTTTGTGTGCGAGATTCCCCGAGAAATGGCCCTGCTTGAGAGTCCATCTATAAGGCCCGAGATGGCCTTATAGAGACAGCTTTCTATAAGCCCAAGATCCATCTAAAAGATGCGAGAAAGTCGGCAAGAGCAGGCCATCTATAAGACGCAAAATGGTCTTATAGATTTAGAATCTATAAGACACAAAATGGTCTTATAGATGACTGGTGTAGATTGTGTCTCTAGTCTGTTAGTTACCGCGCTGATTACCCGGTAGCCTGTGTTATTATGTAACCATCACGGATGCATGCACAAACAAATCATTAGCGAGACGCGTCCCAACGCGTTTCTCGGCCTCCCTGCTGAAGTTTCTTTGTAAGATCTCTCGGGAAAGCATTTAATATCCTTATTTGGGACACCGGGAACCATTAGAGCCTGTTCATAGCTGAAATGGATGTTTCCGACACAACCACATGAAAAATCAAAGAAATATATTCTTATGAAGCCATTCTTCACTTCCAGCGGTTCATAACAGCTCAGAAAATTGTCTTCAGGGGTGAATACAAGATTTGAGGCTTTGAAATCTCTTCCTGAGTCCCCACAGAGCCTCGACGCGTCCAAGTCGCGTCAAGGACCTGCTCACGTGAGATCCAGATTTGGGTCGATTACATAATAACGCAGGATACCGGGTATCAAGCGCGGTAACCAACAGACTCTATATCAGACTTACGAGGCACGAGTGAATGCACTGATACTAGAGTGTCTGTCAAGAGAGACTATTGCGTCTCCACAGCAGGGGGAAAAATATATATAAGACAGAGGGGGATAGTATATCAGAGAAGTATAAAGCAAGGGCATTGGATCCAGAGAGACCAGCTTAGATTGAGCAGCAGATTCAGGGAGAATGGGCGCAGATTCAGGGAGAAGGGGCGCTAATAGATGGAAGAGCACCACCACCTGTGAGCAGCTGAAAGCCAGAACATACAGAAGACAATAGAGGAGCAGTAGAGGGGCAAGATTCAAGTACATCCAAGGAGGGGAAAGAGATGGTGGTGGAAAGAAAGAAAGAGCGAGTTGGTCACATGATGAAAGTCAACCAAATGATCGGCTAAAGCAACAGCCACAAATAACGTAAAGAAAAATACTTTGCGGCATTTCCACCCATGGCCAGGGCCTGAGACTTGAATACATGTTTCATAGGATCCTGTAGACTCCATCTAGCTAAAAAAATGAGACGCAACTACTCTCAAAGTGGTGGAATAAGGAAATCTCGTTATATTGGTTGAACCACCCAAAACCCGCCAAAGAAAATTTTGTTGTGACATTTCCACCCTTGGCCAAGGCCTGAAACTTGAATGCATACCTCATGACATCCTATAGACCCCATCCACGCAAAAAAACGAGACGCAACTACTCACAATGGGGTGGTATAAAAACATTTCGTTATATTGGTTCAACACCCCAAAACCCCACAAAGAAAAATACTTTGTGAGGTTTCCAGCGATGGCCCACGCCCGTTACTTGAATCCATGCACCATAGCATCCAATAGAACAGATCTAGGGCAAAAAACGAGATGCAACTGCTCTCAATGTGGTGGAATAAAATATTTTACATCTGTCATTTTTGCAATGCTCTTTTCAAAATGGCGGCATCTCAAATATTCGCTCTCAATACATACATCAATACTTCATTCCTACGTTACATACTAGCATGAACCCGTGCTCCGCACGGAAGCATCGTCACTGAGTCAGATTGTTCACGCTGATTCAGATGGCATTCAGACTGATATTGTAGCAACTCAAATTGAAACAAAGTTGAACATTAAATGAGTGTAAGAATTATAAGGAGGTCCGAAGAGTGTCGGTACCAAGAAAGTTAGTGCTCCGTGCAGTTACATAGCCTACCAATGAAAATTAGACAGCCTACTGTCCTGATATTTCTGGCGGACACTTGTCACCAACCTGCGGTTGGTTCCTCGTGTCCCCTGTGGTATGCTGTTGATGAAAGTGTCCGGACTGAGGGACCTCGTCATTGATTTATGAGATACTTAGAGGCATTGAGCACAGATTTTGCCTACTGTACTGAAATTTCTGGCAGACACTCGTCACCAACCTACGGTTGGTTCCTCGTGTCCCTGTGGCATGCTTCAGTTAGCTTCAGTTAATGAAAGTGTCTGGACTGAGTGACCTCGTCATTGATTTATGTATGAGATTGAGGCAATGACTCGGAGCACAGATTGCACTACTGTACTGGTATTTCTGGCGGACGCTCGTCACCAACCTGTGGTTGGTTCCTCGTGTCCTCTGTGACATGCTTCAGTCGATGAAAGTGTCCGGACTTTGTGACCTCGTCCGACATTTATTTATGAGATTGAGGCATTGAGCATAGATTTCACGGGTCCTGATGGTGAATATATTCAGAAGGTTTGACAGTATTACCTTGTTCCTATTGACCCACATGCACACTATTGGATTTTAAAAGAGGTCAAGTAGTCAGAACTGTAATGTTTGAGTGAATCAATTTTGTGTTGACAGACTTCACGTTAAGTATCATTTGTATAATGCAAATAGATTAGATACACGTTGTTGGGTTGTCGTTGAGGGAAAGAGGATGAAGGGGAGGGGGAGTAGATGCGAAGAGCGAGGTAAACACAATTATGGTGGTCCATTAGAGCCAGAACTCTTGTAGCACACCCGACACACATTCTAGGACTTGAAGCAACCGGCTTCAGTTGTCGCACAGTCCCATCGTAGAGATGAAGGTAAATAATTATTGATTGGCAGAGTACTACAGCAACCTTACTGGGCATCCCAACTACTCAGAAAGATACCGTAGACACGTAGGATAGGTAATGACACCGTGCAGCGAGGTAAGGAAGGTGTGCAGGTGTCAAAAAAGTTGCTAGATTGTCCAGTGAGTCCCGTAGGTTGCAGCAGACGGGTCTAGATGAGTTTTGCAAGGGGCAAACAGCACGTCAAAAGGGCCGTCATCGCAAGCAAAGAGGGAGGGATGTTGTGGGAAGCAGCCTGAGGTCGTGGGAGGGATCAAGCACAGCCATCTGATTGACAGTTGACTTGAGACAAAGACGGTCCTCTTTTGTATAATAGATTAGACTATGCAATACATCCACACATTTTTATTCATACAACTTTGTATATATTAAAGACTAATTACGATTTCCCCAGAAGTTGTATGTGTAGTATATCTGTGTTTTGCGCCCCCGCAATGCAATGCGCATCTTACATTGCAGGGAAGCAAAACACAGATGTACCACACATACAACATGAAACCACGCCTAAGATCTGCAATCCAAACCTAGTAAATGACAGCAGAATAAATAAAAGAAAGAAACACACACCAAGAAAGCACAGAGGTAGAACGCAAGCAAAGAGAGATCTGTACAGAAAAAACATCAACGTTGTGAAGAAAAGAAAACCTACGTTGACAAGATCAAGCAAACGAAACGCAAAATAGACCTGTACAGACAAAATAAAAAAGGTCAGCAATGTAAAGAAGATAAAAGAGACCAACCTTGAGAGCGCCAACGAGAAACTGGAAGAAAAAGAAAGTCAGTGTAAAATGTGAGCCGCCAGAACAGCCAAAATATTGAGCCCCTAGAACCGAACGACAAAAAAAAAGAGCCCCCAGAACCGACAAAGAAATGAGCCCCCAGAACTGACAGGTGTTTTTTGGAACACCGCTGTTCCCAATATTTAACAACGTCACCGTTATAGCTCCCACCAGACATCAAAGCCCCGAAAGGCTGAATCCCCATGGTTGCCAATCAATCGCCGGATCGACAGCGAAATCTGCACAAGCAAAGCTTGTGTGGGTCATCTCGAGGCGGCTAACATCCACGCTAAGGGAGTCGAAACAAAAACAAAAAACAAAAAGAATAAGCCCGGGCCCAGGCATGGCCTGAAAAAAAAAAAAAATAAGCCAGAGGGAAAGATGTAGGATGACGCACCTTGGCCACCTGGCTTGAGCAGCCACCATCCAGGAGAAGAGCTAGGACCAAGGAGACACTGCTGCAGACAGTGGTGTCCTGGCCTAGCCTCCAACAGGGACAGTGGTGGTAGGTGGCCAAAAAGTCGAGATGGTGGTGGTACGAGAACAAAGGGATTGACAGGTGCGTTAGCCGAGCGTGACGATTTTTATCAGGACGTGGCCAAATACAGCCAAACATCGGCAGAAAAGGCCGAGATGGGTCAGTTCGCTTTCAGGGGTTGCTCGGATGGATCCAACGACCACACCGATGGATTCCTAGACCCAAAAAACAGTGGTCCACTTCTTTTCACATCATTGGAGGCACTGGTTGGCTTCCCAGGACAAAAAAGAGGGTGAAAGTAGGGAAGATAATGCCATATAATATCAGGGACGTCTCGGGTCAATCCAACGACCTTGGCAATGGATTCCTAGACCCAGAAAACAGTGGGAGACTTTTTTTCAGGTTATTAGAGGCACTATTGGGGTTGCCACGATGAGAAACATCAGAAAAAATCGAGAAAATGATGTGCCATAAATTCAGGGCCTTGTCAGATCATTCCAGCGACCAGGTCGATGGATTCCTATCACTTTTGGGATTAGGGTGGGGGGCCCCCCTAAAATATATATATATATATAAAATTGGAGCACCGATGCATACAACCTAGAGAACCATTTCCCATCATTGAAGTATATTGGTGGCTGTCACCGTTCACTCGCTTGGGCGCCATCAATTGGGGCAGCCTACAAAAAATGGGAGCATGTTTAAAAAAAATTGGGCATGTATGCAGGTGCATATTCCATGATTCCCTACACAAAGAAAGTCAAGAGTGCCTTTCCCTCCCACCCTATGAATATTTTCAATGTTTGCACAATACATTCCCCAATTGTTTATTTGGCAGAGACACCAAGAAGGAGCATCGTATAAATGAGATGGAGCACCAATGCAGCTACTTATTCCATGATTTTTGGCATAGAAAACTAATTGCCACTGGTCTCCAACATTGTGCTACGAATATTCTACTTGCGAGAATATTCCAAGTACCATACGAGTCACAGAGGCACACATCTGCCCCGTACATAATATTGATGTTCAAATATTCCCATAATTACAGGGTCGATTCTATGCCATCCTGCCGACATTTTGACCCTCGAACTCCTTATCGGACAAAAACTCACCCCCATGTTGGTACTTCCAAAATGGGAGGAATTCGGATGGACCGGTCCAAACTCCACCCAGATGCATCGCCGGCCCAGTCCAAAAACGACTGTGCCCGTCGGTTTCGCGTCGTCCTGAGGTCCTATATCGTTCCCCCATGGAAATACCCCCCCCCCCAAAGTTTCACCCCAAGCACCCCATAGAATCGGAGACCTGCGAGGTGAAAGCTGTCGAACAGAAGGGGGCGGATAGACTAAGAATAGGAATGAAAGCTGCGGATCTGAATTTAACAACAGCGATCAGATTCAACTTGTGGAAATACGTGAATGTGCACATTCTTGTTGAGTTCGCGAGAGCAAAAAATTTGCGATGGATGAGGCAAGAATATTTAAACCGTGCACCTGAGCACTGGGAGACCGACTAGGTGTTCGAAATTGTTGCCAGAAACAATGAGCAAGGCCCGCGCCGCGAAAGGAAAGATTCCCAACAGAAACACCTGCCAGAATACGGCAGGAATAGCGGAATTGAGGGAATAATAACAGACGAGCGGGGGAATATTCAACCACAAAGAGTGCACACAAAGATTTCCGAGGTGGGATGAGCGCCATTCCCGATGAACCCAGCGAAAACTCCATTTTCGGCATCGAGAGTTTATATAAAGATCCTGAGAGATTCATAGCAGGTGTAAATGAGAGGGGATGGCGAGTAGAAGCACGGCGTGGAGCGACAGATTAGGGTGACGCTGGGAAGACATAGGGCGCAGACTATAAGTGAGCTTCTCGGACTTGGATGATGCTAGCGTGACTTGCAAAGCAAAAGAAACGCGCCGAGATCTGTTCTGGCAAGGATTGAGCAGGAATCAGGATGTTCTCCGAGTACCAGAGGGGAGGTGATCGGAGTATCGCGATGGTCGGATGCCAGACGTCATTAGCGCGTAGCCTCAAAAGATTAAACAGCGAACCTGAGGGCGATGGTCCGATGCAGTCGTGGCGGGAAGCAAAGACGGCGGTGGCGGTGCTCAACCTTGAGGTCGGATCAATCTCTCTTGTTGGCAAATTAGACGCCCCAGCGCTTGTTGACTTCTCCCCGGGCTTTCTTCTGCTGAAGCTTTGGCGGATTCACTGCGTTCAGGCCCCCTGTAGGCACACCCTTGCCTACGTTCGTCTACGCTCGTCTACGTGGGTCAAAGTGCGTCGATGGCTGTAGGCAAGGGGGACATCGACACAGCATTGCCTACGTTCGGCTACGTTCGGCTACGTTCGGCTACGTTAGCCGACGTCACGTAGACATACTTCGCCTAAGTGTGTCTACAGCCGTAGACACACCTTGGTCCACCCACTCATCACAACTCCAAATTTAATATATTACATGGGTATACATCCCACTATGATCGTCTACATTGGTCTACTGCAGTAGACCAACGTAGGCACATGTAGACCAATGTAGACTTACATACACCAACAGTGTCTACATGCTGTAGGCACATGTAGGCAAACAGTTTGTCTACGTGTTGTCTACGCCAGTAGACACAGTGTGTGCCTACAGGGGGTCTGAACGCAGTGATTGCTGCAGTTGACGTGTTATGGTTCTGCTCGGCTCTCAGCTCGGCCAGTAGGGCCACTGCATACTCCTTTCCGGATTTTCTGTACATCTTTTCACATGCTACATGAATGGTGGAACCACCTAATTTCTTTCCTGGGTCTCAGCAATAATTTGGCTCGCGTTGGATTCTTGAGCCACGGATAATCGATTAAATCTCGGGGCCCAAAGACCGCATACAGTCGCGTCCAGTTCCGTTCAATTAACATGGAAGGACCTGTAGTGATGTTCTGGCTTTGGCCGCAGGCCAAAAAGCCATGGCTTTTTGGCTTTGGTACCAAAGCAAAAACCAGGCCACCGATCAGCCGTTGGCCTGGCCTAAGATTTGGTCATGCCAAAGCCAAATTTCGTCCAAATTTCCCACTAAAAGCCATGACTTAAGCCAAAGCCATGGCTTTCAGGCCAAGCCAAAGCCAGAACATCACTAACCTGGACCTGATGTTCGTTCTAATTCGCGCAGCGTCTACACTATCTATCGACTTGGGGATCAAATATACGCCTTGCCCACGAAACGACACCACAGTTCCTCATGTTGTTTCAAGACTTCCACTGAGCATGATATATATATTCGAGATCTGGAGCAGCAATTTGATTCTTTCAATTCGTCAACTTTCCTCGTCCCTGTCTGTTCTGTTTCCGTGTCTTGTCCTTCTCGCTTGGTTCATTGTTCAATCTCGACCTCTCTAACGTCTTGGAACTCGCGTCTCTCCCGCCAAGGCAGCTGGCTGGAGCTTCGATCCAAACCCGTCACCTCTCAGCATCTGGCTTGCGATACGGATTCTACGCTCTGGACACGTGTGCAGGCACACCACTTTTACCCCTCGTGGCTGCGGCTTGCGTCCAATGTCCCGCTTTCTGTGATTTGTGATGTTCTCGTTCCCAACTTCAAGCCTCTTGGCCTGACGTTCGGTACCTCACCTCTCTTTAAACTTTCTACGAGTTGCATCGACTCGATTCCTTCTTCGAGTTTACGCGTGGTTGTATATGCGCCACCGTGATCCAGCTCCCTCGAACGTCGCCGAGCTGGAGAACGCTTCACGGAAAGCGCACGTCGCTTCGTATCCGCACCTTCAAAAAGAGAAAGGGAAAAATCAAAATAAAGGAAACGAAATCAGCGTTGGTGAGGCGTTGGTAAGCTGGGACGGGATTTCCGTACACTGACAATTTGTTTCAAGGCTGGAGCCGCTTGCTTAACGCTCGAATCAATCCACTCGGACGTCGCCGAGCTGGAGAACGCTTCACGGAAAGCGCACGTCGCTTCGTATCCGCACCTTCAAAAAGAGAAAGGGAAAAATCAAAATAAAGGAAACGAAATCAGCGTTGGTGAGGCGTTGGTAAGCTGGGACGGGATTTCCGTACACTGACAATTTGTTTCAAGGCTGGAGCCGCTTGCTTAACGCTCGAATCAATCCACTCGGACGTCGCCGAGCTGGAGAACGCTTCACGGAAAGCGCACGTCGCTTCGTATCCGCACCTTCAAAAAGAGAAAGGGAAAAATCAAAATAAAGGAAACGAAATCAGCGTTGGTGAGGCGTTGGTAAGCTGGGACGGGATTTCCGTACACTGACAATTTGTTTCAAGGCTGGAGCCGCTTGCTTAACGCTCGAATCAATCCACACGAACCTCTCATTATCTGTCCTGCGCGATTCATAGTGCCTTGCCAAGGCTCTTGAGTTCGATTCAATTGACTTCATCCTTCAACTCTCCGTAAATAAGACGATCTACCTGGTATCGTTTCGTTTCCGCGTTTCAGTAGCCGAAAACGGGATTCAATGGGATCACTCAAGCTGACTTTCGGACCGCGGTAGCAGATGCCTGCTCGCACGGTATCAAGAATCTGTGCATAGCCCTTGCATTGTGTTTATAGCCCATCGGAGCTCACTCGCTCCAGACTCTCAATGTCTCACGAAGGCGGTTGTTGGCCGCGGTGTCGTCGGCCGACTCTCAGTATATACGCTAGCTCCCCGATCGCGAGTGCCGGTCAACAGCTGCGTCCACCGTTTCTGTGCTGCTGCTCCATCGCCACAGAACCCTCAGGTGTATCGCACTTTCAAATTTGTCTGTTTATTTTCCTCGTCTCTAGTGGTCACCGGGCGCTAATTGTGTTGGTGATGGTCAGACCCGAGTGCTGCGTTCCAGCCGCGCCTGCTGCTGGTTTTTATTGTGTTCCGCGTGCACGGCCTGGTCGGAGTTCAGCACGTCCCGATCTCGGCCAGGTTATTCGTGAGCTATTCTCTCTACTGGACAATATGTCCGGGCTCGGGGATCCTAAGCCGACGATCGTGATACTCAGCAACACTTCGTGTTTCCACCGACTGTGTACTTTCCTGATTTCCGTGATCCCCTTCTATGTGTTCATCTTCGCCGAATTTTGTCACCGACTTCATAGCTGGGGCCTCTGCATAGGGATTTTCTGGGCCGATCAGAGTCGCAAATCCTCGTATTTCTGACTCCGATGACATCGGATGTGTCTGAAAGTCACCCTGGGAGCTGTGCACGTTTTATTTCCGGCCTCTCAATTGATATGTTATCCCGCCCTCATCCAATAGATATGTCAAATCCCGTCCATGTCTCAGTCTCATTTCTCAAACGTGCGGGCAAGATAGGAGGAATCTATGGCGGCCCGGATTCATTTCTGTTGCGGCTCGCGGACCTTGACCAAAGGATCAGGTCCGAATGTATTCAACTCTGTTGGTTCTTACCAACTGTTTCGTCTGTACATTGCATTCTCAAAGGCGTTTCAGCAGCTTTCCCCGATGTCCCAAAAGCTATAAAGACCAGGATGCGCACTGGCAATCCTCATTCCCGCCATGAAACTTACACCCTCGTCACATTCATCTCGCTAGGACTGGGTGTCTCCGCAACTGGCATCCATGATTCTCGTTCCCCACATGCAAAGAGGGCGAAGACCTCCATATTATTCAGTAATTTCTGCTCCCGTTTACGTTCGATTTGTTCGCAGACTCAACGAGATTGAACAGATCCCCCTGGGTTTCCTCCGCTGCCCAGCCCCGGGGAGGTGGCGCACACCAAGTCAGTTTCCACAGGTTTGAACCTGGACGATGTCCAAGGTGACATACTGTGGGTCTCCGTCCCGACGCTCATCCATGTGCTGGGCTGATTGACTGTTTTCAGGATTGGGATGCGCAAGCCCGTCGAGCTGTTCTTTTTCTTTAGCATCTCCAATACGAAGGCCTTCAAGGCGAAGCTAAAGCGCGACATCCTGCCACTTATTACAACCACAACGCAGATCTTCAACAACGAAACCGCTGCCCCTTCGACCTTGGTGAACATTGCGTTCTCGCAGACCGGGCTTTTTGCACTGAACCTCACCGGAGACGCTAACAACCTCAATGATCCTGCGTTTGCGGCTGGCCAGGTCAACGATGTCAAGAATCTCAGCGACCCGGGAACGACGAATTGGGTCCCGCAATTCGTCGGCACGAGTATCCACGGTGTTATTCTGTTTGGGTCCGACACGGAGAAGAGCATCAATCGCACGCTGGCCAGCCTGCAATCCAAGTTGGGAAATACCATCGTAGAAAAATACTCACTTCGCGGTGCGATGCGCCCGCCCCCAACAAAGGCCACGAGCGTGAGTCTGTCTACTCGGACAACTTCCTTCATCGCATCAACCATAAATGTTGCAGACTTCGGCTTCCTGGATGGGATATCGAACCCTACCATCAATGGATTCACCGCGAAACCAGGGCAAGCGGTGGTCCCCGCCAGTGAGATTCTCGTTGGGCAGCCTGATGACACCAGTGTCACTCGTCCGGCTTGGGCCAAGGATGGCTCGTTCCTCGTGTTCCGCCAGCTCAAGCAGCTCGTTCCCGAGTTCAACAAGTTCCTGACAGACAATCCCATTGTTGAGCCGGGGTTGACGCCGGAACAGGGCTCAGAACTCCTCGGCGCTCGTATGGTTGGTCGCTGGAAAAGTGTAGGTTGCAGGTGATCTTCGATGGTACTTAAATCCACTAATTTCTTTGGGCTCTCGTCTACAGGGCGCACCGGTCGTGCTGAGTCCCATGTTCGACGATCCGATGCTCGGAAAGGATGATAACCGTAATAACAACTTTACTTTTGCGGGGCCGGGACAGCCCACATCGAATCTTACGGACCAATCGAAGTAAGTCATACTGTGCTAATGCCAGAAATGAGGTCCAGGGCGCTGAGTCTGCTTCATGTAGATGTCCGCTTTCTGCCCACATCCGGAAAACACGTCCGCGTGCAGACCTGGGCTTGCCGGAGACCTCTATCCACCACATAGTTCGCGCAGGCATCCCATATGGACCTGAAGGTCAGTTTTCTATTTGAATATGTACAAAAGCTTCGAGCCAATAACTTGCCATTTAATAGTCACCTCGAGTGAGGCCTCCTCAAATACGACGCAGATTGAACGTGGCTCGGTGGGCTTTATTCAGCCATTGAGTATATGTGACTTATTGATCTACGCCAGTGGCATACCAGTCCAACATCAAGAATGGTTTCCAATTCCTCCAGAAGACCTGGGCAAATAATCAGGGGTACGGTACTCGTTGCCTCATATATCTTATCAAATTGTCCTCATTGCCATGTGCGATAGCTTCCGGCAGCCCGGTGTCGGCTTTGACCCTATCATCGGTACCGATTCCTGGCATTAAATCTTTGAACTGCTCTCATGGCGTGTCGTTGCAGGGGCTAATGGAGGTGCTGAACGTCCCGTGAATAGCCTTGATCCCACGGACCCTGCACGCAACTTCACGCTCAGCACTGGTGAGCCCATTTCCCCCAAATGCTCGTGCCAAGATCTTGCTCATTATCAATGCAGATTTCGTCGTCTCGAGGGGCGGGGAGTACTTCTTCTCACCGTCGTTGTCGGCCATTGCCAACACACTTTCTGTTTGAGAGATAGACTCGATACTATATCCTGCAGCAATCACTTTCAATTATTTATACTCTCCCCGTAATTCCACTGGTTTCGCATATTTGTACGGAAACGTCATCCATCAAGTTTCTTCATCTGTGTATTTGATCTGTTGTTTGAAAGTCGTCATTTGCACTCCGCAATCCCGAAGTTTCTTCTTCTTTCCCTCGCAAATATTCATGTTGACCACCGATCGATCGAAGCCCTTTCTTTGTCGAAACTGAGCAATAAATTCTGATTGATAGCCTGTCTTCGCAAAGAAAAAAATTATATGAGAGGGCTGTGGAAGTTCTTGGTCTTGCTCAGCTCGAATAGAACACCAAGCACAGTATCCATGATAGACTCGTTTGAGTATTCCCATCCGCCCAATGGAGGAACTCTGGAAGATGCAGTTCAACTCAAAAGACTGTCTCCAGATATCTGTGGTGATGATTTTGATAGTTACCGCGGGAATACGGCAGGTAAAAAAAGGGAAGGAAAATTGGTTTGTATCTCAGGTTTCGAGCCGCTACCATGCCATGTTCAAAAATGGAGAGCAAAATTGTTGAACTTGATTCTGTTGAGCTACTAAAAGCCCTAATCTACGAGCGTTCAACAATTACACTGGTTGGTAAGTTTGTGCATAATGTCCTCGAAGTGTTCTATAGATTACCCGTGCATCGTCCAAGTAGACGTCGAGCCTATCTATCTTACCCCGGAATTGTGCCCACAATTCTATCTCTATAGGCAATTTTTTGCCTTATAGATTTTCAATAGCCAATTTATATATATAACCCTAGAGCATATCTATCGGCTGCGTGTATGTGGGTTCACATTCGACTCATTTTGGCCCCTTCGACGCCCTAGCTAACCTGTACAGCCCGCCGTTTCAGGACCTTATTACGACAAGTTGCGGTGAAGATGTCCTGGTCCAAGAACTAAGAAAGCTTCCGCATACTCTAAGGCGCTGGCCCGAGAAATGAATCTCTCATCTGGGTAAACAAAGGGAACATTTATTCAGTTCCAAAGAAATGTGCGGCGTGTGCGGACGCTACTCTACGACCCATTGAGACTATCTATCTTCCCCTAGAACTGTGCGCACAGTTCCACATCTATAGGCTTTTTTTTGAGTGATAGATTTTACAAGTGCCAATTTTTGAGAGAACCACGCGCACAATTGTGCGCGTGGTTCCCTGAGAAATGGCCCTTTGGAAAAAGGTTTGTGCACGTGGTTCCCCGAGGAGAGCCCATTCTCGAAAAGTTTTGTGCACGTAGTTCCATCTATAAGGCCCCAAGTGACCTTATTGACTCAAATTCACGTGAAAAGGGGATTTCCAGGGAACCATGCGCACAAAGCTGTTTGAGAGGGTCCTTTCTCCGGGAACCACGTGCACAAAGGTTTTTAAAAGAGGTCCCTTCTCAGGGAACCATGCGCACAAAGGTTTTTGGAAGGGGACCTGTTGTAGAAGGGATTGTGCGCGTGGTTCCCTGAGAGTGGAGCCCTGTGAGAAATATTTGTGCGCGTGGTTCCATCTATAAGGCCCCAAATGACCTTATAGACTCCAATTTCCGTGAAAGGGGATTTCCCGGGAACCACGCGCACAAAGGTTTTTAAAAAGGGTCCCTTCTCAGGGAACCACGCGCACAAAGGCTTTTGGAAGGGGACCTGTTGTAGAAAGTATTGTGCGCGTGGTTCCCTGAGAGTGGAGCCCTGTGAGAAATATTTGTGTGCGTGGTTCCATCTATAAGGCCCCAAATGACCTTATAGACTCGAATATCCGTGAAAGGGGATTTCCCGGGAACCATGCGCACAAAGGTTTTCACAAGAGGGCTCTTCCGAGGGAACCACGCACACAAAGGCTTTTGCACGGAGACCTCTGGTAAAACAGTTTGTGCGTGTGGTTCCCTGAGAGTGGAGCTCTGTGAGAAATATTTGTGCGCGAGGTTCTGTCTTCTATAAGCTCCAGATCAGTCTAATAGATGCGAGAAAGTCGGCCATCTATAAGACACAAGATGATTGGTGCAAATTGGGATTATAGATGTGAAAAAAATTATAAGATAGAGGGGGATGGTATATCAGAGGAGGTGTAGACCAAGGGCATTATATGCAGAGAGCGCAGTTTAGATTGAGCAGCAGAATAGGCGCCAAAAGATGGTAGAACACCACCACCTGTGAGCAGCTGAATGCCAGAACATCTAGAAGACAATAGAAGAGCAGTAGAAGGGCAAGATTCAAGGACATGCAAGGAGAGGACAGAGATGGTGGTGGAAAGAAAGAAAGAGCGAGACGGTCACATGATTAAAGTCAACCAAATGATCGGCAAGCCACAGCGCCGGTATCACCGTGGTCACAATAGTGACTGATGTTCCTTGTAACAGGTATATAAGCCCAGGGCCTACTCGACCTCTCCTGATCTTTAACCCCCACCATGTCCCTATCCTATAGCTCTGCTTATATAATCAATGGCTTCCCAGGTATGTTGAGGGCATTTATATCATCTATAAGGCTGACCATGCCCTTATAGATACCAACCACATCGCAGCGAGTGAGTTTGAGACTCGACAACTTATCTATAACACTGAAATCTGTCTTATAGATGGCAATAGTACCACGCACTCTGAAAAGAGCGGGGATCTTGTTCAAACCAGTGTTCTGGCTTCTGTTGGTGTTGCGATTAATACTGAACTCAACATGTACATTTGTCTACAGTGTGGTTCAGCGCAGGTGCACTCGAAGGACGACAACAGTGGAGTCCTGATGCATCTTCGGCGTGACCACGATGGCGCAGACTCAGCTGCGCGTGACCATATCATCGAGCGCACTCATGGTTTCAAAATTAGAGAGGACTTTCCAGTGATTGAACTACTGATGGAGCCATGCCCTTCATTCAGTGGTGTCCGTATACACCGTGACCAATATGGTTGCATGCGCTGCCCATACGTTGCCGGGAAGAAAAGAGTTCAAAAACATATGCGCGATAACGATGAATGCCGAGATACGCGGGGCAGAATAAGGTCTGGTTTGGCAAGCCAGGTGTTAAACACTGGTTTTTGCCCGACTCGGTTCCGTGTGGTGGAGGTGGCGGACGTTGAACCTATACTGTTGCCAATGTGTCCTTCACCAAAGAACGTGGCTGTGCCACAGGCCCCGGCGGCTATGTCATACAACAGCCACCGTTCTGGTGTATAGAACGGATGGGCAACTGTATAGGTTCCCTGGGAATGGCCCTCTTGTCAAAAGCTTTGTGCGTGAGGTTCCCTGAGAAGGGACCCCTCTCAAAAAGTATTGTGCGCGGTTCGCTGGAAATTGCCTTTGCACGGGAATTTTCATCTATAAGGCCATTTCAGGCCTTATAGATGGAACCTCGTGCACAATACTTTTTCAGAGGGTCCCTTCTCAGGGAACCTCGCGCACAAACCTTTTTACAAGAGGTCCCCTTCCAAAAACCTTTGTGCACTAGGTTCCCTGAGAAAGGACCCTTTTAAAAACCTTTGTGCACGAGGTTCCCTGGAAGTCACCTTTTCACGGGAATTTGACATGAATTTTCATCTACAAGGCCATTTCACGCCTTATAGACGGAACCTCGTGCACAAACCTTTTTACAAAAGGCCCTTTCTCAGGGAACCTCGCGCACAAATGTGCGCGAGGTTCCCTCCAAAATTGGCTCTTGGAAAATCTATAACTCAAAAAAAAAAGCCTATAGATGCAGAACTGTGCGCACAGTTCCTGGGGAAGATAGATATAGGTGCTGAGTTTCAATTCAACCCAGATATCAATCCCATGCAAGTCACAGGAATCCCCTCCGAAGCATTGACCTAATCTCATGATGAACAAATTCATGCTTGATTATTTTACCCCCTTTATTCTCCCGGGCCCATCTTCGAGCACTGATCGGTTCTCTTCTTAGTTTACATCCCACTCTGCAGCGGACTCTCTCACCCGGGAGGAGGGTCGGGTCGAGTCGGACCCGACCCGACCCTGCGGCGGTGCAGAGGCAGTGCAGGCGCCTAAACATCCCATCGTTCTTTCCAGGTGGCAGTAACAATGTTCTGTTCAAACAGGGTAATTGTGTTCATTTTTGTTCAACCGTGTGAACTGTACTGAGCCACTGGCCGTTTCAGCTTTGATTCAGACTGAAAGTTCAACATGCACAAACTTCAACCATTGACTGTGCACTGTGTGGATCACGTCTTCCCCCGAAAATTGGTAAAATTAATACTAACATGATCCTTTTATTCCCGGGTGGCACACGAATCTGCCCGGAGAACACCGCGAAGGCCATGACAATGAAAGATGACCACATACTTGCTGCTGTGAAAATTGTGATGCAGTGGCCTGGATTCGTTGTTCACTCAGGAGCAGTGGAAAGGGTATACACTGTTTGGAAAGGTAGGTAGGTAAGTATATTTCGGTGCGGTCCCGTTAAGAGACATTATCTATGCCACCGCCAAAACTTCGCATCAGTAGGACCAATAGCATCATAATAAGAGGGTCGAGTCGGGTCGGGTCGACATCTTGGCACAGCCTTAAACGGAGAGTCGAGTCGGACCCGACCCGACTCCCCCGTGGATCCGACGTTCTGAGAAATCCTCGGAGATTCGTGCTCAATTTCAATAATGATTCCTCGACCTTCAGCGTTCAACGACGATTCATTCAATCGTCCACCTCCACAATTATTTCTCTACTGGCCATGCGTTACTCAATCTCGTTCTCTGGCTTTCACTGACGCTGCCGCCCGCGTTGCGTTCAAAGGGCCCGGTTAGCAATAATAAATGCGTGCAGATATTGTGATTGTTTTCACTCGTCCAAGCCCGCGAAAATCAGTGTCATTCTGAACCTATTTGCACCTCTTATGTTGTGCGTTCATTCTCCCTGGAATTCCCACAAAAATCCTCACCGAGTACGAACGATGATGTCAGTGACAACGCTTTCTACTAGGATTTCCCAAGGAGAATCTTTATACACTCGACCTGTTCAGTTATTCTACAGGTTTGGCCCTGGCACGGTGTTGATTTCTTACACAATATGTAACGTCCATTCGCATTTATGGTCGGCTTTGTCCCTCTCAGTTTGTATCACTAGTATATTCCAGCTTTAAAAATGTCCCCCGTCATATTAGGGAGTCTGGAGCCCCAAGGCTGTTCTGAGGCTCAAGTCAGATATGGCTTTGTACATCAATTTCTCAGCTACACAACGGACCCGGACACGACCCGAATTGAGTGGCCAGTTGACTCAAACGATATCTGGCATGACAGTCACTCTTTTCCGTGCTTCATGTCCAAATCTCTACCCATTTTCCACATATTATCTGCAGAAATCTTAGTAAATGTCTGTGTTTCGAAGGGCATACCTATACAATTCTATAGGAAGGAAGGCCCCTTAACCTGTCCTATGTGGTGCAACGGGGGCCAGATCAAGAGGTTTAATAACCTAGGTTTGAATGAGATTGAGAATACTAACGGGGTTGAAAATACCTCACACTTAGCACAGCCACGTTCTAGGGGTCAGAATGCCTGGAATATAGTTAGACAGCATATATATTGTATCCACCTCGTTAAAAGGGGCAATCGAAATTTGCGTTGGGATCTGGGTGAAATGATTTTCAGAATGCCGGTTGTTTGACATCTGCAGAGCATTCAATAATGGTGCGCTTGATCTGTGACTTTGGGGAAACATCAGAGTCAATGCTAGGATGGGGTCTAACAACTTAGATTTAGGCAAAACCGACGGACAAGGCATTTTTTGAGGGGATCAAGTCGGGAGGTGCTAGGTCTGTTTCACCAGCCACCTGTTTGAAACTGCCGCCAGCATTTTATTTTTCTTGAGGTTTGTGCAAGGAATCTGGTGGGTGGCCCTCGATGAAGAATGTGTATCAGAGGGGGTAGAACCCACCCCCAAAATTTGGGGTTGATTGGATAACATCTGGCTTCACACCAAATATAGCAATGAGCTCTCCTGGCGCGGGCTTGATAACACTAGTGTTAGATAACCCAACCTACTACAGGGGGGACGTAGTATATAACATATAACTAGAAAAAATGATCGAGCGCAAGCAGCATGTGCTGGCGGTAATCCCCTGCGACTTTGGCAAGTCGACGATCATCATGATGCTCGCAAAAATGTACGATCCGCATCTGATTACCGTCGTAATCCTTCCTTTGAGTGGACTCCAACGTGACTTTCACCGGCGTGCGGTAGAGCACGGGATTCGGATCGCAGAATATGATCCAGCGCATCATGAGCTTACTACGGCAGTTATGCTCCTCTATGTCTCCATGCGTGCTCGAGACTTTCCTCAAGTGCGTGTATGTTCAACTCTTGCATCACTTTATTGACTCTGCGTAGGTATGCTAAAGGGTTGGTCGAGCGCCGTCTTCTCGCTCGCATCGTCCTTGGTGAAGCTCATATACCACTCACCTCCAAACACTACCGCGCACCGATGCTCAACCTCATCAAGATCCTCGGCGTCGAAGCCCACATCACCACTCTTTCTGGTAGCTTCCCCCGCACTTCTTCGAGGACTGGCGCAAACTCACCGGAATTAACGATTGGTGCATCATCCGCATCCCCACGCAGCGCGCAAACATCAGCTACGCAGTTCAAATCTGGCCCCCGAGCACGTACACCCAGCGCGCCGTAGAGTACGTCAGAACAACAGACCAAATTAGTTGGGCTCAAAGCGAAGGCTGCAGTGGATGAGAAAGAAGAGGTGAGTGGAGGTGATGGTAAACACGCACATCCTGATGCCACGGATCCGGGTAATGATGTGGGCATGAAGGAAAGGGAGACTGCAAGATGTGTTTCGTTATGTATGGAGTTTGAGCGGTTGATCGGTTAGCTCGTGGTGTCCAAATCCCTGGATCGAACGTAATTCGAGAGGATCCTCTCTTCCGGATCCCAGAAATGAAATAGGAAATGGGATGGACATACAGGAGCTGCCAGGTGGAGAGTGGGAGAAAAAGAAGAATATAAACATGTGTATATAAAATCACCACATCTGCTTAAGATACGAGTAATCTAATGATTCTTGAACTTTTCTAATGGCCCTTACGGCATAAAAGCATTACACAGTTTAGAAAAGACAAGTAAAACGCGAGCCTTCGAAATCCTCGCTCCGAATGATTAAGAGCGAGAATTATGTAAACATAATTACTCGTAACTTTTAATAAGTCAATACTTTATTGAGATAGCAATCAGCCGTCTGCCACATTTGTGGTGGACATCGGCAACGGCCGTACTTGGTCGAGGCCCGAACCGGCATATTATCTTATCGTTCATTTCTTTCTCAGATTGTTAGTCAGAGAGTATTTTTCATAGTATAGAAGCATTCTAATATTTTTCATTCAACATTTTTTGAATAACAATCCGATGCTACCTACATTCAGCATACAGTCACATCATCGGCGGCAAAATCACCCCACCAGGATCGAACATCGTCTATGACCGCGCAGGAGGTTTATATATGTCCCCGTTGAACTCGCCTGCTACTCGCCACAAAGCGATCGTGGTGTCAGAGAACCCCCATAACCCTCCCATGAACCCCACAAGCAAGCCGAGCACCGAAGAAAAACTCAAACTCAAAACAGCGGTGAATGCAGCTAGTCTCAATGGACTTACAGTTCAAAAACTGCTCAATGGTTCGTTTTCTCTTTATTATTCCTCATCTATGTTTCGATTTATGGAAAATATACAGCACCGTCTACACTGAATGTTTACGAAGGAAAATGCGTGGCGGATAACAGTCCAGCATTTGAAGACACCAGGGAAGTTTGAGACTTCATTAGTGCTCAAAAGAAATTCGAACACCCTCATGGATTGGGATGGAAGGTAATTGAAGTGTTTCACTCCCCCGGGAAAGCAACTAACACATTGCAGGCGTGCTTTATCACCTAAACATAAAGAGAAAGCACGATCACTGATCAAAGTTCGAAAAGAATTCCGATTCTTTGCTGCTCCAACGGTCTCCTCCTTTTTACTGTACCTCGACAATGAAATTACTTGTGTTATCATTTTATGGACAGAGACAATGACTCATCGGGAAACTTCAAAACCGCTTTCTGTGTTCACATCCTGGACAAACTCCGCCCAATGACTCCCAAAGCCCTTATATATATCGACATCCAGGTCTGTGATGTAAGCGCCGGCGAGCCTCGAGGTCTCGAATGTCTGGACCACCGATGCGAGGGTCTCATTGGTGCCGTTGAAAGAGTTCATTATGACCGACTGCTGAGCGGGATGCGGCAGCGGGAGCCTGTGGGGATCAAAATCAGAATCAAATATATGTTCCGAAGAAACACGTACGGTGCCTGGGTTTGATACCGAGCGTATGTATCCTCGAATGTCACGATCTGGTTCGCGAAGGTATAGTAATCGGAGTCACCGATGTCCTCGCCGGGGTTCAATATAACCTGCACTATCGTCATACGCATTCCTTTTAAAGGAAACGAGAACGACACGCACATATGCAGTCGTGCGCCCGGGCCACGTCGCGTTACGTGCCGCGTCGGTGTACGCCGTGTAGGTCTGCGTAAGACCTGCTAGCGTCTCATCGAAAAAGATGCCCGCGAGGCCAGTTGCAGCGGGCCAGGCCGCGTACGTCTCGATGTCCTGCTGCACTTGGTCCAGCGGCCGCGTACCGTAGCCTGTAAGCACGTAGCCGACAAGCAGCACGTTCGCATACGTATGGAGCGCCGCGACGGCCGCCTGATAGTTCGTGTCGGTAAGGCCGGGCCCGCTGTTGGGGTTGACAATGACGTAGAATTGCACATCAGGGAAGGCGCCTATACTGCATTACATGACTACAAGCTCAAGGAGGAAATAAGAGTGAAAAGTGCTCACGCCGTCTCGAGTGGCTCCCACGTTGCATTTGTCTCCGGGTAGGAGTAGAGAGGGACCTACGTTGGAATTCGTTTCAACAATTTGAAAAACCGATGAGAATTGACGAACGATTATTCCGGTCTGGGCGTGGACAGGGACGACTGCCAGGAATGCCAGGACAGAGAGAAGGATAGCGAGGATCATGGTGGGGAAAGGCAGTGGTTTGGCTATGAGTATGAGTGCTTATAGTGGGTAGTGACGTGGTCGTCAGGGAGTGGGAGATCTCATGATGTCCGGCCGCGTGGCAGCCAGACTCTCACGAAGGAGTTTGAGTCTAATGCAGTAAGCCTTGACTGCGCAATAAAAAATGGGCATTCCTCCACCGAGTCCACGGGTGGCGTCGCCTCTCAGCACCTGGTGGCTGCAGTTTATGTTTGATGCGTCGACTCCTTATGCCCGGCGATGTCGAATGGAGATCAAGTTGTTATTTACGCCGATATGCGAATCGAATCGTCCGTCCAAGCGCGTGAAAGATCTATATAGATCAGGTAAGCGGCAAGGCAGAGGGATCAATGCTAGGGCTACCGCCCGTGCCCGTAACAGGCACGGGTGTGGAATCCACGGGGAATCCACGGCACGGTCCGTGCTCTACACGGCCGTTAGAGGGAAATCTAACCCTCGGACGGGACGGCACGGTTCACGCCGATCTGGAAACGAGGTTTTCTTGGATAGAGAAGCCCTTCGCGTGATAGATCTGCGGTGTCGCGGTAGACACTGATAGCGCTGAAGTTCCCACGTAGAGTCCCATAGACAACGGCCATCTCGGTAGAGTCGAGCATCTACAGTAGATCTCGCTCCTCTCCATCGTACCGCATAGACTTGACCTTCACATGTAAGGCAACGGGAAGCACGGCAACCATTAACCGCCGACTCATAAAAACAACAAACTAATCAAAAACTTCGTCCGCTCCCCTCTTCCCTCCACTTCCATCACCCTCAACCTTCTCCAACGGCGCTGCTTGGCGAAGCCCCGTTCCCCAATCTGCCCCCATTATTACAGTCAAGTTCTCAGCGTCAAGACGCTTCGATGCCCACTACAAATCTCTGACTTCAAGTTGTACTGTACCGCAAATCCTGTTTCAAGTTGTCTCCCTTGCCTTCAACAATCTCAAGATTTTCAAGACCTCTGGTTCTCTTCATGTTCACAATCTTCACACCAAAGTCCTTGCGCAATTACCGGTCCTTGGGCAACCCGCCTTCTCTCCTGCGGCTCTTGCGTTGACAACGGCACCACATCATTCCTTGCGCTGATCATCGATACCTACTGCGGCGCCGCCCGCGCTCCAGGCTGGATTTTTATTGCTCAGAAATCCGTTCTCAGCACGGAGGACGCTCTCTACACCTATGGCGTAGTACCCCATAGTATATAATTATTCCCTGCATTCGTGGCCCGAATAAGCCCAGCAATATTAGCGAGAGAATCCGATATGGCAATCAAAGATGACCGGCATATATGGTAGACCCCGACTCTATGGAGAGGGGCTGGGTGGAAATGCCGCGCGTGCCGCGCGACTGCCGCGCACTGATGCGGCAGTGCGGGGAATTGAGGCGGCAGTGGCGCGGCACTGACGCGGCAGTGGCTGTGTTATTGCCGCGGCAGAGGGGTTAAGTACCGCGCCGCCTTTAACTCCTTCCACACCCCGTTCTAGACTGCAAGGCGTATTGAGGCAAGGTTTAATACCTTCAATACATCATCCAGAGCGCACAAATCATCCCAACAACCCCGATTCGCAGCGCCCTGAAACACCTCCAATCTTTGACTAGATGTTGACTAGATCATGTCTATCTCCCAAGTTTGGGATACAAAAATAACAGGAACGAAGGGGAAGCCGTGGCCTTCAAGTCTGAATATTAATTGTAGGTACCTGCATCTCTCTTAAGTATGTTATGTCGCCATAAACGCGTGTATTATTGCCGGGCAATATATATATCTCAAACATTGGGAGTTGCAAGCACTTTGGTGACGTGAATAGATAGGATGTGCAAAAGCCGCATGAGCCGCATGCGGCATTTTGTACATTGTGCAATGCCGCGGCTTTTTCTTCGCTGTTCTTCATTCTTGTGTTTCGCAGTAGCCTTCAATGCCTCCTTAATCTCATATTCCACTCCTGGGAGTGTTATGTTTTGGATGTGCAGCTGTGGGAGGCCGCATTTTTCAAGCATCACGAAGGCATCACTTACTTTTCCTATATTTTCACGTCTGCCACGCAGCAGAGGCAATGCCAAGGATCTTCCCTCTCCCCACAGCACCTCTCCTTCGCCTCAGGTAAGTTTGTCATACAATAGTTAATTGACACCTCTCAGATTTCAAATTTGCTGTGCGGCTTTGCACAATGCACAAAATGCCGCATGCGGCTCATGCGGCTTTTGCACATCCTATCTAATAGGGGTGCGTCGAGATCTAAATACACTTTCTTTGGAAGTGCTATGGTTGAATTTCCACTCCGGGCACCTTGCATGAGCGATGGGTATGAATTTTTCTCGCAGCGCACAGCGTACCTCTGATGTTACTGCCTAATCCACTGCGAATGACGGAGCAATTGACTGAATATCCTGGCATTAAGCTAGACGACAATCTAGAAGACTGAGCAAATCTAACTTCGCAATCAAATTCATAGACGCACCGTGCACTGGTGCTATCCTGGTGAGTAGGCTTACACACGTTTCTCAGGCAACAGCCCATTGGTGCCCGAGACAATTCGTGCAAGACTTGTAAGCAACCACGTATGTACTCAAGAGGGCGGTCCAGGCTGAACTAACCATCCCAGTAATCGGACAATGATTGTCCCTTCAAATCTTGTCTCGAACTCTGGCGCACATTTTCAATTGAAACAAAGCAAATCGACTGCTATAGTGATCCCTGCATTCACAGATGGATTTGCAGGGATCCTGCAGTGCCGTTATATTCGTTCCCAGACATTTCAATTCCGAGTCGTTCCAAAGGATCCAAATACATGGATCTGGATGGTTCTCGATTCCCCATCATTCGAGAAGAAGGTAAAGGCTGGACATCTGTTGATTTCAGGCTCATCGCACTACCACTTGATATTTCAACATCCATTACTCCCAGAAATCCCTGCGTTGGAAATGTCCGCTGAAGTGTCGTCCCATGCCGGGTCTATTCCTGCCTATTCCGCGTGGTAATTTATCAAGCAACCAGATTAAGGTACAGAGGTTCTTAAATTCACGGATCTTTGGCACCTGCCATTTGAGAGTAAATTCACGCCAAGCTCAACTTGACCTGATGAAAGCTAACAGATTCCCGCGGAGCATACAGCCATTTCTGGTGGATTCACCGTCCAATGGCCTCCAATGCGTGCTGAGATTTTGAGTCTATGTATCTCATCCCAGGAACCGGTGCCGGTTCCTGATTTGGGCCATTTGACGCGATTTTGAACAGTGGGTCAACATTATTTAGTGCCATGGGTGTCCTAAATAAATTGTGTGCAACCCACTTTTGAACAGTTGGTCAACATTATTTAGTGCCGTGGGTGTCCTAAATAAATTGTGTAAATGGCTGATTTTGAACAGTTGGTCAACATTATTTAGTGCCATGGGTCTCTTAAATAAATTGTGTAAATGGCTGATATCTTAGCAACCACTGGGCCGTTTCCCTTGATTCCGGTACTGTTAGAAAGCTGCTGAAGTGTTCTAAACCCTAGACCCATTCCTGGGGCTAGAGGTAGGGTAGGGCTAGGGTTAGGGGCAATGTTAGGGTAAATGTTGTCATTGGATGTGACTAGGGCTAAGGCGCAACATGTCCTTCCTCTATGATGATATACTAGGGGAAGGGGCAGTGGGGTGACCAGGCAGTGCAGCAGCGCCGGTTGCCCCCACTGCCCCCTCCCTTAGTATATCATCATAGAGGAAGGACATGTTGTGCCTTAGCCCTAGTCACATCCAATGACAACATTTACCCTAACATTGCCCCTAACAAGGACATGTTGCAAGAAAAAGAAAGTTAAGTAGCTGTCACTTGTGAGCTGTCTTAACTGTTGCAACCTGCACAATGGGTTAGTATTCAAAATTGGTGACTTGACCAATTAAAAACACACGGAATACATTCAAATTCAGCCCAGAGCGTTTAGGCCGATCAAGAACCAGAGTGCGGTGGCATGCATGGGCAGGCACACTGCTGAAGGCTGGCCGGTGCTCTCTCACCTACACTAGAACTGGACACCTCCTCTGACACTGCCACCATCTCAATCCACGGTAAAGATTCTCACTATACTTACTGTATATTTCTCAAGAATACAAGTGACCAAATCACTAAGTGTCTGTCTGCTATGTTCAGGCCCATCTCAAACCTTCTTGGAATTTCTTCATTTGAATCCCAGACAATGCCATAGATTGCACGCAAAAGCCAATATATATCTACGAAAGCTGCAAGAGCATTAGCATCTCAGCTCCAGTACTCACAGATGTGCATAGAGAGACTTGCCACACCTAAGTATAGCCCCACCAATTTGCTCATGATGACATTTCTGCCAATCTTCTCTGTTTAGTTTAAATTTTGAACATCCAATGGTTCGCCATCGCAGTCTGTGTCCTGGTCTCTGAATGAGTGTTTATGCAGTTGCTGACTAGCTGCACAGCACAATATATTGGGAGTGTAACATTACTACCCCACCGCCTCGGATCATGAGCTCAGCCGCTTCTCTCTCTCTCACCCTACTATCTTCTCTACCCTGCACTCTGTCGTGTCCTCTGCCTCCATCATGGGGATCTGCCACCTTTACACCCAAATTACAATTCTGCTTAGTTGGAAAGAAAACCTACGGGACCTGGGCATTTTTGTCACTGTCCTCAGCTTTCTTATCCTTGTGGTGTTCGGCTGTTCGGTTCATTGAAGCAAGTACTCTGATACTGCACCCCAGGGTTTCCCTCAAGATTCAGCCCACTCGCAACTCTGCTCAATTGCAATGGTCGAGGCTGCTGTGTCACTGCCCTCAAGTTCAAGTGCAATACTGCACAGCTATCCAAGGAAATACTCCGCAGGACCCAGGTTGCCTCTTCATTGCTTCTGGCTCTCTGCTCTAACTTTAATCTCAAGACTTGGCCGATTCTTCAATGATGTCCATCCCTTTTGTGCTGCCCTCCAGCACGATCTCAATTTATTACTGCAAATCCTTCAAGATCTTCCAGGACCGGGAATACCCCGATTCAGCTATTCCCAACACCAAATGACAAATCTCGGTCCCTCCATTCTGCGCATTGACCCAGCAGCATGTCTCGATACCTTTCGGCATCTGGAGGGGGGTGTGCCCGAATACTTCCCTCTACTGTTTCCCTGCCGATTGGACTACACTGAAATTGCTTGCCCACACGTTCAACAGGAATAGGTTCAATTTCACCATTTTCGCTACCTGAACTTCCGTCAAAGACGCTGCTCGGAAGCAGCACATGGGCCAACAAAACACAGTGCACTCTGTGAGTTTCTGTCATAAAGTCTATTCAATGACTCATGGATGATCATTAGACTCGCAACCAGTCTGTTTTAGGCAACCGACTTTTTGATCACGAGACGAGCAAAGGGATCAAAAAGGTTCCTAAAACGACTGGAACATCTGGTCATCATTTTTGGTGGACCCGCCAAATGTGAGTTGAGACTTTGTAGAATGGGACCTCAAACCTTGGAAAAAAGTGTAAAAACTGTTATAGGGAAAGATGAATAGTTTTGAATTCTGAATCGAATGCGCCCAACTTGTTTTTGACATTTGGTGAAGATCGTGCTCGCCGTCTGCGCACGGACCAGTTGACGATGAGCACGACCTTCACACAAAGTCGAAAAACAAGTATGTCTCATTCAGCTTAGAATTGAGAACTATTCAATTTTTACTTAGGAACTTTTGACACTTTTTTTCAAGGTCGGGTTGAGGCTGAGGGTCATATTCTACTAAGTCCCAACTCATCTTTGGCGCGACCACCAAAAATGATGACCAAATGTCCCAGCCGCTTCGCCAACCGTGATTAGCGCAGCCACGTGCTTGGCGAACGCGGTTGGTCACGAGCCTAGATGATCATCGCAAGTGGTTAGCACTGGGTCCCGTGATCCAGTCTAGCAAAAGCACAATTATTCGGGCACATCAACAGTCAACCATCCCTTTCTCAACGCTGTTTCCTATCAGCTTCGCTAAGGTTGTTCTCCAGCCAACATGCTCTGTCGAACACCTCTTTAACTGCCACAGACAACCGAGAATTTATATTTTTTGTGCTGTGTTTCACTCCATCTTAGAATTTTGTGCACCTTTTGGTGATCATCCATGGTGACTTCTGAGCTTCAGGGAGATTCAAATCTTTTTACTGTTTTAACTTTTCAACTGAGATTGAAATTTTCTTCCTGGGTGTGCCGCGTCCACTCTTCAAGGCGAGTTTATTTATTATTCTTCGGTTCTCGATCTCCCTCTGCCGCATATTTCAATCTTTCTGTCTCAGGAATTCCACCAGGTCGCTACATCATGGCTCTGCTGAAGGACACACTCGGTTCTATGGTATCGGAAGTATACTTATGTGGCGGTAGGGATCCAATCCCTCAGCTTTACTCCTCCATCATCGTCACCATCCTGCTGGCTGGAAAACGAAATTTGCATTTCAGTTCTTTAAGAAAATTCAATATAAGTGTGCGATGCATTTTCAACCTATGTCGGAGCGATAGGATGGCACATCTTGTCTTGATATAATGCGACCAGTTTCCTGGTGATGTCACTTTATATATATGCTGGTACCTCAATCAATTCCCTATATTATCAACGACTGCCTACCGGGCCAGTCGAGGTAGTGGGCCACTTGCCTAATAGAAGCCGGTGCAATAGAGATGGTCGGAATTTGGGACCTGTGGTGCAGTACGCGACCTATGAGGAGTGTGTACACCAAATTTGGACACAAGTTACGGCAGCGATCAAGGGCCGTGCCAAATTCTTGATGAAGTTGGCGGCGTGTGAACATCATTTCTTATTTCCGAACACCGCTTCGCGTTCTTTCTTACCTGTTTCTCCACCAATTCTTCGCCGATTGACAAGGTCTGGGGATCGGTATTATCGCCTGATTTTGGGGAATGACATAGGCCTATCGTATACATCAACATCGTTCCGTCTCGTCTCCTGGAACCTCGCGAAAGACCTCTATCTGACTTCCAGTAGTCCACTGCTGCAACCGCTATAGTGACCCACCTGTGGACACCACGGCCCTAGAACTTTGTTGGTGTATTTAGGATAAACAGTGCTGTCCTCTTCCTCAGAGATGGGTTTTCAGCGGTTAAATTTCCTGGCCACAGCGGGGTACATGTCAAAACCCACGGATTTCATTAGCGCGTATAGACGAACTTTTTTGGAGGGGTTATTGGTGTGTGGAGGTCGTACTATGCCGATTATTATACTCCAATACATCGTATGTAACCATATTTATCCTCTTTCCGAGCAAGAATTCCGTCTGTGCTTCGTAGAGCGCCCCAAATCCGCGCTCTGATTTCACCCTGCAGCCTTGGCTTCAAGGCAAATGCTTACAGTGCTGAAATACCTTGGATTCGCATTTTGGGTGTATATAATGGTGGCCTCATATAACTTCGTTAATTTGAGATACATTCAGGTAGCCAGTACGAGTCCGAACTGGTGATTTAAGGCAGTGGCCCGCTTCCCCGTTTTTGCCATTTTGGGAAACCACCACAAGGAAAATTCGGTAGGCCCGGAAACTATCGTGTAAATTCGCAAAAAAAATATCCACTCACTCATAGGATCTTTACCTTCCTTCAAGTACCCATATATCTGTATTCACATAATTTTATCCATGCGCACGAGGTGAAAACCGCTAAGGTGGCCCAGTACCCAGTCGCTGATAATACATTTGCCGCTCCGTCTTGTGGTACAAAACGGATGGCTGTGTCTGGCATAGCCACCAGTAGCTAGCTATCTGTGTGGTTCATTTGGGAACCCAAATGAACTAGCTATATGTGTAGATTTGGCCAAAACTAACGGGCAAGGCACTTTTTGGGTGCTAGGCCTGTTTCACCAGCCACCTGTTTGAAACTGCCTGCCAGGATTTTATTCTTCCCGAGGTTTGTGCAAGGAATCTGGTGGGTGGCCACCGATGAAAAATGTGTATCAGAGGGGTAGAATCCACCTCCAAAATTTGGGGGTGATTGGATAAGATCTGGCTTCACACCAAATTTTTGCAACACCCTCCCCTGGCGCAACCTAGATATTACTAGGAATGGTGAAATTGGACCGGTGAGCGGATGGCCGGATGGATTGGGCCAGGATCGGCGTATGAAAGAATAAGACCCCAAAGAGCGCCGACATAGTGGTCGAAGCTGTAGATTGGTAGTGGTGAGGAAGATGAAAGAGGATGGACTCGGGGAGGAATTTTGACCTGACATTGAGAGCCAAGATCCGCGTAGCTTGACAAAACTCAGAGGATTTCGTCGAATGGCGGATGTGGTCGTGGTGCGGAAGAAAGAGGTGCTGTGGCTGTGTCGATCACCAGATCAATCTTCACCCTCCATCTCGACGCTCGACGCCTCTCCAGGGTTTCCTCAGCTCAACCCTCTGGCAATTCATCCTCACCTACGAATGCACCAGCCCACCCCCACTCCCTGACCTCGGGCCATCGACACGTCATGGAGCACTGCCGCATATCTTCCCCGTTGGATGCTGCGGCGCGTTCGACGTGCAAACACCCACAATACCTCAGATATTTCGTTTTCATCCATGCCCTGCATGGAATGGCGGTGCTAGATGAGAATTTAATACACGCTATCAGAGGTGGATACCCATTTTGACGGATTGACGGATCGCGTCGGTGCGTGTACCTTTGTCCACTATCGTCCTTTTCATTGGAGTCAAGAATTAGTTTTTCATGTCCATATGCCAATAATCTGCGTCTTTTATGCCTGTCAACTTTTGGTGGGGCTGAAAATAGCACCACACTGCAGATTCCAGAGCGTGGTGGTTGCGTTACCATGCCGCAGATGCCCAGGGATATTCTACGTGTCGCCTTTTTGAGACTCGGGATCTCTGAGCATCGGGTTCGAAAATGGAATTGGCCGCTTTTGACGTCCTTCATATCTGGTGCATTTCGGTGTGTATGGTGCACGCGTGAAAGACCGATCGTGTGAGCTGGCCGCCTGGCCTGGATTTCCGGCCCATTTGGGCATTTCGAACCCAGCTGTGTACCCGCCGGCGCCAACCTATCGATATCCCTCTCCCAATCGCAAGGTATGTTTCAATGTTTGATTAACCGTTCTCTCCTCTAATGAGGGTTATCTAGTATTCCTCCGCCCCTTGTCTGCGCGCAATACATCGAGGATATTCCGCCTTTGGACATCTTGTACCTCTTACGTTGTTGGCAACGGAGACGCGACTTCGCCGTGATTATTTGCTCTTTCGCTACACTGGCACCACATTTTTGGGCGTGTGAACATTCGACCAATCTGAGATCTCTGCCGTTCCCCAGGTGCTTTGGTATTCTTATCTGCTCCTTGAACGTTGCGCGAGGTCTTCCAGTCGTGGTGTATCCAAATTTGCACGTTCAAAGTCATTTATTTGTCCCCTTGCCCTTGGAAATTCCTCGACTTGGGTGCATCATGGTTTCGCCTCAATTGTTAGATCCTGATTCGTTCTTTTATCGCAGTATCCCGCGTGTCTTTGGTGCTCTCCATTTCCATCCCACTACCTTGATTGTTTTCATTTTGGCTATCCATCTAGAGCGAACCGCTTATATGTGATTATTTGCTTGGCTCGGCGACCTGCCGCAAGTCTCGTCTCGTCTGGGTGTCTGTTTTCGTTGAATTGCTGGTAATGCACCTTTTTTTTCCTGTTCCCTTGCCGTTTCGTTTCAAGCTTGGAGTTACACGGTCGGAGAAGGTTGAAGAACAGCATCGGGTTCTTTTTCCGTGGCATGCTGGTGCCTGCGTGTGAGCTTTCTGGTTGCCAATGCCATTCTGACCGCCTTCCCTGTTTCAGAGATTTTGATCATGATTCGTTCATCGATCCAATCGTTGTGCATTCATTGCAGCGTGCACATGCTGAAACAGTCAGTTCTTCTACGACCCCCAGTCGCGTGCGCCGAGCTCGGTTACTCATTATTTACTGAGCCGATTGCGCAGCGCTTGTTCTGCATGCTTAATATCGCTTTCTGGTGCTTATTCACGTAGGTTGCGCAACTCTAGTTTGTGTCTACTCGACGAGCAGCCTGTAGCACCACTGATCCTATATGCCGTTCAATTCTACCTCGGTCCACGGTCCTGCTGCCCGGTCTTTCTAGGCTGCGTCTATTCCCAGAACTATTCCAGCCACGGCATTCTTGTTTCCGCGTCGTGCCGCGTTGTACCGCACATCCTTGGACTACCGATCACCATGCACACATTTCAATAACAAAACCCAGCCCGAGCCTGTGATTCCGACTCCCAGGAACCAACCGTTTGCATTGCGTGCCCTTTTTTTTTTTCCCCGCATCCGTTAACGCTTCTCTTTTTTTTTTTTTGGCCGTACGATAGGACCGCCAGGCAGGAAACAATAGGTTAACTCCTGGCAGCCCGCGCAAGGGTGGGGGACTCATCGACCCCCATCTGTATATTTCCACACCTGAGGAAATGCGTTTACGCACACCGCGTGCACGGCAGTGTGGGGCTCAATGTCTCTGCTAACCTACCCCCTGAATTGGGGGAGGGGACCTTTGTGATCCTCTTGACGCCATACCCACTAAAACCCTAGCTTGACGGAGCCAATCTTTTGGCAATTTGTCGTCGTCCATGAGCGTACCTCGCCAAGTGTCCAGAACCAACCTCGGCGGTATAGAGTATTGTTTACCAAACTTGTCTTCCCCACTTCATTTTCTCGCCAGTTTCACATCTGGTCTGCGCTTCCTGAGGCTTCCTTTGTTCTTGTTCCTGCTCCTGTTCTTCCCATTTAGCTCAAGCACTTAGTATCTGCTTTCCAAGCCTGCTCATCCGCGCACTCATGAATCATGCTCCGAAATACCCATCCACATGCTCATGTTTACGTCCGCACACCAACTCATCATCGTACTATCTCGCATCTCTGCATTCCCCCATCTGCTCCACAACCATTCCATTCAAATTCCTTCGCGACGCCCTGCGACGCCTAGCCTGACCTCGCCGCTGCAGAATCAAGCCGAACTTGGGATCAAGACTGTGTGGGCGAATGTCGACCGGTCACGGCGCAGTGTAGAAATCTCAATCTCGAAATCCCGCCAAACCCTGCCATCAACAAGCCAATGGGCTTCTTAGACTCGTTTTCTCTCTCGTTCTGTCGTAGGCGCATTGTACGCGGACGTTCATGTCGTACATACGCGGTGTGTGTGCGGACAGTTATGTGGTTAGTTACGATTAGGAATATCCGATGTCGCTGCTTTCTATCAGACAGCTCTGATTCTCGAGGATGGAGGACGACCAGATAATATGATGACGCGCATGCTGGTGGGCAGACGTAACGCACGTAGCGCAAGGGATGGATGTCATTTCAGCGCCGACCGATTGAACGTATGTTTGCGCCTGGGTTGATTTCATATTGCCCAGGCTGATTTCATTCATTCTTTTGATACTTACAGGGACACAGCTGAACTCCCACCGGCTGGCGGTGCAGCAGGCGCACGTCTTGGTTGGCGGACCCACATACGGAATGCCCGTATGTCATTTTAAGGCGATGGATTTAGATCGAACGCATCTTGCCTTGCCTAGACTTTTTTTGTGCATTTTATTATTTTTATTTTTTATATACCTAGCTATCTAACCTGAGAATGTGGTGCCACATTCTTGGATTAGATAGCTAGGATCGAGCGCGCGAGGAGGAGATCTGGACGTACTGTGCGTTGTCATTGATCTCTCTAACCCTGTAATCGTACCAGTTATACGGATCCCCGCACCCACACGTATGCATTTTTCCTTCCTCGCCCTCCCTTTACTCGCGCATTGACCTCCGTCGATGGCCTGATGCTTTACCCTTCGTTGTTCACCACCCTTCGTTCTCGCCCAGAGTTGTGTATCCCTCAATGACGAGTCAGACTAACACCTATTCCCGTGCTCGGAGCGCGCCGGTGCACACACGCCGTGGCCTCTACCTCGTCTCGCTAACTCTGCCGCTGGCTTTCACGGGGCACTATCCCCCTTTTCTAGTCGGTCAACAAGGCGACCGAACCTCCCCCCTGTTTTCCAAGGTGTTCGCTCGTGCTCAACCCCATGCTCTCCACCATATCCGCCTATATTAGTCTTATTTTTGATTTTCAAGACTCTGTCAGGGGCCCCATTCCTGCATCAATGCTTTTTCTCGACGTCGGAGTCCGCGTTCGTCTTTCCCGTTCTGTGAATTACTTTGCCTGGCGGTGTGGTAGTGCCTAACGGCCCGCTCGTCGCTCTGGTGGATCTTACCAGTTGCGTGCGAGGTCCTCTTCGAAGTTCGGGTGATAACAACCATTCTATTTTATTCCTCGTCCCGTACATTGACATTACCGATATTTCCTAATTCCTCCATCATTCCCCTCTCTTCATTGTCTAGATCTCATTTACAGTTGCAATGGCGCGCGCGCATCGCGTAGAACCGCGCTCCATCAATTCACGTGACCGTGGTTCGCTTCGAGTGTCTCACCTCAAACGCCTCGCAGGATGTCAGAAACCAACTGGACTGTGATTTTCCTACATACCCATTAAGCATATCTTTCATCCCATATTATTTTTTCCTACTCATCCATGGATTTCACACATCTGTAATCCAAACATTGCTCCCCCTACGGCGACGTTCGTACCCGAGGCCTCAGCCATCTCGGACTGCACTGGGGATCGAGACGTCAGTGGCTTCGGCACCCACTCGACAGCACTGAGGGCGGCAGTGTACTCTCCCTATACCGTCTGTGCGCTGTTCCCGTGTGGTTCGATGGTCAGAGGTGCGAGTTAGCTCAAGGACCATACCCCATTATTCTCTCATGGACTCTCTACGTATGTTTTTATTTTAATTACCTCCTGTCTTGTCTAGTGACATCGGGCACTGGTGGCGCTAGAGTACGCGTTGCAGCCATCCCGCGCGGTGTTGTATCGTGACTGTCACAATTGATGGGGGGGATTCCTCTCTTGCTTCTGCTCTACCACTATCGTCTGAGTCTATTGCGTTTTCTCCCCGAGTTTTGAGTCTAGCGCCTCGAGTCCTGAGTCCCTGCGCTAGATTTTTCACCAAAATATGAGTCCGCGCCATCCTCGTCACTTCGTTACTTCGCTTAGCACTGTGGACCTTCGTGACTTCCAAAACATTGCGTGAAAGTTCGTAACCTCAGCTCGATTTAGTGTAACTTCGTCACTTCCTCTGTGCACCGCAATCCCCGTGAAAGCTCGTCACTTGAGCTGCACGGAGCGTAACCACATGACCACGGCTATCCACGTGGAGAGTGGATGGCCAGTCGCGAGCGTAGCGCCACTCAAGTTTAACTCTTGTTTTGCAGCATAACATTATTGAGTACAGACTTCGTTCCACGCCTCGCAAGTCGGGGGATACAGGGGTCTGGACTTGTGGCGTCGAGTGGTTCAACCTGGCGTGAAATGCCTTGTAAAAGTGATTGAGAGTAACTATTAGATTATACAATTCCCGACTCCAAAAAGCTCTGGCTTCATTATGCTTATGAATTCTTATGACCTAGAACCAATTTGATGATTTTTTAACTCGTAACGAGACTGCATCGAGCAACGGTTGAACACGAATTGACATCAATTCCGAATTGATGTGAGTTGATGGGAGATCAGATGAGATGTTCGACTTGATGGCGAACCAACTCGACAACGACAGGTCCCGCACAAGCTGAGGGAGTCAGCCTTTACGACTCCCTGACTCTTGCGACTCATAAACTATAGGAACATATTATATGTACATTGACTTGACCCGCAAACCTCTCTGTGAACTAGAGTAAGATTCATTGCAGCGCTGCAAGCCTGAGGTTGCACTGTTTCCTCTACTCAATATCCACAAGATTATTCTCCATGTCCCGGGGAAGTAAGATGGTTACACCTACTTACGCGTTGATCAACAAAGACAGTAACAGATTAAGCCCAAGAATTATTTCGGAGTTGTAGATGTGGCTGTCTGCGTAACTATGTGGCTTGCGGGTCAACGATTCTGTTTTGAACCATTTCAGACGACAGTCGAGGGTTTGTTGAGAGTTTGGAAGTATGGTGACTTGTTGTGAAAGAGTTAAAACTGCTCAGTCAGATAATTCTATTTGTTCAACCCTTCGAGCTACTATGTGTTGAACAAGACTGTTGTATTTAACTGGCTCAACCGTTCAGCTCAATTGTTCAAGTGATTTTGCAAAATTCTTTTGCGGCCGAAGCATACAGAAATGACTCCAGTATCTGGTTCAACCGTTCTGCTTGCTCGGGCAGGTCAAAATGGTTGCCTTTGAAGACACCGATGTTTCGATTTATGGTACATTTCAACACGTTATGCCGGGAGGTTTCTGACTTGGTGAATTTATTTGCCATAACTCTACCATGGGAGCGACGATCTAGGTACTTTGAAAATGCATCAGAGCTGGGATAGGGTTGAGCCCACTGACAACATGCGCCCATGCGGCAACCATTTATAATGCTACAGCAGATCCCCGCGCCATGGTTGGCCACGGTCCTCAGGTCTCTACAGCAAGATAAAGCTCACTTGCATCCAAGATACACAATGCCCGAGTTCGTCGGTGTCGATCTGACGCGCCCAGTGTCATGTTCACTCTGAATCTACTGTATTTAAATATATGTATCGGAAGAATAATAGTAAGGCAATAATGTATTTATCGATCGTCAATGTCTGGTAAAATCGCGGTCAGCATTTCGGGCTATTCATCTCGAAACTCACTCCAGACATTCTGAGCATATTCCACCGAACTCATGCTGATGCCGTCTCTCTCGATCCCCTACCCCTTCAGAGGGCCAAGATTCAGACACTTGGGAGGCGCATCTGTCTCCAAGGACGTAGAGCCAGAACGTTTTTGCGTGTTCCGAGGTACCAATGGTAGAATAAAGTTTCAGCTCATGGTACGTCTTGAGTAAATATCAGAGTCTCGTAGTCGTACCTCGTATAGTTTCGTCTGCGACAGTCACATCACTAGCGCTTGCGGATGTCGATACATTCGAGGGAGCTAAGTTGCAAGTTCAGGTTGAATTTCTGCGCACAAAGAAAACAAACCTTGAGTCGAGGATTTACGATGGCAATCCTTGGTACCATTAGCATCTGTATGTGCGTGAGTAACGGTGCTCGTCGATCAACATGGCGTCTAATATATATCGCACCCAATTCGGTCGCCTGACTCTTCCGGAATCGAGGGGCACGAACACGCCCCGAGGAGTTACCCTGCATGTTGTGAGAAGCCAGAAACGAAGTGAGAAAGCACCATCGAACCTTTGATTCTGCCCGTTTCAGCTTGAGGTGGGCCTGTGCATCCGCAAAAGCTTTCGAATTCTCTGCAGCTTGGAGGGCATCGTCTGCAGCTCAAGCTCGTTTGTCATTCTCGGCAGCGTGAATGTGGCGTGCATTGCGGCTCGAATAACTATGAGACACCTCATTTCGAGGATTGTGTAATGCGAAAATATGGAGTGAAGATAGCGGACTCGTAGGGCATACTGCATGAAAGATTCGACGAGCCCCATCCCAATTCCAGTCTGTGTATTGTTCGCCGCGTCCTGGGCTCCCCCAAAATTGTGGCTAGGGTTAGAGGCGCCACGCGTAGTCCATAACGGGCGAGGGCGGACACGCGACTGCGAATCGCCAGCAGCGGAGCTCGGTGTGGATGGCGGTAACAAAGAACGGAGGGGTGGTTCCGTAATGCCAGCGATCAAACAGTACACTTACCACGCACGGCCACCCAAGTGACGAGCTTTCATCAGAATTGAACCGAGGTGACGAGCTTTACGAGAATTTAGTCGAGGTGACGAGCTTTCCCAGAATTTGGTTGAAATGACGAACGTTCACGCTTTCCCATCAAACTCACGAACTTTCTCGCTCCTAAGCGAAGTAACGAGGGTCACTACTACTCCCAAAATATTCCCCTGAGCTCTCCACCGCTGAGTCAATTCTCTTGTCTCTCATATCGTATTTTCTACTCTACTCTTACAGGTTGGGTACGGTACGAGCAATACATCTCAAGGTCCACGCTAGGACCTACTTTTACTTCTTCAGCGGCGGTGCTGTAGGCAACTCCATTGCCTGCGTCCTTCCAGCTGCTGTCGCAGAGCGACCAGACGCGCGACACTCATTGTTTATTTGCCCAGGAGGCTACCTCGTCTTTAGTACTTCCCATAATCACGCACTCATTTTCTCGTTACGATTCATGGAATAGCGCATTGCTCCGTTGGCGTGCAGAGCAGCCACGACGCCAAAAACAAAGAACAAAAATAACAGCAAAAAGAGATTCTTGATAGGAGTTCGTGAGGCAACTAGTTAGTCGAGGTCGTGCACATTGCGAGAAATGGACACGCTGATTCACAAAGTACACGTAGAAATGAATTGAAGGACTAGGTTCTGTAGATTGTGCTAGATGGAGTTAGGTCGGTGTAGATCACTACACAGCCCCCCATCAAGGCGACCACACGTAATGTTCATTTGGCTTCTGGAGTACCCAGTAAGGCCCCTAAACTCAGGTAAGTGTAGATGAGGGTAGCTTGTGGAAGCTCCCTAAACTCAGCTGCACAAACCTAGACTTCCCTTTTGAATGTTTTTTTTGTCTTGCACATTGCTAGCAGTTGCATGGGAACCATTAAGTTTCAAGCTCAAGTTTCTCTGTACACTATGATCCTCAAAATTCGGCTGTGCAGGGACTGCGATTTTTGGACAGTTGCACCAGAAGAACTCGTGGAGCAACAGTTCCATTAGCTAATATTTTGAGTATCTGCATGCCTTCCCCCTGTTGTAGTAGGTGGCTACAAGCACCTGTGACAGCCTACACAGACCCTCCCAGACCTAGACCGACCTACACTGACCTAGCCAGAGCTAGGCAGATCTCCACAGACTATGCTGTAGGCACCTAGCCTCAATCATCGGTGTAGCTACTTTTGGGTCCCTACACTCAGGCTGAGCCTAGAAAGGGTCGGAACGCAGTGAGTATCTAAGAAAAAAGACTCAGAGTTCCAAGCAAGGGAACAGCGGCCAGAAGGACTTTAGCATGAAAGGATTACGCGCGCACCCGGTGTGGTAGAGGGGAATGCCCGGCTCGTAGGTTCTTGTTAAGGGTCGGTGATCCGTGAAAGTGTAGAGTAGATTTTAGAATAAGAATGTGTAATGATGTCTTGAGCCGCAGAGTATGGAAATGGATAGATGAGAGAGTACAAAAGTGCGAAAATGAGAGGAAATGAGGGCAAGGTTGTGAGGCGTAATTCGGGAGTTTTGATCGCTAAAAGCCCACTGGCGACGTTCCGGAGTGGAAGGGTCGAGGTGCTCCGATGCTACCTCTGGGCGCTTGCCCTGCACTGGTCGCGAGGATGGTGGTACGAAGGTAAGATTGCGTGATGTGGCACTGTTTACGATACAAATAAATGAGGTAAGCTAAATAGGGGTAAATGTAGAATATGGATGAAAACACAGTAAAAGGAGATTTCCGCATGGCGGCCCTCCGACCCTACCACACCGGATACAATGGGGAAGAACTCGAATCCGTTCTCCCCCGGCTACGAGAATTCAAACGGGTGGATCTCACTCGCGGGGTTGGAACACACTTGGATGAAGTTTGCAACGCCGAGCTTGAAACAAGCGATTTAGCGCAATGGAAAGGATAGGCGGAAACGTGTAATCACCTAATATTTCAAGGGAAACGGGAAGCGGAAGGCTCGGGGCAGGCCATCCGGCCGGGTGAATAATGTGATATAGCCTGCGACTTGAATCGGCGTGAAGTACGAGATCGGGGCGACTCAATATCGCAGGTTGAAGACAGACGCGGGGACTTCTCTACCGGGCGTCAAATAATTACGAAAGAAAATTGGTGGCCCACGCACCTGCGGCAGCGTTGACTTATACCAAACATGATCCATACTCTCGCGCCATGTACTGAAGAACCAAGGTGTGAATATCGTGTGTATAAACGCATCCTAGACGGGGACAACGCGAAGACGGAACCCCACGAAACATAAGCATGAAAGGAACGTAATATGTCAGTAGACCAAAGACTTCAGGGGAAAAAACGAAACATTGATGCCTGCTGCCAACTTGAAATGTACGAGGTGCAAGCGAGGTTTTCCGCTCAGCGCCATTTCACCAGGAAAACCGCAGATGTTGCGCGCGAAGTGAGCAGGTACTGTGTCCAGCGCGATACGCAATGATACGAATAGCCTCAAAAGAGAGGCTTTTTGTACTTCACTGGGTACGAACGGCTGGGACATAGGAGCTGCATCCTTTCGGCGTTGTTCAATCAGACGGATCCATTGAGTATTAGATAGGATTTGCGTACAAAGAGGAACACTTAGGATTGAAATTTCATAGAGCAGGGCACCTCCAACGAACTTCTTGCCCACCGTTGCCCTGCCGAAGACGCGCAAGACACAGCGTGAGCGAGCAAAGCCTTCCTAGGGTGTGTGATGATCCAGCGAGAACTCGGGGTAGTGCAGGGTCCAAAAGTAGTTGGTCGGCGCCAGAGCAGTAAAAGCCGGCGGGGGATTTGGATTCGGGCCAGCACTAGAGAGGGCCATGGACGTCAAGAGCAAGAGACAATGGATCCGTGCGGCGATCAAAACTGCCACGCGGTCTTCTTTCTTCTCTCCCACTGCCAAACCTTGGCCAAACCCAGTTTTCATCGTTGCCTGTGCCTTTCTTCCCCTCCCTTGACTAACTTGACTTGCCTAAATTTACTTAATATGTACCTCAATGCATTCGTCGGTCCGCGCACCCGCCCATTGGCGCTGTTGCCTAGCGACTCTGCCGCCTATATTTTGCCTGGATAATCTCCATTCCTTTGTGCTCCGCTCAGCTATCGTTCCGGCCGCATATTTCAGTTCTTTCCTGCATCACACACAGGCGATGATATTCATCTCGACCTAGGTTCCCACCCGCCGACTGCGACCACGTCCAGCACAATTCCACGCACTGAACCCTCTCTCTGCTACTCGGGCTGCGCGAACTAGCGCCTTGGTATTCTGTGCGTTGTGTTGCCTTTCCCGAGCCTGTCACCTGCTTAGGTTGGCTTAAACCAAAGGTGTTTCAGCGGGAACTTTGTTTAAACTGTTTAGCCGGCTTAAGCTAGTTTAATCCTACAATCACCACATATATCTGTGCTACAGGCGACCTCGTGGCATTAAACCAATTAAACGTATTGAGCCAATTTAACCCGTTAACTATTCAAGCCGTCGAGTTAAACAGCTAAGCTGATCATAAAGAGATGCGTATTGACGCGGTGGAGGTGAAATATGTGTTGGTGTGTCGGCCTTGACCTGTGACATCAAGTGTGTATCAACAGGGTAACCGTGAATATACACACCGTGTTATATATTCAAACGCCGGCCTTGCAGCACATAATTCAATTCCAAAAACCGATGAATAGTGAGCGATCCGATTGTGCCGATTCGGTGGCATTGGAGAGGGGAAAATCAGAATTTTGTTTCCCAGTGGCATCGCGAGACTCGACGATGAGGAACCTAGAAGGTGCCTTACCAAATTGACACTCTATAGTGAAGGCAGCGAGACTCGGGAAGGTGGCAGATTATACCAGAGCTGTGTCTGGAGGTGGAGACGATGACGGGAGAGAGAAAGAGGCGTGAAGTCACAATGTCACGGTGGCATCGAAACAAAAGCGAACAATGTTTGAACAAAGAAACGAGCCAAATACAATACAACACGGACTTCGACCTTGTCCAGAACCACCATGTCCTTCAAGTTGGAACTTGGTGCTGTGTCCTTATCCTATTCACATTTTATCCTCTCCCATTGTTCTCTGGAGTCTGGAACTGACCGATGCAGCCCCAGGCCCCGACCTTCGGCTGCCTCATCATGATCTTGATCTCCGGCAGCTGCCACCGCGAACACAGTACCCTGGCCTTCAGCGCACCCATTTCTATCTCCAGCAGCCCTCCCCAGTTGACTCAGCACACACACTCCCACCACTTTCCTCATTCAAAGGTGCCAATGAACTCCCCACGAGCAGGCGGCTCATTTCGACCAAGCGTGACTATGGGTCGCTAGTCAGTTTTATCGGCTTAAATATGTTAAACTGGTTAAACCGGTTGAACTGGTGTAAAGACGTTAAATGGGTCAAACAGTTCTATCGATTAAAGCAATTTGAATGGGTTAATCCAGTTTAATGAGTTTAATATTGATTTAATGACGCTGGTGGTTAGTAGCATAGGCATTTATTGCAGTGGCAGGCTGAAACTTGTTTAAACCAGTTAAACAGTTTAAGAAAACTTCCCGCCAAAACACACTTGGTTTAAGCCAAGCTAAGCAGAATTTATCCCGAGCGGTGCTGTATGCAACATGACCTCCATATTCATCACCCCTTCTTGCACCCAACGAAACGCCTTTAGCGCCATTTGTTACCCGCATTCGGGCCTGGTATCTTGCAGTCAACGTCCCCGATAATACGCGCCATCCTCATTTTTTTTTGTTCTGACTCTCGCCGGGCTCTGATAAAACCGACCTCTTCAGGGCACTTCGCACGAGTTTCTTCTGTGCGCGACTCAAGATAAACGGTGTAGGCGGATCGGTGCGTTCTCTCGATGTGAGTTCCCTTGCGCTTCGTTTCTCTTACTTGTACTTTCTTTTCAGGAGCAGGGAAGCAAAACCTAGGAGCAGCACCGGCGATGGCCAATTCCAGCGTTATTACTCTTCTCAGGCCGTCCGTCCCATCCCCGGCATCGTAATCCATTGAGTAAAGTCCCTCATTCGTCTGGTTCTGATTTTCATCCCCGCTCAGTTCATATATTATCTTCCTCATAATTCAGAGGCTGACCTTGTGCCAGCTAATTTTTCAGTCGACGGCTCAAAGATTTCGTCGTCTCGACTCTCGGATGGTGAATATCACATGGTGCGTGGCCCATTCTTTCTGTTTCCCCTCTTCTCTCTCACTCTTCCTCACCCAGTTTCTCGACTTCCAGACGGCGAGTTGTAATTAAGCGCTGTACGCACCTTGAACCTTCACTAGCATGCACTCGTGACCGCTGGATTCTAATATTTGTGCCCGCGTTCGTTCTTGATCTCGACCTCTTCGATCTCCTCAAATTATGCATAGCCGATGGCCTGGTGTGGCCACGTCCAAATTCCTGTGTTCAAGCTCAGACCACGAGCCAACATATCTCAAAATTCGACGTGAATGCCCTTCACCGTCGTTCTGGGCGGTTTATTTCTTGCAGGTTGTGCGCTGTCTTCGACCGCTTTTAAAATACTGGTGACGCATGCCTACTCAATACTTGCCTGACCCAGCAATATAATTATACAGAGTCTGTTCATTCAAAAGCCCCGTCTCGCAATTTCACTATCATGCGCGTCGTACTGTGGCCACACCAGTCCAGTGTCAGAATAAAAGCAGGACTGAGGTCCAGGGCGATGATCAGGTTAGAATTGAGGACGAATTGATGCTGGTTCAAATAACGGCGAAAATGTTGAGTGCTGTAGAGACATAACGTACCTGGCGGGGAAGAATGAAAGTCAACCTGAGTAGAACCCGTCGTAAAGCTCACGTCCTGAGTGAAAGTTATGACTCGTGAGCGGACGGGGTACCATCTGAGCGGTGAAACCTGACGCCTTCACATAATTAAATTAGAACGAACGCGCACCGCGAACGATCTATATCTCCTCGACGCAAGATAAAGGACATCATACCCTGCAGCACGGAGAAGCCAATTGTGGCCCACGTGGGACGAAACGATGGTCGCCATCATGCTAAAGGTAAAAAAAAAAACCAAGGATATACGCAGCGCGTAGCAACAGAGCACATGCACGAAGTGTATTGCACCGGCATGGCGTAAGTGCTGGCGAAACGAGGAGGAGAGCGGCGCGTCCAGGCGCCGCGGAGAGCCAAGAACGAATCAGACACCCCAAATGGAGTGCTGTGGTCGTGCCTGGCTATCATGGGTCGTATGGGGAATGCCGAGCCTGTGCGGAATATTTGAATGTAACAATCGTAGGCGCGGTGCGGCGCGCAGGCGCACGACAAGAGAAAGATGATAGAATGGGGGGTAGGTGGTGGGATGCGTGTAAATCTAGGAATAATCATGAGTGCGGCGGTTTGTATCGGCGAAAGAAGGACGCACCAGAGTTGTGCAGCCACATCTCCTGTCGTGCGTTCGTCCCCCAATGAATAGGCGGGGTTTTGTACTAGGAAGATCCGGGAGGCTAGAAGATAGCCTGAGAATGAAGCTGCGTGGAGTGGAGTGGGTGCTGCATTCAAATGTTAGATGAAAAAGGTACGCACTCGGGAATCCACGAGAGAACCTCTACATCTACACTAATTGACCAATGATGTGCGCTAGCGCGCGACACAGTGGGGGGAGGTATCGAGAAGAGGGCGGAGGAATGACGACATAGATGGTAGACTAGCGTGTAGCCATTGGATGGTTGACGGGTAATCTGGATGCAATGCCACAGTAAGCCGCCGATGGTCTGCGCACGGGAATGAGGAGTCCAGAGGCAGAAGGGATAGATGCATGAATGCGTAGGTGCGTGGGAATGGCGGCGAAGCGTGAGGATAGTCAAAGAGCATCACTAGCGCTGGTAACTGCGCTGTACGCAGCGTGATGCGCGGAATGCAAGATCGGGAGCCGTCGGAAGGAGTGCGGTGTAGAGAGGAAGCGTTAGCGGCACTGGGCGTCGATATCAGCGGGGTTAGGCGGCCGAGAAATGAGAGGAAGAGGAGAACGTTTGAATCCTGGTGAACGAACGTTGAGCTCGGTGTGCCGGTTGACGGTGGTGGTGGTCGCAAAAGAAAAAGGAGCACCGCCACCCGTCACTCCTGTCACAAGACACTGCACTGCCCTCGCAGGCTCATCAGTGCGTCGTTTTTGATATCTGGACTTGGGGTTGAAAAGGCGTTGAGGTATGAAGTGGATTGTGTTGAACGAAAATTTTGTTTTTGAGGTGATTTTTTTTTGGAAAATAATTCCGTTCCCGCGGCGCAGCGGGAACGGATTTTGGAGACATTTTTGAGGTGATTTTTTTGGAAATAAATTCCGTTCCGGCAGGGCGGCGGGAACGGCTGTGTTGCAGAATATGAATTTCTGATAATGAGAGTCAAGCTGGCGTGCGGAATAGTCCTAGCCCAAGAGAAATAGGAGAACAGACCACTCAAATGGGACAAAGCGGCTCCTCCTCTAATGTCGTCCAAACGAGTTCTGTGACATCGCAAAAAAAATGTTAGCTTGCGATATATGCTTGACAGACCACCCATAATTTTACTCTCCTACAGATGGAAGTACTGGATGTATGGCCCCATCGAGCAGGCTACTCTTACCAAGCCCAAGTCGTGCAAATCCTCTCCAAAGGACTTGTCGAGCAGAAGCCCAACGCTCAGCGATGAGGATTGTTGGAATATCAAGCGGTGCGAACCCAGTACCGGCTTGATGAAGGAATGTATGTGGCATACGATGAGAAGTCATCGTATGTGCATTACGTTCATGGAACAACATTTGGACGTACATGGCGTACGTTCATAATTGGCGGAACGGACATGGTGTCCGATTGATGCACCATCCCCAAAAGGAAATTATGCGATCACATGTTGGAACGGACGGGACTTACGTTCAGCGTTTGCACCCCAGAACTGGAACGGACAATACATACATTCAGTGGAAACAGCCTGTACCATGTGGAACAAGGCTGTGCATCACTGATGTAGAAAAGGTATAAAAGCAGGGTAGTTTACGCCTGTAATATTAGACTCGATAGACTCGACAAACCACCCCCATCAATCTATCGTGTTCTCACCCACACTCCTTCTTGCTGTCTTCCATTTCATTGTCTCCGCCACATATATCCTCCCTTGTATATTGCAACAGGTTATGGGCCCCGGCCTAGACTCTGACTCTCTCATGTCTACCTCCACATTCACGAACCTCTATCAGGTCACGAAACTAAAGGACGATGGGTCAAATTGGTTGGCGTACAAGAGCCGTACCATGCATGCGGTGCGCGCACGCAACCTTTATCGACACCTACTTGGCACGGCTCGAAGGCTGTACGAATACCTGCCGAAGGACCTTAACACACCAGGCAGCCCTCTTCTGCTTGAAGACAGGGCCACAGAAACAACGCCGGCACAGATCGAGGAGAATGAGAAGAAGTTGGACGCATACAAGCAAAAGGAGGCCCAGGTTATCCAGCAGATCGTGAGCACAGTTAATGACAGAATACTGCTGCTGATCGGGGAACTGGGAGTGCCTACTGCCGCTCAAGTTTGGAAACTTGTGAGTGGCGAGTATGAGGCAAAGAGCGAGTTGGTTGTGGCTGATCGCCGACGACGACTCCAAGACTTGCGATCATCACCAAAAGCGGGAGATCCTTCCATGGCCATATATGGCCTTCCAAGGTACGGCAGGACCGGAAACCCCGGAAGGCTTCACCTAGCCATGGAAAGCAACCACAACGCCTTGGAAGGTTCACCTGGCCAGGTGACCTTGGGGTCTTCCATGGCCTTGTATAGGCTTGGATAGCTTTCCACGCTACCCAGGTTACCAGAATCCTTTCCAATTATCCCGAAACCGTTCCATTCGCACAAAATGAAGAATAAAATAGATGTATTGGTAAAATGTAGAAACATACAACGAGTTCTACATCAAGCATAGGCGTGGTCGTTGCCGTTCCTGAATACGCCCCAGATGCATTCAAATATGTCCCTTGAGTACGGCGTGATCCCAGAGTCACGGCGCTGGGGAGGACCGTGTGTGACCGCATTGAGGTCGGAGAAGATGAGGTTTGGGGAGGCTTTGATGTTTTGACTCGGGTAGCTTGCACGGCATGGCTGACTTGAAGCTTGGGGATCAGGATGGGCAGCAAGAGGATTGAGGAAGGCTTGATCAGTGTTCGTTGTTGCTCTAGATTTGGGTGTCTTGAAGAAAACCTTGAGACAATCTTGAGACAAGAGCACTGCCGAGAATATAAGAGATACGAGTAGGGCTAGGCGGGCCTTGCACGAGCCGCTAGTGAGGAGTTGATGACGCGAAGGCGACTTGAGCGAAGCAAGCCCGTATATTCAGATGCTTTATTGAGTGGGTTTGGGTGGGAAGCTGGGATAGTGGTAGCGAAGGGCTCTAGAAAATATGGAGCATGGAGGCTCGCTTGACGAGCTTGCAATATGGATTGAGCTAGGCTTCGCAGAGCCTCGGTGCTCAGAATTGGAGGGCTTGAGAATAATCCTGAGGCAGGAATACATCTGAGAGTAATGAAAGACCCAAGCACGATTTGTAATGGGTGAAGGGAGCGGCGACATGGAGGGAAAGAGCAAGGAGCGACGAACACCCTCATCAATCATCAACCATTGATCACGCGTATGCGATCAGCAACGCACGGACCATCAAGTTGATCAACTGACAAACAACTTGCGTTCCGATGACTGGGACAAGCTGCGACGGCCTGCCGGAATTGCTACCAACCACAAGAACAGCGGCCGACGCGGTTTACAGTAATATTTCTGCACAAAAACGTCCTAAATTCAATTTGTTCGAGCCTCGGCTGCTGTCCCGCAGTTGCCAATTGGTGCCGATGTATGAGGTGCCTGATCCACCATAGTGGTTATAAGGCCGGGAAAAAACTTGAAACATTTGGTGCTTCAGGTTGGAATTGTGCAGTATACGCGCAATTAACGGAAGTCCTCGCTACCTATGAATGGAGATACAAACGAAACCAACCTTCCGATGCCTTGGGAAGAGCATACCTGGCCAGGTTTGATCACCCAAGGCAACGACCGGCCAGGTGAGCGGCATCTAAGGCCTTGGCAACGGCACCTGGCACGACCTTCCAAATAAGGTCATGCCAGGAATCTTCGGATTTGCTGATGATGCAACGAGAAGGGGGACGTTATCACCCACCTTACCAGCATGCGCAAACAGCGCGAAGAGTTGGCTTCAATGGGAGCCAAAGTCGAGGACGGAGATTTCATCGCCATAATTCAGGGCTCGATGCCCGAATCATATAGCTCCATCCTTTCCACAATAATCACCACTACGCGGATCGCCAAGGTCGAATTGACCCCAAACGACTTGATTGCTCACCTCACCGAGGAGGCAGAGCACCGCAGACTCGGCACCGGCAAAGATCGCACACACTCGGACGAGACATCCGAGAACTCCGCCTACTATTCGGGAACCAGAGCCAGAGAGCCAGGGTCGAAGAAGAACTGGGGTAGATCCAGAGGCCTGGGTGCCAGGTCCCGCGGAGATGGAGAAAGGGTGATGCGATGCTATAACTGTGACCAGGCAGGTCACAAGAAGTCGGAATGCTGGAAGCCAGGTGGAGGAAAGGAAGGACAGGGACCAAGACAGAAAGGACAACAACACACTCAGCATGCTCACGCTGCAGCTCGCGAGAACGTTGCTTTTGTCGCTTTCACGCCAAGCGCATTTGCGACAACAGAAGACCACGGAGAACAACTCATTGACTCTGGTGCGACTTCGCATTTATGCCCGGACCTGTCACGATTCAAGAATTTTCGGTGTGTCACTCCGATCGCCATCCATGCCACAGACGGATTGTCTTTCGAGGCTATTGGGCGAGGAGATGTTGAAACCATTCTGCTGAATGGAGGGAGGACAACCACGGCGACGTTGAAGGATACACTTTACGCTCCTTCCATGCCATTCACCCTCATATCGGCCAGTCGTCTTGACCGTGCAGGGTACAGCCTTACCATCGGAAATGGAAGGTGTACGATCAAATCCCCTACAAGAGGGATTATTGGGAGGATTCCCATGTCGGATGGACTTTATCGAATTCCACGACACACAGCTGCTCATGCGAGGAATGCATTGGAGCAGAACTCCGCAGCGGTTATGCGTGCCATGCCGCCGGCACCCAGTGAAAGAAGCGCGAAGGCCAGCAAGGCGAACACATCCGGGGGGAAATTCGCGATGGATAATGCCGCAAATAGGATTCTCGTGATGGATAATGCCGCGAATGGGAATTTCACGATGGACAATGCTGTGAATCGGAATCTCGCGATGGACAATGCCGCGAATGGGAATCTCGCGATGGATAATGCCGCGAAGACATACCGGGAAAATATTGCGGCAACCGGACAGCCAACCGCACCCGAGGACAATCCCGCGAGGGCCACTAAGGCGGACACACAGGGATGTGCCGAAACTGCCAATGCAGCAAAGGCAAAAATGTCGCTCACCAAGCTTCATCATTGCCTAGGTCACATATCGCCGGCTGCAGCCCGGGATATTGTTCAGCTAGGAATGGTGGAAGGAATCAACTTGGACATGCACCCGGTCGCCGAATTTTGCGAGCCATGTGCACGAGCAAAGGCCGTGAAGAGGTCATTCCCGAAAAACAGCCCTACAAGAGCCACAGAATATGGCGAGCGTGTTTTCTCGGATGTCTGGGGGCCAGCCCAGGTGGAAACAATTGGCGGGAATGAATACTATGTTTCTTTCACGGACGACAGCTCCCGCGAAACGAAACTCTACATTATCGCCAGGAAGAGCGATACATTCGATGCTTACCTCGAGTACGAAGCTTGGGTCTTCCAACACCGAGGGGGAGCAAAAATCGGCGTCCTCGAGACGGGCTCAGGCCTAGGGGGAGCGATGATCGGAACCCTCGATACCGATCGAGGGGGAGAATACTTGTCAAAAGCATTTACTCGACATTTGAAGACCAAAGGGACTGTGCGACGTTTAAACATGCACCATTCACCCCAACAAGAGGGAGTCATGGAACGACTTAACCGGACTATCCTGGAACACGCACGCGCAATGTTGATTGCATCGGGTCTTCCCAAATTTTTATGGGGCGAGGCAGTCAAACATGCCGTTTGGTTGAAAGATCGCACTTCTACATGTGCACTTGTCAACAAAACACCCCTTGAAGCGGCCACGGGCGAGAAGCCCGATCTATCTGACATCCACGAATTTGGATGCAAAGCTTTTGTTCGCTTGGAGAAGACCAAAAGGCTCGATGACCGAGCAGTGGAGGCGAAATTCGTCGGATTTGACGAAGAAAGCAAGGGATACCGCATCTACTGGCCGAAGAAACATTCCGTCACAGTGGAGAGGAATGTCAGGTTTAATCCTGATGAAGTCTTGCCTGGAAATGTCGAAAAGAATGTCCAGTCCGAGGGGGAGAGTGTGGTTATTGTCCCAGACATTCCCGCTGAACCCGCAAAAATCGACATCTTACCACCACAAATCCCTGATGCTCCACCGCCTCCTCCCGAAAATAACCAGGAGGAAAACTCGGATGATGATGAGCCACATCCACCTCCTCCCAGAAGCTTGCCTCGACGCGATGGATTGATTGAACCAGAGCCGAACACCAGCAGAGGTTTCCGTGCGCACAAGCAGACCAATTATTCGGACTTGCACCATGGACGTGTTGCTGCGAGCACACGTACGGTCCAACCGATGGAGGAACAGCATAGACATCCAAATATCGAATTTGCGATGGTCAGCTATGGAACTCCAGGCGCAGAACCTAGAACCGCAAGAGAGGTGCTTAATAGTGCGCAGAGCCAACAATGGGCTGAAGCTATTGACGAAGAAATTGCTCAATTGGAAAAGGCCAAGGCGTGGGAGATTGTTAAATTCCCAGCCGGAGCAAATGTCCTAAAATCGCGCTACGTGTTCAAAACCAAACACGACAACAACCACGAGATCATGCGATACAGGGCACGATTTGTTGCGAAAGGCAACACACAAGTTTTCAGTATCGACTACACCGACACTTTCGCACCGGTGGTCAAGCTAACAACACTGCGACTTATCCTTGCTTAGCGGCGCACCGAGACTGCGAAATCCATCACATGGACGTGAAGAGCGCATACCTCAATACCGAGATAAAGGAGACGGTTTATGTCCAACCGCCCCATGGATATCTCGAAGGCATTGAAACCTACCACGGCCTTTCCCACGCAGAACTTTGCAGTTTTGCACTGCTGTTGAAGAAGGCGTTATACGGGACCAAACAAGGCGCGCGTGGCTGGTACATGAAGTTGGCAGAAGTCATGAAATCTATGGGATTTCGGATCTGCAATTCAGACCAGGCCGTATTCCTAAAAGGAGAAGGAGAGGAGACAGAAATTATCGCCGCTGCTGTGGACGACATAACCATCGTTGCGAATACGATCGGTCAAATTAACCGGATCAAACAACAGCTTCATGCGAATTTCGAAATGACGGATTTGGGCGAAGTGTCATGGTTGCTTGGATTGGATATCCAATGCGACAGGAAATCCCGCACCATATCAATTGGGCAGGCTACATTCATCGACACCATCCTTGACCGATTCGGTCTCTCAGATGCCAAATCCCTCTCCACACCGATGGAACCAGGCTCTATCCTCGTTCCAGAACAATCTCCATCCACTCCACAAGAAATCGCTGATATGCAAGACGTACCCTATCGTGAGGGATTGGGATCCCTGATGTATGTTTGTCAAGGGACACGATTTGACATTGGACACGGAGTATCCTTATGCTCCAGATTTATGCACAACCCAGGATGAGTGCATTGGGAGGCCGTCAAAAGAATGTTCCGGTACTTGAAAGGCACACGGAATTTACGGCTCCACTTGGGTGGAAGAGACCCAACCCTATTCGGATTTTCCGACGCAGATCACGCATCCCAACAGGATCGGCATTCCATATCAGGATACGCCTTCATGATCGGAGGCTGTATCTCGGCTAGCTCGAAGCGCCAACCGATAATTGCGCTGTCCAGCACCGAAGCAGAATACATCGCGATGATACATGCCGCAAAGGAAGCCATCTGGCTACGGGCGCTCATCGGGGAATTGTACAAACCAATTACCGAGTCGACACAAGTGCATTGCGACAACCAGTCGGCAATTGCTCTTTCGAAGGATAACCAATTCCACGAGCGTACCAAGCACATCGATCTTCGCTACCACTTTATCCGCGAAACGATTGAAGGCCAACAGATCTCTGTCCCCTATTGTCCCACTGAAGAAATGGTGGCAGACATATTCACCAAAGTGTTACCGCGACCGAAGCTTCAATACTTTGTTGAGAAGCTCGGGCTTCGCTACGCTTGAGGGGGAGTGTTGGAATATCAAGCGGTGCGAACCCAGTACCGGCTTGATGAAGGAATGTATGTGGCATACGATGAGAAGTCATCGTATGTGCATTACGTTCATGGAACAACATTTGGACGTACATGGCGTACGTTCATAATTGGCGGAACGGACATGGTGTCCGATTGATGCACCATCCCCAAAAGGAAATTATGCGATCACATGTTGGAACGGACGGGACTTACGTTCAGCGTTTGCACCCCAGAACTGGAACAGACAATACATACATTCAGTGGAAACAGCCTGTACCATGTGGAACAAGGCTGTGCATCACTGATGTAGAAAAGGTATAAAAGCAGGGTAGTTTACGCCTGTAATATTAGACTCGACAAACCACCCCCATCAATCTATCGTGTTCTCACCCACACTCCTTCTTGCTGTCTTCCACTTCATTGTCTCCGCCACATATATCCTCCCTTGTATATTGCAACAAGGATTTGCCCGAGGTCCCTGACCGTGACACTCAGCCACGCAGTGGGATGAGTAGGGAGGATCTGATTGTATGTTGTTTCACCGCCTGAGACTATTCACTGACCAAGGGGACAGTATGGCATTCCAATGCATGGTCAAAATAGGACTGGGACTATTTTATGGATGATTTGAATGATACGAGTGAGAGTGAGGAAGAACTCGTCGTTGATACAGACAGCGGCGTGGAAGAAGAAGTGACCGTGGAGACGGAAGAGAGCTCTGTGTTTGTTGAGACTGATGTAGAATGATGTGCGGTGGAACTTTGCAGCTACAGTTATAATAAATTAGTGTTGTGACCAGAATCACGGTCACAAAATGGCTGGCTGAGAAAGGCACAGCCACATTTTGGTTGATTAATGTGTGAGAGAGTGGTGCGTGGCTCGTGCTGTTTTTGACTAGCGTGGACTCGGGGCGGGGCAAGGAATATATCGGTAACCTTCTCATGGCCGTTGCCGCCGCTGATGGAAGAGGTAAGCTGGGGGGGTAAGAAAAAAAGCAATTCATATCGACAGGTATTTAGGCATTCACAAGCGGTACTGTCTTTGGATAGCAGCTTTTTTTTTTTCATTCATCCAGAGGTTTGACAATATGTGTGACAACAGGGAAATGAGCACCTGCAAGAATTTTATTGCAATGACAATATAGACATCGGCAACATGCAGCACGGTCTCGACAACGTTGCAGGGGGGAAGTATAGGTAGTATGGGTGGTACAGGCGTAGTCTTGGGTATATATACGGGAATAACTAAATATAGTAAGCGATCGGCAACCATATATGGATGGATCCATACCCAATAATATAGTTAGGGCGAGTGGGACCAGGCTAAATTTGAATCCCTTCTCACGGAGTGGATTGTCGCAACCGACCAACCATTCGACACGGTTGAAAAGCCCGAGTTTAAACGGCTGCTTTAATACACTCACCACGGCGCAAGCCTTCGCATTCCTAAACGAGATGCTGTTCGCACCAAAATAATGAAGATGGGCGAAGATACAGTTGAAGGAATGCGCCAGATGTCCTCCGTATGTGTATTTTCTTCAGTCCCAGTCTCAATCATACTAAAGGATGCCCAGGAACTGGATTCCAAAGTTAGCGTCTCTCTGGATGCTTGGACGTCGAGCAGTCAGCACCCTTTCCTTGCCATCATCGTTCATTAGTGTCGTTCAAAGTTCGCCTTTTCGCGTTCCTTTTCGCGCTCCTTTTCGTCTCCTTTTCGCCATTTTCGCGCCAAAAATGCGAAAATGAAACAAAAAGGAGAACGAGTAGGAGCGCAAAAAGGCGAACTTTGAAACCCCCCCCCTGTATTTTCCGAGAAGGAAGCCAGTAGGAGAGTTGAACACATTCCGGCAGGTGTCGGCAACGGATCTGCCGTTTGAAACTCCGCTGGCACGCGTTATTTGTCACTCGCTTACTCGCCGCCACGTTTCCGCCCTCCGACTAATGGATGATGGTACCTCCCGCCGCACGCGGTCTAAGCGCACACGACTGCTTGATGACCTTGCTGAACAGTACCAAAGTGTCAAGCGCACCCGTTTTGAACGTGTGGTCGCTGGTCTCCTCGAGGATGTCGACTCTGATTCTTCAGACGCCATGTCGCTTTCAGACATAAGTGGCGTCTCGGGGGATACCGGCGAACTTCATTCCGAACAAGATGCCTCAGACTCTGATGAATCCGCTTCGTTCTCGGACATAGAAGACGACTTCTTGCTACTCGAGAACGGATGATCTTGAGGCTGATGACCGAGATCGAGGCCACACGGGTCATTGATCCCATGCCGCGGATAGAGAAAGCTTCGCAACTCCACCTTTTGGACGAGTGGCGGGCCATTAACCACCCGAATTTCCGGAAAAAACTTCGCGTTGAGCCCGAGGTTTTTGATGGACTTCATGAATTAATTGTCAACCACCACATCTTCCAGAATAACTCCGGGAACCCACAGCT